>OX451739.1:262902126-263350069 GCA_948472305.1 Vicia faba
CCCTTCCAAAACAACTTCAATGGTGAGGTTTTAATTTCTCAAGCTTTATTTACTAGGGCATGGAAATAAACTCATGAACCCATGGATCAAATTGCTAAGCCATGTTGCCTTTACCTACATTATTAACAAGTAAGACAAACCAACATTGAATTTTATTAATTAGAAGGAAAATCAAGACAAAGTATTCATGATCACAAAATAAAACAAGTCAAGGTGATTGGGGATTCCTCAAAGAGCATAGCTAAAGATAGGGAGAAGAACCACAAGCCCTAATGTGATCTTGTTGTGATTGAATCAAAATGGTATGATGAAGGGATATTAGGGGAAAATTTGGGGTACAATAGAAATCCTTTAGGAGGCCTTCTAATTCTTGACATACTTGATCATATTCCTCCAGCATTCGAGAGAGAGATTCTTCTGCTCTTATTTTTCTAAGGTGTTCTCTTGCCTCTGCTTCTTGGATTTCTAGGAGACATGTGAGAAGGGTTTGAATCTTGTCTTCTTGATCTTGAGAACCTTTTTGCAACCCTTGAACTTGGATTCTCATAACCTCTTCCAATTATCTTTTTTCTTGTAACACTTTATCATACCACTTCTTTAGCCTTGAAATTTCCCTATCAGCATCATCCAACCGTTGATTGTGGGACTCAAAATTGAAAGTATCACTTAGAAAGCCCTCAATTGAACTATTTCTCTTAGACCTTTCTTTTTCAACCAATTCACAGTTGTTATGAATATATTGGTCTTTCAGCACAAGTTCTTGTTGTAAATGATTCTTCTCCATAGCAAGATCGTAAAGGTCGTGTTCCAAATTCTCCTTGTCCCTTTGATCTTTCTCAAGGGCATTCTTTAGATCTTCTATCTCATGTATTAACATCCAAAGTGGATCAGGTATGTCTGGTATGTATGTAGGATTAATATCAAATAGTAGTTTGATTGTTTGAACCTTATCCAAAACCCATTGAGTATTGGGTTCCCTTGCCACAACATTCTTCCTACCAAATTCAACACCCTTCTTGTGAACCTTACCCTTGTATGACTTTCTTGAGAAGCTTTGGGTTTCTCTTACCCATGTCGTAAAGGACCAATTGTTGAAGTTGCTCGTCAAAAGGTTTATCTTCCAAAGGGTACCCAAGTTGACATAAAGCCAAAGTAGGGTTATAGTTAATACATCCTCTTGTTCTAATCAGGGGGACATTTGGAAATTCTCCACATCTATAGACAATATCACATACGTTCAACTTCCTAGCATACCACAAAACAGAATTAGCAGTAAGAGCCCTCAAATTTTGGGACCATTCATTCTTTGTTAAGTCCTTAACCATGTAGTCCTCTGTGTAGAGGTGAGAAATGACTCAAGAGTATGAGATAGGAATACAACAATTTAGCACGCGCCCTCCCTTTTTCATAGTGTGTATGAAGGGCATAGTAAACATCAGCAAGTAGAGCAGGAGTAGGATCAGCTTTTAACACCTTTACGCCCAAAATACATTAATGATCGCAGAATCAATATAGTCGATAGTATTTGGAAATAAGACCACACCAAAAATTAGTAGTTCTTATAGTTGTAGAAATATTGAGACTAAGCCATTGGATTGACTTAACTCGCACAGATCAAATAAAAATCGCCACCGCGCTTTATTGTTTCCAAAGGAAATGGGAAAAGAGCGAATAAACCCAAAAAGAGAGGGGAGAGAATCTAGGTATGGGGGTTGGTTATGCAAAGGTAAGGTATTAGAACCTTAAACATCTACGGTACTCCGTAAGAACCTCTTTGAAAATTTGTGTATTTTGGCTATAAAAGGTGTATACAAAAATAGATGGTGGAGATAAGAAAAGAAGTATTTTTTTACAATTTTTGCACCTGCCGCAGTTTCAAACCTTTAGTGCATATGTACCACCTTATGTGTAATAGGGGATTAGGGTACTTGTGTTTTACCTCAAAAAATTTAAAACACATGTGTGTTGGTTGATTTTAAGAGAAGATACATCATCGTCATATCCTAGTGGAAAACATACTTACTACCCACAATTATGAGAAAGGAGAATTTGCATCATCTTAAAGTGGATGATATAGCTTGTATTTTAAAATCAACAAAGACTCACTCAACACCCAAGTGGAAAATATATCTCTTTACTACATATCATAGAAGTATAGTAGCTTGCATCACTACAAGAATCAACAAGAGCCTAATCTTTTGAGAAAAATTTAAAGTAAAAAGCCAAAGTGGCTAAATGGTTTGAATAATGTTAATTGACTTATAGTCTTGAGAAAGATGTTAAAGTATGGTTAAGTTGATTAAAGTTTGATTAAGAAAATATTTTTTTTGAAAATACATGGACCTAAGTCCAAGTTTATTATGAAAGTGGTTCAAGTTAGGAAACAAGAAAAGTTTTGAAATGGAGGGAGAAGATTTTTGAAATTAAAGAAGATAGGAGCAGATGAAGGGACTATCCTAAAGCATGAGGTAAAATCTAAGGAAAAGAATTGTATAACCAACAAGAAGCCAACACTTGACATAAGAATTCAATGTAGAATTATCATCCTTTGGATTGAAACCAAGCAAGTAAAAATACTAAACCTCTAAGGAATACCAAGCTTCAGATGAATTAAGTCTTCACAAAAATTGGGCAGAGTAACGGCTGTATACATAGGAATTCTTAATCACAAATAAAGCATATAATCAGAATAACCTGCACACGAAGAAAAAATAACTCAATGCCTTGGGTTTTACCCTAAGGATTTCAGACAAAATAACAACAGAGCCGCAAGGTCCCAAAGTATCAAGGCTTCTAATCCTAAGTCTGAGAGATCCACAACTACACAATGCTAAGGATAGTAATCAAGTAATCCAAGTAACTTTACACTTTTTTTATAGTTCAACTTGATTATTAAGTGTCTTTAAAATAAAATAAAAAGCTCAAATAAGCAAAGATAAAATGGCATAAAGATAAATGCTCAAGTGAGCAAAAGAAAATTGGCATGGAATGTAATGAAGGTGTGAAAAACACCAGAAAATGGGGGGTTTTAATTGGGTTTTTAAAACAAAACTATTATTTTAAAAATATTCCCCTTTTAAGTTAAAATGTTTTTTCCTTCACTCTTGATAATAACAATAAGTAAGAACGGGTAGTAAAGAACAATGTATGTTTATACTAGTTCACTTGAAAATTATCAAGCTAGTCTGGTCCATCTGCCAAGGTGATTTCGCCTCACTCAATCGAGTACTTAATTCACTATAACCAAACTGATTACAATTTGCACAAGCTACCAGCAAGTGACTAACAACCTAAGAATCACAAACCCTAGACTTCTTAAGGATTCAGACCAACCCGGTCCCTTAAGGAATATCAAACAATAATCAACCTGATTATTATAATTCCCAAGCTACCCGCAAGTGACTAACAACTTCTAAAACTCGCAAGCTCTAGACTTCTTAAGAATACATACCTACTTGGTCCCTTAAGGAATATCAAACAACTATTTGAATACAAGTTTTGTTTACAAGAGTATTGCTTCTAAAAAGCTAAATATGTAAACTATTTTATGAACAGTAACTTAAGAGTGTGAAAGCTATGAACAGAGTTTGTGCGTGATTATTCAGTGAATTAGCCACTTTATCTCTTAGTATTAAAGACTTTATATAGACATTAAAATAATATATTCGTTGAGGGATACTCTTGGGATTTCCAGAAACATTGGCAGCTTGAACAGTAACGTGGAAGACAAGATTGTGCGACGTGTCCGTCCTTTCATGGTAGTGGAATGAAACGTTGATTGTACCATGTACTATTTGTACCACGTTAACATTATCTTCTTTCCTTCTGTACTTCTGAGGCTTCTGCAAGCATGAGTTTTGAAGCGAGAACATAACATCAGGTCATCAGAACTTCAATTCTTCAGAGTCTTAAGAACTGCATCTTTAGAGACTCCAGCACTTGGTTGTGAGAACCCTTATCTTTAGAACCTTGTTACTAGAAACACAAGTCTTCAGCATCTGAACTTCAGTAGAAACTTTGTCTTCATATCTTCTTGTTGTAACTGGTTTTAAAATGAGAGTCTCCACCCTTAATTTTTATCCTAAGGAAGGGAATATAAAGGCTAACCCTAAAAAGTTAGAGATTCTAGGTTTTTTTACTCGGTTTTAGACGAAGGGAATGTGTTAGGCACCCCTCATCTACCTTGTTCACAAGGATACTAGGGTTAGAAGCACAATATTCAGGAAAAAGGGTTTTAATGTTTTATTAGGGGAAATTTTAATTAGGGGAACTCGCCACGATTTTAGTCTCAAATCGAAGTTCGTAGTTGGTTGGTGTTTTTTATGGATTACGAAGATATTTGAATTTACCGTGTACTTAGTCTAGGTGTGTGATATCGGAGATATTAGACGAAGCGCGCAGTCGATTTAAATGTATTTGTAACCCTTTTTGAAAATTAATTGTTGAATTAATTTAATTATGAAAATGATTTGGTGTTGGTTGAATATTTTTAGTGTATTAACTGTAAAAATCTCTAATTAATGTATGGTTTTAAAAAAAATTTAATGCAATAAAATAAATAGAGTGTTTGATGAGCTTTAGAAAATAAAATTTTATTTTATTTAATAATAATAATTAAAATATTAAAATATTAAATATATATTTAAATATAAAATATAAAATATAAAAATATAAAAATATAAAAATAAAATAAAAAATAATTAAATAAAAAATGCAAGGGGATGAATTATATTAGGCTGGTAAAGAATGGGGGGTGCAGATACTAGGGCCCCGAATTTAGATATTGAATTCAGGCCCAATAAGATAGGGAGTTTGAATTTGGCCTACGCAGTAAAACTGGGATGTGTGAGTAGTAGGGGTCCAAGTCCAGATTTTGGACTTGGCCCATAAGACTGGAGGTTTATAATTCTGTGTGTGGTTAGTAAAAAAAAAACAAAGGGGTGCGCCTAGAGATGGGCCAGGCCCAAAATAACAAGCGATAGGGAGGAGGTTTGTTTGGACCTTAAACGGGAGGGCATATGGTAATAGGATGAACGCGTTTTAGAACGTATGATTAAAATCAATTGGCTATGGTTGAAGGTGCGTGATAAAGACCGTGAGATGGCATGCATTGGATCACAGTGAAATTATATTTTCTGTTTTCATTCAATTTTTTTATTTATTTTTGTTTGTCCCTCTCTCTTCACTTGTTCTCTCTCGTCCCATCTCTCATCCCTCTTCTCTCACCGTAACAACTAACCCTAATCGCCACCATTGTTTGTACACCCTAAAGGGAGACAATCTTCTCCTACCTCCCAGATCTACCTTTATCCCTACAACCCAAATTGTACAACAACAAAAAAAATCTAAGTCATTTTACCTTCGGTCGTGATTGTTCTTCGTGTTTTGCGTTTGCTTCTGATCTCTCCATTTTGCTAATCCCTTTTCTCTATGTTTTCCATGTATGGAAGCGATGAAAATGACGGCGACGCCAGCGTGATGGAGAAGGTAGCGGCGGCAGAACAAATGAGAGTTAGGGTTTCAGATGTTGAAACCCTAAGCTGGAGCGGCGACGACAAGAGCTTACGGTGGCGGTTGGGTTTTACTGTTCTTCCTCTCTACTTCTGTCTATTTCCTTTTTTTGTAAACTTTTTTTCTTAATCCCCCCCCCCCCTCTACTGTTTTTATTTTTTAGGTTTTTATAGTATTTTTGAATTAGATGATTTAGGAAATAGTTTTATGAGATTCCTTACTTTTAGGATGATTAGGGAAATTTAGATGTTGATACGATTTAGATTTGTATAAGTTTGATTTTGTTTGATCTTGCTTGTAAATTAGTCTGATTTTGTATTGGGTTTGATTAAGTCTCATTAAGTTTTGATTTTCTACATATCTGATTTAATTTTATTGTACAGTTTGATGGTTGGATAAATAAGGATTTGTTTCAGTACTGTTTTGATCTGAACCGTAATGTTCGTGCATTTTTTCCTTAAATTTCCACAATGCTTGTTTTGGCTTTGAGACAAGCGTTTTTTCTTTTGATTTGGATCGCAAGTTTTTGGATTGGGCTTGGGCTGAAAGGGACCGTGTGATTAAGTCCAACTCCAGCCTTTCTTAATCAAGCATTTTTCTTTTCATTAATAAATTAAAACAACATTTTGTAATCAAGTGTTAAAACATAATGATTAATAATATGAGTAATAATTAACACAATTTTGAATAATCAAAAGTCAGAAATTGACTTCTAGTCATACAAAAATCTGGGCCAAAAATTCTTTTTATGGGCCACTGATCAAAAAGCGCGAATGGGCCTGATGAAGTCAAAAACGCACGTCTCTAATTATATGTATAAAAAAGAGTCAAAAACTTTTAATGGACCATCAAATTTTAATGGCCCAAAACAACACACCCATATATTATGAAATACACCCTTTTTAAAAATATACCTCATTTTTTATACTTAAACCCCTATAAGCAAATATTCAAAAATAGCCAAATTCAAATAATATGTTTTACAGTAATGATATGGCTATTAAAATGGTAGGGCAATTTTTAGGTATGAAGTTGTCCTATCTAATTACTCTTCGATTGAATGGTACGAGAATACGCAGGTCTCGCACATTTGAATCGGAGGGTTATTGAATAATGAAAGACCCCAAAGTTTGACCTAAGGTTAGCTAGATAAGGATATAATGTAAAGCGTACCCCGTAGAGTGAAGAAAGATAGGCAGAGATGATGATATATCATCTTACAAGAGTTACAATAAAGAGTATAATTGATTTTGATACAATAACGTGGATAACTCGTCAATATCTAAAAGAGATCATAGATTTTTTTGCGTATTTTAAAAAAAATACAAGTTTTGAAAAAGTTGACTTACTAATGCTTAGAGACTAATATAGTAAGTTTGACTTGATTTGATTTTTTCTATTCATTGCAACCTAGGGGATAAATAAAACAAATTTTGATAACATGTTGTTTCATGGAGACTGATGCAATAGATTATGCATATTAATTCGCATATCTATCACGACCTAGGGGATAGATATTTGAAAAGCAATTCTCTCACCTTCCGCAACCTATGGGGTAGATGATTGAAAATACTTGAGAACAACATCGTTGCATGGAGACTGACGTAATGAGTTATATCATAGAAAAATTGTCTTTGATGATTAAATCTTTAGATAACTAGATCAAAGATAGGATCAGATTTTTTACCTGCTATGTCTATTCTCAACCAAGGTAATTGTTTAGCATAAAAAATGCTAGGTTTGAAGATTGAAACCGAAGTTTTGCTGATGACGTTGGTTATGTATGTTCCCAACCAAGACTATCAACATGAAGAAATAAAACCCCAAATTCACTGACGATGTTGGTTGCCTCTATCCTCAACCAAGACTATCAACTGGAAGAAATAAACCCCAAATTCACTAATAACGTCGGTTGTGTCAGTCCTCAACCAAGACTATCAACGAGAAGAAATAAACCCTGAATTCACTGATGATGTTAATTGTGTCTGTCCTCAACAAAGACTATCAATAGGAAGAAATAAACCCTAAATTCACTAATGATGTCAGTTGCGTTTGTCCTCAACAAAGACTATCAACAGGAAGAAATAGACCCTAAATTCACTGATGATGTCGGTTGTTTCTGTCCTCAACCAAGACTATCAACAGGAAGAAATAAACCCTAAATTCATTGATGATGTCGGTTGTGTCTATCCACAACCAAGACTATCAACAGGAAGAAATAAACCTTAGATTCACTGATGATGGCGGTTGTATCTATCCTCAACCAAGACTATCAACAGGAAGAAAAAAACCCAAATTCACTGATGATGTCAGTTGTGTCTGTCCTCAACCAAGACTATCAACAGGAAGAAATATACCCCAAATTCACTTATGATTTGTTGGTTGTGTATGTCCTCAACCAAGACTATCAACAGGAAGAAATAAACTCCAAATTCATTAATGATACTGGTTGTGTCCGTTCTCTACCAAGGTATCTCTTAAAGTTTAAACTATTCAATCTGCATAGATAACCTCTCTAATGATGGAACCCAAGAAAATTTGAAATTTGAAAGATGCCATGCATGATGTATATGCATAATGCCCTAAATTGATGTGCTACGCAAGTGTGATATGCACTGGGTGTCTGTGTATGCCCCAAATATTTACATATGTTTAAAATGTATGTATATGCCCCAAATGTTATGAAAAATGTTTTTGATATTCTCTCCTATTAAACCATTGGTTTTATGTTACCAACTCCCCGACGTTGTATATTGCATCATCGTGGTATCTTTGCATTGATTTCAACATGGTGAAAAGTTTCGGTAAAATCTTGATATTTTTATTGTAGGTGCATGCGTAGGTGTAGACATGGATGTTAGCGTAGGTGTGGGCGTAGACATAGACGTGCACGTAGGCGTAGGCGTGAAGTAGGCGTGGATGTTGGCGCATGTGTGGACGTAGACATAAGCATGGACATAGGCGTGGGCGTGAAGTAGGCGTAGACGTGGACGTAGATTTTCTTTCGATATTTTTCTAACCAAAATACCTTTTTGATGTCTTATCAAATGCTTTTATTTTTAAAATCCCCAAAAATTATTTCAACGCAATATTCACAAAAAATAATCGTAGTATTTTGCAAACTAGTCTGAAAAGAAAAATGCAGTTTGAAAGATTTTGAAAAAGTTAAGGTTTTATTGATATGCCTCTAAATAGGCGAGAGTACAAGATGCAATTCCTTAAAAGAGGTAATTACATAAAGTTTTTAAAACTGAAAATGGAAATGAAAATGATAATTGTTACTGCTGTTTTCCCCAATATCCTTTTGACAGCTCGAATCTCCTTTGCTTTTGAGTCAAATGTTTTAGATCCATCCCGTCTTTCGTGGTTTGTAGTCGCAGTTCTTAGATCGCATTCTTTTTATTCTTTATTTCTTTGAATGAGATCCCTAATTTTTTCCTGGATCGCCCTTTCGGGTTTTCAATCCACCGGGATAGTTTTTTTGTGTATTTCCCTAATTTTTCCCTGGATCGCCCTTTAGGATTTTCGATCCACCGGGACACTCCTTTTTTCCTAAGTCTCCTGTTTAAGGTTCGAACTTAGTGAGCTTTCTTATATATAGTATTTTTTGACTGGGTCTGAATTTTCTGAATACGGTGGATATTCCCCAGCTATTGTGGTGAGGATGACACCACCACCGGAGAATGTTGTTTTTACCACATATGGACCTTCGTAGTTGGGTATCCATTTACCACATGAATCGAGGAGAGGTAGAAGATTCTTTTTGAGCACTAAATCCCCTTCTTTGAATACTCGAGGGTGGACTTTTTGTCGAAGGCTTTCTTCATCTGCTTCTGATATAATTGACCATGTCACAAAGTTGTCAAGCGTTTCTCTTCAATGAGGTTAAGTTGATCAAGTCGCATCTGAATCCACCCAACTTCTTTAAGCTTTATTTCTATTAGAACTCAAATTGATGGAATCTCTATTTTAATTGAGAGTACTGCCTCCATACCATATACCAGAGAGAAAGGAGTTGCACCTGTTGATGTGCGTACAGAAGTACGATAGCCATGTAGAGTAAATGGAAGTATTTCATGCCAATTTTTGTATGTCTTCACCATTTTTTGAATGATTTTCTTGATATTATTATTGGCAGCTTCAACAGCCCCGTTCATCTTGGGTCGATATGGTGAGGAATTATGATGCTCTATTTTGAAATCATTGCACAACTCCTTCATCATTTTGTTGTTCAGATTGGACCCATCGTTCGTTGATGAGTTGCCCCTGCGTTCTTCAGACCGAATGGCATTACCTTGTAATAGAAAGTGCCCCAAGGTGTCATGAAAGTAGTATTTTCCATATCTTCGGGTGCTAATTTGATTTGATTATAGTCTGAAAAACCATCTATGAATGAGAATGTTGAAGCTTGAGCTGTATTGTCCACCGAAACATTTATGTGAGGTAAAGGGAAATCGTCTTTGGGACTTGCTTTGTTCAGATCCCGATAATTCACATACATGTGTACTTTACCATCCTTCTTGGGTACTGGCACGATGTTAGCTATCCAGGGCGGATAATCTAACACCGCTAAGAACCCTGCATTAAAATGTTTAAGGACCTCTTCTCGAATCTTGTTGGACATGTCTGGACAGGTTCTTCTGAGCTTCTACCTTACTAGAGAGCAACCTTCTTTCAAAGGTAATTTGTGTACCATAATTTCTATATCAAATACTGACATATCTCTATAAGACCAAGCGAATATATCCATATATTCATGTAGTAACTTGATCAGCCTTTCTTTGACGCTTTTTATCCAATGTTGCCCCTAGCTTGGTTTCTTTTGGATTTTCCTTTTTGCAAAGATTAATGGTTTCAATTGATTCCTAGTATGGTTGTATATTTCCGGCTTTTTGTTCTATCTCCCTCGCCAATTCTTTAAAAAGTTCAAGATCTTCATCATCTTTTCTCTTCAGCTTGGTTGACGGGTGCCTCAAAATTATATCGGATAGAAGCAGTAACATTATCGGTGATTTTGGACATGGATCTGCACATTTATCATGTTTTGGTTCAGTTTTTGGTATGAGAATTTGTAAAATGCATATGAAGAAAAGTATTGCCATTATTAAGTGTAAGAGATAATTGCAAGAGAAAGACATGGATCTTAATTGAATGCGAAATATAAATTTTGTTAATCGTGAATATTGTCTGAAACATAATGGGGGATCCTTACAAGCAACCCATATGCCTCGGGCTTGACATAGGTTTTTTCAAAAACAAGAGAAATCACTTTAGAAAGAAAACAATCTTGGGAATATCCACAGTTTTCCAATTCTTGTGTACTTCGCCTGGGGCGCATTCATGGATGAAATCAGATTCCCTTTTGATGTTGTCTTTATTAGATATCATTGTCACGTGTTCGTCATGCTCTACTCTTTTGTTAATAAAGACTTCATGAATGGGAGGAAATTGTTCTTTGATCCTTTCATGGTCAGTGACTATCTCAATTGCATTCACAGTCGGACCACCATGTGGAGGCATGGGGTTCGTCTTGGTGTTCGATTTGTCGAAAGTGATATCTTGAGAATCCAACAAATCCTGAACCTTGTGTCTGAATGCCCAACATTTTTCTATAGTATGCCTCATAGAGTTGGCATGATACTCACACCTGGCATTTGCATCGTGCATTGGTGGAAGTGCCCCAATTTGAGGAGCTAGAGGCTTTTGCTCTACCAAAGATGCTTTGAGTAGATGATGCAGCGATTAACTGTGAGACATGGGGAGTGGATCAAACTTTCTTTGCGTCCTTTCAAATTTGTTTTGTTGTTGTCCTCGCAGAATTATTAATGTTTGTTTGCCCTTGGTTGTGATGCAACAACATTAATTTCTCCTTCGCCTTTTTGCGGGAAGTTAGGAACATGTCTTTTTGAATTATAAGAGGTACTAGATGATTCCCCTGGTATCTTTCCTCTCTTTATTCCAGCTTCAATCCTTTCTCCAATAGTTACTAAATCAAAAAATCCAGAAGAGACACTTCCTACCATCTTTTCATAGTATATCCCTTGCAAGGTTCCCATGAACATATTTACTAGTTCTTTCTCCAAAAGTGGTGGTTGTACACGTGATGCCATTTCTCTCCACCTTTGGGCATATTCCTTGAAGGACTCTTCTTTCTTCTGAGATAAGTTCTGGAGTTGCATGTGGGTAGGCTCCATGTCCAGATTATATTTGTACTACTTCAAGAAGGCATTGGCAAGATCTGCCCATGTATGGATGTGAACCCGTTCCAACTGCATGTATCAATCCAGAGATGCCCCACTTAAATTGTCTTGGAAACAATGAATCATCAGCTTCTGGTTTTGAGTATAAGCATGCATTTTCCTGCAATACATGCGCAGATGGCTCCTTGGACAGGTGAGCCCTTTGTATTTTCCAAAGTCAGGTACTTTGAATTTTGGATAGATCACCATATCAAGAACTAGACCCATTTCGAGAGCATCGACATCAAAAGAATCATATCCCTCCACGGGTTTTAATCTTTCCTCCAGAGCCTTGTAGTGGTTGAGCACCATCGGATTCTCAGTAGCATGAGTATGGGTTGTTCTCTGAGGTGCTTGATTGACATCTTCTAAGTCATGGTCTCCATATTTCAAGTCCAAGTAATTGTATGTGTTGTTAACTGGAATTTTCAAGGTATGAGATGTCCCTACCTTTGGTGGTAGTGGGACAAACCCTTCAGTATCAACTATTATTGCTTCTTGTTGAGCCATGGTGGAATTTTGAAGTCCTGTTTCTGGCTCTTTCCTTGGTTGGTGACCGCTCGATGCACCAATGGTTTGGGCTACTTCTTCAAAGGATATCCTAGGGATTTGCTCCTGTATGTCAATGATGTTCTTCAAGGCTATAATAACTTGACTCATGTCGCTCCTCATTAGGTTGATGTTACCTTTGACTTGCTCAATATCCTCTTTGAATGTAACTTGGTTCTCCTCAATTTGTTCCATCCCTTTTTGTTGATGGGCTCTTGTTTGATATGGTGGTCGGAGAGGTGGTGGTTTTCTTCTACCAATGGTTCAACTGGGGAAGATTTTGAAAAATGAGTTTTTTATGAATGAGATGTGAATGCTTGTGAATGATGAATGCTTATGAATATGCTAAGGGTTTCGTTTCGAATGTCTTATTCACTTGGAATTTTTTTTTTATAATTTTCATGTTTTGCTTTTTTTTTATTGGTGAGTATCTTGAAATCAATACGTAGAAACAAAAGTATTTTCATTAATAATAATCATCCTCAAAAGGGAATACATTTCATATATTGAAAGATATTCGAACTAAAAGTCAATTAATGGAAGCACCAACATCTTCACGGCTCTTAGTTTCTCCTTGATGATTATTATCTTTGTCATATCGGGCTTAACGGCATTGATGCGGACAAGTTGTTTCCTTTTGGTATTCAATTTAGGACACTTCACTAAAAAACTTTGACTTATTACTTTTTAACCCTTTGAATAAGACAAACAAAGGGAAATGAAGGATAAATATATGAAATGCAAAAATGTATGAATGCATGGATGTAGGGCTTAGTGACAGAATTTTATGAATGGTATTCTTAGAAGGTAGGCTCCTAGTTTTGGCCTACGGATATTTTACCCTCCCCATAAGATGGTTTCCTTAAGGGTATCATGAATAACACTAGAGGGAAAGGCACGAGGGCCTCCCTTAAGTGGAGCCTCTTTACAAACTGAAACTTTCGTCTCTAGGTCATGAAAGGTGTCATCATGAGATTTTGGTTTAAAGGTTGTACAAAGAGTCATAGGTGTCATTCCAAATTCCTACTTCCTAAGAGGATGTCTCTTGATAAGTATTCCTTTCACGGAATTCCACCGACACTAGGCGAAGTCGTTACATAAACTCATAGGGCTGATGTATCCCCTCGGCTAATACACAAACCTTCTTTCTAAGGGTTTTTGAAAATATTTTTTGCAAAATTTAAATCCCCCCACAGATATAATAGTATTATAACAATAGATAAATAAATGAAAATAAAATTAATAAATAAACAAAAAAACCCTAAAAACTCTAACCAAAAGAAAAGGCTTCTAAACCTAGGGTTGATTCCCCAGCAGAGTCGCCAGCTGTTGTAACTGGTTTTAAAATGAGATTCACCACCCTTAATTGTTATCCTAAGGAAGGTAATATAGAGGTTAACCCTAAAAAGTTAGAGATTCTGGGTTTTTGACTTGGTTTTAGATGAAGGGAAGGTGTTAGGCACCCCCTCATCTACCTTGTTCACAAGGATACTAGGGTTGGAAGCGGAATCTTTAGGAAAAAGGATTTTAATGTTTTATTATGGGAAAAAAGGTTTTAGTCTTTTAACTAGGAGAACTCGCCACGATTTTAGTCATATGTCTATGTATCCTCTTAGGAGGAATCTGAGTCTCAATTTGTAGTTCGTAGTTGGTTGGTGTTTTTTATGGATTTCGAAGATATTTGAATTTACTGTGTACTTAGTCTAGGTGTGTGGATAGCGGAGATATTAAACAAAGTGTGCAGTCGATTTAAATATATTTGTAAGCCTTTTTGAAAATTAATTGTTGAATTAATTTAATTATGAAAATCATTTGGTGTTGATTGGATATTTTTTAGTGTATTAATTGTAAAAAATCTCTAATTAATGCATGGTTTTAAAAAAAGATTTAATGCAATAAAATAAATAGAGTGTTTGATGAGTTTTAAAAAAAATTGATTTAATAATAATAATAATAAAAAATATTGAAATGTTAAATATATATTGAAATATTAAATATATATTGAAATATAAAATATAAAAATATAAATAAAAAAGAAAAAAGAATTAAATAAAAAACGCAGGGGGGTGAATTATATTAAGCTGGTAAAGAATGGGGGTGCAAATATTAGGGCCCTGAATTCAGATATTGAATTCAGGCCCAATAAGACAGAGGGTTTGAATTTGGCCTACGCAACAAAACTGGGGGGTGTAAGCAGTAGGGGCCCAAGTCCAGATTTTGGACTTGGTCCATAAGACTGGGGGTATAATTTTGTGTGTGGTTAGTAAAATAAAAAAAACAAAGGGGTGCGCTTAAAGATGGGCCAGGCCCAAAATAACAAGCGATGGGGAGGAGGTCTGTTTGGACCTCATACGGGAGGGCGTATAGTAATAGGATGAACGCACGTTTTATAATGTAGGATTGAAATCAATTGGCTATGGTTGAAGGTGTGTGGTAAGGACCATGAGATGGCATGCATTGGGTCACAGCAAAATTATATTTTCTGTTTTCATTTCAATTTTTTGATTTATTTTCGTTTATCCCTCTCTCTTCACTCGTTCTCTCTCGTCTCATCTCTCATCCATCTTCTCTCACCGTAACAACTAACCCTAATTATCGTCGTTGTTTGTACACCCTAAACAGATATGATCTTCTCCTACCTCCCAGATCTACCTTTATCCCTACAACCCAAATCATACAACAAAAATATAAAAAAGCTGAGTCATTTTACCTCCGGCCTTGATTGTTCTCCGTGTTTTGCGTTTGCTTTGATCTCTCTAATTTGATAATCCATCTTCTCTATGTTTTCCAAGTACGGCAGTGATGAAGATGATGGCGACAACGGCGTGATGGAGAAGGTAGCGGCGGAAGAACGAAGGAGAGCTAGGGTTTCAGATGTTGAAACCCTAAGCTGGAGCGGCGATGACAAGAGCTTATGGTGGCGTATGGGTTTTGCTATTCTTCCTCTCTCCTTCTATCTATTTCCTTTTTTTGTAAACTTTTTTCATCAATTCCCCCCCCCCCCCTCCTATTTTTAATTTTTAGGTTTTTTTAGTATTTTTGAATTAGATGATTTAGGAAATAATTTTATGAGATTCATTACTTTTTGGCTGATTAGGGAAATTTAGATGTTGATAAGATTTGGATTTGTATAAGTTTGATTATGTTTGATCTTGCTTGTTAATTAGTCTGATTTTGTATTGATTTTGATTAAGTCTCGTTAAGTTTTGATTTTGTATAGATCTGATTTGATTTTATTGTACAGTTTAATGGTTGGATAAATAAAGATTTGTTCTTGTATTGGTTTGATCTGAACTGTAATGTTCGTGTGTGTTTTCCTTCGATTTGCACAGTGCCCGTTTTGGCTTTGAGATAAGCATTTTTCTTTTGGTTTGGATCACAACTTTTTTGATTGGGCTTGGGCTGAAAGGGACCATGTGATTAAGTCCAATTTTGGCCTTTCTTAATCAAGCGTTTTTATTTTCATTAATAAAGCAAAACAACATTTTTAATCAAGTGTTAAAACATAATGATTAATAATATAAATAATAATTAACATAATTTTGAATAAACAAAAGTCAAAATTTGACTTCTAGTCATACAAAAATTTGGGCCAAAAATTCTTTTTATGGGCCACTAATCAAAAAGCGTGAATGGGTCCGATGAAGTCAAAAATACACCTCTATAATTATATGTATAAAAAAGAATCAAAACTTTTAATGGGCCATCAGATTTTGATGGCCCAAAACAACACACCCCTATATTATGAAATACACCCTTTTTAAAAATATTCCTCATTTTTTATACTCAAACCCCTATAAGCAAATTTTCAAAAATAACCAAACTCAAATAATATGTTTTACAGTAATAATAAGGATATTAAAATGGTAGGGCAAGTTTGAGGTATGACACTTCTAACTTTGTTTCTTTGGAACATGTTGTCTTTAAAAGCTTGGGTCTTTAGCATCTGGACGTAAGTAGAAACTTGAGTCTTCAGATCTTCTGACTAGCTTCTTTAACACGAACATCAGAGCTTACACTTCAGAGCCTTCTAGAGTGTCTTGCTACTGTTCAACAGAACTTGTGTAGTGTAGAAGTGGAATCAATTATCTTCTAATTTCTTGGCCACGCCATCCATCAGAAGAAGAACCTTTTTGTTAAGTACTCAACAATAACAAACATTAAAGTATCAAAATTGTGCATACAAACATACTCATTTGTTATCATCAAAACTCAGAGATGATATTGCAGAACTAAATCTTGTTCTTACAATCTCCCCCTTTTTGATGATGACAAAACTATGTATTTTGATGACACAATTTTGTTCTTATAATCGAAGAAGTGAAAATAGAAAGGTAAGGAATATTTATCATTTTTATGATGCTCCCCCTGATACAATGATTTGATGGAAATCGAATATCTTGACTTTGAACCATTTGAGTAAAACTCCCTCTGGTTCCAATAGATCAGATATCGAGATCTTGAGATTCATGACTCTGGATGCCAATAGACTAATTGAGATCTTGATGTCAATCAACCAATTGAGATCTTGATTTCCCACAATTTCTATATTTATTGATTATGCCCATAAGTGCTTATCCATCTGAGTTTCTTAGATCATTGTGCGGGCCATTTCTTGTAGAATTCTATTTTTCCTTTTTACAACCCCATTTTTTTGGAGTTCTAGGGCAATAAAAATCATGTACTATGCCATTAAAATCAAAAAAAAAAAATTTTTAAATTCTCCACCATGATCACTTCAAACTCTGACTATTTTGTAACCTTTTTCATTTTGCACTTGGGAACAGAAGGAAGCAAATACAAAGTACGACTCATCTTTTTGTTTCAAGAATTTTACCCATGTTCACCTGCTATAATCATCAACGATGACAAGTCCATATTTCTTACCATTGGCAGAAGCAGTTTTCACTAGTCCAAGTAAGTCAATATGAAGAAGTTCTAATGGCCTAGAAGTATAAACAATCTTTTTACCTTTGAAATAGGTTTTTGAAAATTTTGCGTTTTGACAAGCTTCATAAAGGGAATCTGAAGTATACTTCAGATTAGGCAAGCCTCTGACTAATCCAAGTTTATTTAGTTGAGAAATCTTTCTCAAGCTAACATGACCCAAACGTCGATGCCAGACTCGCTGCTCTTCTTGAACAGTTAGAAGACATTTTACATTTTGATTTTTCAAATCTGATAATCTTATTTTGTAAATATTGTTCTTCCTCTTTCCATTGAACAGAGTTGAGCCATCCTTCTGACTAATAGCTTTACAAGATGTTTGATTAAAGATAATGTCATAACCATTGTCACTAAGTTGACTGATTAACAATAAATTATGCATCAGACCCTCGACTAAAAGAGCATTGTTAATAGAAGGAAATTTACCATTACCAATCATTCCCGAGAAGATGATATTTCCCTTCTAATTGCCTCTGAAGCCAACAACGCCTCCAGATTAAGTTCCAAATCTTTGAACATATGCATTTCGCTCGTCATGTGTCACGAGCATCCACTGTATAGGTACCATGACTGTGTATTTGTGGCGCCATTAAGGAGATCCACAATGTAGATTATCTGATCCTTAGGTACCCACTTTCTGGGTCCTCTTTTGTTAGAAGTTCCAGAGGTTCTGACCCCCTTGGATTTTCGTGCAACTGGATAATCATGTGAAATTTGTGCATGATACTTTAGTTTAAAAATATTCTTTTGTGTTTGTGTTCGTGCTACAGAAGTATCAGAACCTTCTTGTTTTAGACATTTCAAGTTTGTGCCAGCAAGCACGAAATGTTTAGAAAGAGGTTTTGGTTTGACATTCAGAGTCTCATCAATTTTCTTTGATGGTTCTGAATACCCCAAGCCTCTGCTTCCATTTCTACTAACACCATAGATCATTGAATCCATTTTTCTTCTATCTATGCTTTTAGAAAGGAAGTGTTGAAAAGTTATATCATATATGATTACTTCTTCAGTAACAGATGTGTTGGAGTAAATCTCTTCTTCTAATCTAGACACTTTGCTTTTCAGAGCAATGTTTTATTTTTGTAAAACAAATATTTTTTTATTTAAGTTTGAAATATTTTGCTCATCCATAGTAGTGTTGTCAGAAGTAGCTACAAAAAAAATTCAAGATTTTGTGTTTACTTTGAAGAGATTGATACATTTCATTAATTCTAATAAACCAATTTCAAGTTCATAACGAGATAAAGAAGAAAGTACCTCTTTGTCGTCATCGTCTAACTCATAGTTAATTGTCAGTTCATCTTCTGATGTTGCTTATTCCTTGTCGGTCCTAGCCATGAATGCCATGTTTGCATGTTCTTCATTAGAATCTCCATCTTCTGATTCTGAATCATCCCATGTTTCCATGAGACCCTTCTTGGCTTTGTAAGCCTTTTTAGGCTTCTTGTCTTTCTTAAGCTTTGGACAATCATTTTTGTAATGGTCAGGCTTGTTGCATTCAAAGCAAGTAACTTCTTTTCCTGAAGCATTTCTCTGACTGGAAGTGGATTCACCTCTTCCATATGTCCTTCTTTGACCTTTGAACTTTCTTTGTTTGTGCTTCCAAATTTGACTTATTATTCTGGATACCAAAGAGAGTTCATCATCATTTGAATCTTCTTCAAATTCTTCTTATCTTCCTTGGCTTGATAAGCCTTGGTTTTCCTAGAAGTAGAATTTAGAGCAATTGATTTTACCCTCTTCTGAGGTTCATCTTATTCCAGTTCAATCTCATGACTTCTTAAAGAGCTAATCAGCTCCTCAAGAGAGGTGTTGTTCAGATCCTTTTCTAATTTTAAAGCAATTACCATCAGTCTCCATTTGACAGGAAGACTTCTGATAATCTTTTTAACATGATCTATAGTGGGGTAACCTTTGTTCAAAACCTTAAGTCCTTCCACAAGAGTCTAAAATCTTGAAAACATTGTTTCCACATATTCGTCGTCTTCCATCTTGAAGGATTCATACTTTTGAATTAAGGCCAGAGCCTTTGTTTCTTTTACTTGTGCGTTGCCTTCATGTGTCATCTGAAGAGAATTAAAAATAGAATTTTCAATCTCTCTATCTGTGATTTTCTCATATTCATTATATGAGATAGAACTTAGAAGAATGGTTCTTGCTTTGTAGTGATTTCTGCATATTTTCTTTTGTGCTTCTGTCATTGCACTTCTTGCAATCTTATGACCTTTACCATCTACTGGGTGAGTGTAGCCATCAACTACCAAATCCCATAGATCCAAGTCATATGCTAGAAAGTAACTTTCTATTCTATCCTTCCAATAGTCAAATTTCTCCCCATCAAACATAAGGGGTTTTGAACTATAGTGATCTCTATCATTATCTCTATTATCAACAGTGGAATTAGATGTAGCCATTGGTTTTTCACACACACCGGATTGGTACTAGACACTGTTAAATGTTGATAAAAATTCAAACTTTTTATCTCCTCATAACCAGAGCTCTGATACCAATTGAAGGTGTGAAAAACACAAGAAAAGGGGGGGGGGGGGTTGAATTGGGTTTCTAAAGCAAAACTATTCTTTTAAAAATATTCCCTTTTTAAGTTAAAATGTTTTTCATTCACTCTTGATAATAACAATAAGTAAGAATAGGAAGTAAAGAACAACGTATGTTTATACTAGTTCACTTGAAAATTTTCAAGCTAGTCTAGTCCACCCGCCAAGGTGATTTCGCCTCACTCAATCGAGGACTTAATTCACTATAACCAAATTGATTACAATTTGCACAAGCTACCCGCAAGGGACTAACAACCTCTAAGACTCGCAAGCCCTAGACTTCTTAATGATTCAGACCAACTCGGTCCCTTAAGGAATATCAAACAATAATCAACCTAATTATTATAATGCACAAGCTACCCGCAAGTGACTGACAACTTCTAAAACTCGCAAGTTCTAGAGTACTTAAGAATACAGACCTACCTGGTCCCTTAAGGAATATCAAACAACTGTTTGAATACAAGTTTTGTTTACAAGAGTATTGCTTCTAAAAAGATGAATATGTAAAATATTTATGAGCAGTGACTTAAGAGTGTGAAAGCTATGAACAGCGTTTGCGCGTCATTATTCAATGATTGTCCATTTTCTCTCTTAGTCTTCAAGTATTTTTATAGGCATTAAAGTAATATATCCGTTGAGGGATACTCTTGGGATTTCCAGAAATATTGGCAGCTTGAACAGTAATGTGGGGGACAAGATCGTGCGACGCATCCGTCCTTTTCATGGTAGTGCAATGAAACGTTGATTATATCATGTACTATTTGTACCATGTTAACGTTATCTTCTTTCCTTCTGTACTTTAGAAGCTTCTGCGAGAATGAGATTAAAAGTAAGAACATAACATCAGGTCATCAGAACTTCAAGTCTTCAGAGTCTTCAGAACTGCGTCTTTAGAGTCTTCAGAACTTCAAGTCTTCAGAGTCTTCAGAACTGCGTCTTTAGAGTCTTTAGAACTTGGTTGTGAGAACGCTTTTCTTTAGAACCTTGTTACTAGAAACACAAGTCTTCAGCATCTAGCCTTCAGTAGAAACTTTGTTTTCATATCTTCTATCTTTGTTTCTTTGGAACAGTTGTCTTTAGAAGCTTGAGTCTTTAGCATCTAGACGTAAGTAGAAACTTGAGTCTTCAGATCTTCTGACTGGTTTCTTTAGAACAAACATCAGAGCTTACACTTCAGATCCTTATGGAGTGTCTTGCTCTTGTTCAATAGAACTTGTGTAGTGTATAAGCGAAATCAATTCTCTTGTAATGTCTTGGTCACGCCATCCATCAAAAGTAGAACATGTTTGTTAAGTACTCAACAATAACAAATATTAGAGTATCAAAATTGTTCACACAAATATACTCATTTGTTATCATCAAAACTTAGAGATAATATTGCAGAACCAAATCTTGTTCTTACAATCTCCCCCTTTTTGATGATGACAACACTATGTGTTTTGATGACATAATTTTGTTCTTATAATCAGAAGAAGTGAAAATAGGAAGGTAAGGAATACGTGTCCTTTTTATGATGCTCCCTTTGAATCAATTATTTGATGAAGATCAAGCATCTTGACTCTGAACTATTTGAGTAAAACTCCCTCTGGTTCCAATAGATCAGATATCGAGATCTTGAGATTCTTGACTCTGGATGCCAATAGACATATTGAGATCTTGATGTCAATCAACCAGTTGATATTTTGATTTCACACAACTTCTTCTTATTGAATCTTGACTTTAGATGCCAACGAGAATGAAATCAAATTGAAATCTTAATGTCACTAAGACAGCTTCCATATTCTCAATTTTGGAGTCTGATTCCAGGTTTCACTTCTTGAAGTATGATTATGAATTGAAAAACATCTTCAGAGTCTGAATCCAATAGTCGTCTGAAGCCAACAGGTTAGACATAAGCCTTGAATAATGCTTTCAGGTTTTTGTCTTTAACCAGAGTTCTAATTTCCTGAGAAAGAAAAACAATTCTAACTGAAACAGAAGCTTAGCTAGGTTAGAATGTAAGCAGCTCTTTTCAGAGAACATTTTCTAAAACTTGATTATTGAAATCAAAATTACGTTCATTTAATTACTCCCCCTTTTTGTCATAATCAAAAAGGTAATTATGTGTGAAATACATAAAAACCAGAAGAAACAATCAGGAAAAGACAAGAAATTTCATTGATATTTGAAGGAGATTACAATAGAGTGAACATAGATAGAGAAAGCTATCTAAACTTCAAACACGTCATAACTCTCATCGAATAGAGCATTTCCTCTGATGAACAAATTTCGTTGAACAGTTTCAATTATACATGCTAACTCAAACAGTTCAGACAATACACGTCCATACGGAATGAATAATTTTTGAGAGCCTGGATGCTTGGATTGATAACTTCATATGATTGAATATTATTGCCGAAAGATGAATTGGAATACTCTTGCGAAGGCAATAAAAAAGACACATATCCCTAGGAAAAACTTTATCAAGATCTTCTCCTCTGGGATCAAGATTTTTCAACGGGATCTGAAACCATATTTTTGCAAGTGGTTTCAAGTGATCTGAACTAAGGGGCTCATATCTAAATGAAGAGTTAGGAACATTTGGGAACATGTCAACATTCATGCAAGAGTTGGGTAAAGGTGGACTCTGGATGGCTTCATCAATGGAGAAGCGAGTGATGGTAGTCGGAACACCGAAGATGTGAGAATGAATGGTGTTTCCATCAGGACTAACAAAAACATGAAGCCATAAATTCTTTAAGAGGTTAGGATAAACAGGGCCTCTCAGCATTGTTGCATATCCAAACCATCCTTAATTTTCAATAACCTCGTTGATGAAACCATCATCATACACATAATTGGGTATTTTCTCTTTGATTATCTCGAGAAGATTTTCATCTCCTTGAAAATTTCTAATAGCCATGGTATGTAGACAAGATTGAGGAGAAGAGACAGTTGAAGGTGATACAAGGATAATAACTTGATGAATGACTCTATATGAGAAGAAATATAAATAGTCAGTCAAGCAGTTCACAAAGTAAGACAATTGAAACACTTGAGTGACGTCTCAGACTACTAAAAGAAGGAAATGAAGAGAGAAGTAGATAAAACGTTAAGATGAGAGAGCACGAAAACATTTAATCATGACAGGGAATGTTAGACATAGGCATAAGAGTATGACATGAAACAATTGTTCCCAAGGAGTAGTTAAATAAATGCAATCATGATTAATCAATTTCAAGAAAAATAACTACTTGTGCATGACCTAGGTAGAGTGTGATAGACACTAAGTCTATTTAGGTAATGCGTTTGATATTCTTAGAATCTGGAAGATCACGAGGATTTCCATCTGATTAGGGACATTTCTGACCGAAACATATTCTGATGGCTGAGATAAAACAAATTATAAGTCTTTTGATAAAGTCAGAATATTATTCCTTCAGACTACGACTACAACACAGTTGATTCTAATGACATCTTACTCTGGACAAAGATCCATTTTTAGATTCTTTAGAATAAATAAAAATCTATATTCAGCCAAGGGTTTTGTAAAAATATCAGCCCATTGATGGTTTGTATCTATAAAGTTTAAAGATATAATCCCTTTCTGAACATAATTTGTAAGAAAATGATTTTTGATTTCTATGTGTTTAGCCCTATAATGTATGATAGGATTCTTACTTAAGAAAATAAGGATTGTATTATCACAGAAAATAGGAATGTTACTCTCATATATTTGGTAATCTTCCAGTTAATTCTTCATCCATAGCATATGAGTGTTGCACAGTGCTGCTGATATGTACTTTGCTTCTGCTATTGAAAGAGCAATTGTTGTTTGCCTCTTGCTTGACCATGAGACCAGATTCTTGCCTAGAAACTGACAGTTTCCAGAAGTACTTTTCCTTTCTAGTCGATATCCAATGTAGTCTGCATCACAAAAACCAGAAAGAGAATAATCTGATGTTTTCTCATACATCAAGCCAAGGTTAGGGGTTCCTTTTAGATACCTTAGAATATTTTTAACAGTAGTTAAGTGAGATTCCCTAGGATCAGATTGGAATTTAGCGCAAAAATGAAAAATGAATAAAATATCAGGTCTAGATGCAGTCAGATAAAGAAGAGAGCATATCATACCACGATAGAGCTTCTGACAAACCTTTCCACTTACCTATTATTTATCCAAAACACATGTAGGATGCATTGGAGTCTTTGCTACAGTTCAGTCTGTCATGTTAAATGTCTTCATAAGTTCTTTGGTATACTTACCTTGATGTATGTAAGTAGCCTCTGGTTTTTGATCAATCTGGATTCCCAGAAAGAACTTCAGTTTTCTCATCATGCTCATTTCAAACTCAGCATGCATTAACTTAGAGAATTTCTCGCAGAGAGATGGATTAGAAGAACCAAAAATAATATCATCAACATAAATTTGAACAATTAGAATATCATTTTTGAATGTTTTGTAGAAGAGTGTAGTGTCAACCTTTCCTCTAGTAAACTTATTTTCTAACAGAAAATTGCTCAATATGTCATACCAAGCTCCGGGATCTTATTTCAAGCCATAAAGAGATTTCTTTAGTTTTAAAAAAAGTTTGATTTCTCATATTTTTCAAAGTCAAGAGGTTGTTTGACATATACTTCTTATGAAATATAATCATTCAGAAATGCACTCTTAACATTCATCTGATAAAGGATGATATTATGATTTATATAAAAGGAAACTAACAACTGAATAGCTTCTAACCTGGCGATCGGTGTAAAGGTGTTTGTATAGTTTATATCTTCTTGTTGACTATAACCTTGTGCAACCAGTCGAACTTTGTTTATGAAAATTTCACCCTTTTTATTGAGCTTGTTTCTGAACACCCATCTGGTTCCAATAACATGGACACTTTTAGGTTTCTGAACAAGATATCATACATTATTCTTTGAGAATTGGTTCAATTCTTCTTCCATGGCCAGAATCAAATCCTTATCCAGAAGGGATTCCTCAATTGATGTAGGTTCTATTAAAGAAACTAAACTCAGAAGCACTTCATCAGAAGGTTTGAGAGTCAATCTTATTTTGACTGGAGCATCCATACTTCTAAGAATAAGATCTCCAGAATGAGAGGATGTGATTTTTTTCTTCCTTGGTTGAGGTTGATTAGAAGGACTATCAACATCATCAGAAGGAGGATCTTATGATTCTTTATCTTCTTGAATCTTCTCCTTTGGTTCAGTGAACGTTATAGTCACATTTGCAAGCTTTTCACACAGCTTTGACTTTTCATAGTCAAGCTTATCATCAAATCTGACATGGATTGATTCCTCCACAATTTGTGATTCTGTGTTATAGATTCTGAAGCCTTTAGAGCGTTCAGAGTATCCTAATAGTAGACACTTATGTGCCTTGGAATCAAACTTAACCAGATTCTCTTTAGTGTTTAACATATAACAAATACATCGGAATGGATGAAAATAGGAAATTTTGGGCTTTCTATTCTTCCATAATTCATAAGGAGTCTTACTCAAAATAGGTCTTATGGAGATTCTATTTTGAATATAGCATGTTGTATTTACTTATTCTTCCCAGAATTGCTTAGCCATATGAGTTTCTTGGATCATGATACGGGTCATTTCTTGCAGAGTTTTATTTTTCTTTTTTACAACCTCATTTTGTTGTGGAGTTCTAGGGCAAGGAAAATCATGTACTATGCCATTTGAATCAAAAAGATTTTCAAAATCTTTATTTTCAAATTCTCCATCACGGTCACTCCGAACTCTGACTATTTTGCAATTTTTTTCATTTTACACTTGGGAACAAAAGAAAGCAAATACAGAATATGACTCATCCTTGTGTTTCAAGAATTTTACCCATGTCCACCCACTATAATCATCAACGGTGACAAGTCCATATTTCTTACCATTGACAAAAGCAGTTTTCACTGGTCCAAATAAGTCAATGTGACC
This sequence comes from Vicia faba, assembly GCA_948472305.1. NCBI lineage: Eukaryota > Viridiplantae > Streptophyta > Magnoliopsida > Fabales > Fabaceae > Vicia > Vicia faba. Next base: position 262,927,859 of record OX451739.1, read on the forward strand.
AGCTTGTTTGAAAGTAGTATAATCACATGTAGTAGTAATGGCAAAAATGAAAGAGTAAAAGGCAAGAGAAGTATTATGATATGAAATATAATTTGAAACGTCATAAAGAGTATGATATGTATTAGAGATAAAGTCATTAAGATATGTAGGGGAGGTTTTATTCCTAGTAGATTTTCTAATGGGAGATAATTTGATATTGTTTGTGGAGGTGTCAGGTTCACTATCAATGATGTTATCAGTGGGTTGGACGGATTCACTATCAAATATGTTATCAATGGATTGGACATGCTCACTATCAAACTGATGTGCATGATGATCATTAGAAGAATCGGTAGGAATATTTGAAGTGGATTGAATTGGAAGGTTTTGAATAGTGAGATTAAGGGTAATGGTATGGCATGTAGATGTAAGGAAGTCAACGATGAAAGGAGTGATGGATTGGATAGTGTCATGAGGGGGGTTAGAATTGTTGTGGATTTGGTTATGAGAAGTGTAAGGGAATATGTCTTCATAGAAGATACAATTTCTAGATCTAATATTGAAATCGAAAAGGAGATAACTTTTAGTGCCATTAGGGAATCCTAGAAATAAGCACTTGGTTGCTCTAGGGAGTGTAGTTTTGGATAGTAGGACTGCATAATTTATTGATCAAGTATGTGGCGTGATAAAGAGAAAAAGACCAAAAACATTTTGGTAATTTGACATGAAATAATAGAAATCTAGTCACATTAAGCAAGTGCATGTGTTTTCTTTCAATAGTGAAATTCTGCTGAGATATTTCAATGCAACTTTTTTGATGCAAAATGCTTAGAGAATCATAGTATGAAGGCATAATAAACTGCAACTTTTTTTATGCAAAATGCTTAGAGAAGCATAGTATGAAGGCATAATAAACTAAGTGTCATTGTCACTACGGATGGTTTTGATTTTACATAAAAACTAATTATGACAATAAACAATGAAGTTTTGAATGTGGGTTCTAGTTTCAAACTTATGATGCATTAGAAAAGTCCAGATATAACATGTGAAGTTATCCACAATATAGGTCCCTCATATGCCCATTTGCATCGATTCAAAACAAGTAGAGTTACTAATAGAAAAAGGTGGTCTACATTGTTTAGCCAAATGGTACACATTACAAGGGAAATTTTTATTATATTTGATGGCAGAAAAAGTTTGAAACATATGATGTAAAACCTCATTAGAGAATGGGCTAATCTAGATTGGTAGAACTATTAATACGTGTCAAACTATCGGAATTACGAAGAGATTTGTGAACAGGTACTGTGAAGAATGTAAAAGTTATTATGATGCACCACTTCTAATAGACCTTTTATTTACATGATATCTAATCTAATAAAATAATCTTAACATGTTTTGATCTTTAGTATTGATTAGGAGTTTGAGAGAGAAACTGCATCTGTGAACCTTCTCTTCTCTGCACTTGATATGTTAGTTTAATCAAAGATTTAACGTGGCCAGAATTTAGTCTGAGATAGAACCTTAATGCAGGCATACTCTCAAGTTAAAGATCAAAAACCTATTTTGCCATTTGGTTAAATACTGAATCCAAGGAACTATTCACTGTGTTTTGAAACGAGTTTGATCAATATCCCCTCTCCCAAAAAAAAAAAAAGGTTTGGATCAAAAGTCCAAAATGACAAAAACTATCCCAAAAAAAAAACTGATATACAATCTTCAACTTGGTTTCCTTCTTGACACTGGATGCATCCCTTTGCTCTATGCAACAAAGACATCACAAGGCCAGAGACATAGACCAATGAAATTACTGACCGACCCTACCAAAAAAGTGTTCAATCTGCAAGTTCCCCCTGGACTGCATACCACTTGCTTTATTAGGTCCAACCTTCAACCTTTTTGAAGCTACTGAATTTTCCTTACCATCCTGCAAACCAAAAACTTCTCAAGTCAGTTACAGATTTAAGCAAAAACAGCAAATTAATGCATAAATAAGCCCTTTGTGAGTTAATATAATAACTAGTCAAATATTTGAAGACCAGAAAATACAGCCAATATGCATAAACAACCTACTAAGATACTAATGCTGGTACTAAGAAGCTATAACATAATATAAAGGAGACTACAAATCAAGGAACTGTTCAACAAAAGTACATAACTTACCGAGAAGGGTTGGCTAGGATTCCTTAGAACTTTGACTGTGCCACCTCTACCATCAGCTCCTACGGATATCAAATTCCCTTTTGTGGATTCACCATTTTGTCCACGCTTGCACCATTTACCCAAGAATCGTTGAGATCCATCAGGACCAAGCAATCCACCAGAAAAGCATATGTCCACTGGAAGTGAAGGAGAATGAAGAAATTCAATTTTAAGTTTTCATATGTTTCATAACAAGTTTTTTGGATACATTTTTTCAATTTATCTACTAGCATGTGTACGTGTGAGATACAACCAAATGGATGTCAACCAAAACTGTATAAGAGGGTTTATAGAAACATCCTCTGACATGTTCATAAGTTGTTGTCAGATTGTTCGCATCAGCCCTCTAGAATAGCTTATGAAAACAATTTGACTTAATTTTGCCTTGTGCTATAGAAATAGCTTATACATAAGCATTTATAAGATATGCACTTATACCTATCAGTTGTTACACTAAATCTACACATTTTGTATATAAAAAATATATCAATAAATATGCACATTTTTAGAGTCAACAAGTGGCATACCTGAACTTGAAGTTGTCAATGGTGATTCCTTTCTAATGTTAACTATTGGTTGAGCTTGTTTAGCATTAGCTTGTAATGTCACATCGTCATCCATAGTGGCGGCAGTAATGTCAGTCATTTCAGTGTCGCTGTCAAATCTTGAAGACTCATCCAAATTACATATTCCTTGCAATGATGTTTTAGTCTTTGAGACAGGTGCTGTTTCTGCCTTTGCTAGATCAACCTTGTTATGATCTTTGTATTCGTTTTCATCGATAATGATACAATCAATATCCACATCCTTATTTTCTGTAGCTTTGGAGTTATCTATCTTCAAAGATAGTAAAGATTTGAGGTTGTCGTTCTTATTCAGATCCATTCCAGACTTGGGTGTTGGACTTTGTTTGCTTTGCTCTTTAGATGAAAATTTGTTAGCCGTTGATACATCTGAATTAGAATTGATTTTACTTTCAACATTCTTGGAAACTTTTAGTAGCTTCAAATATTCATTTTCTTTTACTTCCAACACCGTCGCCAGTTCTTGTACCCTTGCCTAACAATGCCAACAAAAGTTTTAAGAGTTAATATCATGCACATCTATTAAAAACTTCATTGAATGCACTGATTCTTTTGATTAAATCATCTTACTTGACTTGAATACACTACAACTAATTCAAACAGAACACTTACCTTCATTTTATTGATCTTCTCTTTAGCCTTCTCAAGCTTTTTACTATAACGAGCCTCGCCTCTTCCAAGAAGATTACACTTGGCCATTAACTCTTTGTAACTCCTACAAAAATAGGTGCAATCACAATTTACATTCCAAGGCAAGCCATAGAAAATTTAAGTCAAATGATACCAAATAACTATTTCAAAATATCTTTTTGTGAACAACTCAAAATTTGGAAGATTAACCTGTTCCGCAGGACAAGAGATCTTTTCAAAGTGTCTACTGTTTCTTTACTGTTGGCCCCATTACCCAAAGTGGCAAGCTTCAAAACCTCGTCTTCACCAAGATCTAAATCAGACACTCTGCAGTGAAAACAATGATAAAAATCAAGCATGTTTAATGATTTGGTGATTGAGATTGATTGATAGTGTATGTAAATCAAATCTATAATATTATATCATAAACAAATTACAGATACTCAATCAAAATGCAGCTCTACTCACAATTTCAATGCTGCAAGTTCTTTAGCCAAAGCCATATTTCTCTCTTGCAATCTAAAACGCTCCAAATTTGACTTCTCAAGCTCCTAATCCAGCATGAAATCGACAAAAGTTAAAGTGAGCTGTAAACTGTCATTTTATCAGAAAAGAACAGAAGGTTACAGGGTAACTTACCGTTGATTTTTCACGAAACTGGACTTGTATGGATGCGTTTTTCCTCAAGGCTTCATTCTTTGATGCTATTTCTATCCTTTTCTGCTCCTTGCAAGTAGAAAGCTGAAAGAATAACATTGCCAAAAAAAATCAAAATATATCAATAAATATGAAAGACAGTTTCCATTTAATCACTATAATCATTTTAAAGGACTATGAAAATGCTTATGGAGATAGAGTTGAATGAAAGTTTGTACATTTCATTGCGAAGAAATGAATCACACGGACCAGTTTGAATCTCATCAGTTAATCACCCATTTATTCCTATTAGTCCCAAGCTCAAGCAGCCACACATTGAGGTGTTGGTGTGTTAGGAAGTGTTGGAGCAGTAGCAGACAGGCTAAACATCCAGTATCTTAAGATACCTTGATATCACGTTTTAATCCATAACCTTGAGGCTTTGGGTGGAGAAGTGGTGGCAAAGTCTCTTAGTGATGCTGGATGCAGTTAGTTAATTGTAATTACCAACAACACTCTCCAAAATGTGGTATCACAGCCTAGATTCGGTTTAGTGGGGGAGGGAGAATGAGATCCTAGTGTGAATCAAGTCTAGTGATGTGGGCAACTCACACTTGAGACAGAGATTGCTAGAATTCAAGTGTGACTGGTTCCCGCGGCAACTAACAATGGAGAAAATGTTGGAAGCTATGTTGTTAAACTCGGCCATTCGGCCGTTATCTCGGCACGAAATAGCAAAACCAAGAAAACTGCATCAGACTGTGTCGTTCCGACAGATATAGGTGACTCGGCTAGAAAGACGGCAATAATGGGATTGAATTCAGAACAATGCCGCTTTGATGCGGCTGCTCCGGCCACGTCACCTATATATGTTAGTACCATTAAATTTTATTTCTAAATATGAATACTATCTATGATTAATTTATTTTAGTTTTTAACTATTATGTGTTCATTAGTATTAACTATATTAGAGTCTGTCACTGAAACATTGGTCGTTCCCCGCTCTCATTCTATTTCATTTTGGGGATGGTAGCGTCGCACTGCTATCCGAGATGGATAACATAGGTTGGATATATAAGACAGATGACTCATATACTTAATGCGTTTTAGGTCGAAATATAGTGTAAAAGTCTCTAAGTGGTCTTGAACATTTAGTCCACTACTATTCCAATTGCCCTCTAAACTCTCCAAGGAGCATGCTCTCCTCCACCAAGTCGAATCATGGCTCTAGTAGCACTTGTTGGAGAGTTCAAGGAGCATTGAGAGTAGTAATGAATGAAACGTTTGGGACCACTAAGAGACATTGACACCACAACTCCATCCAAAACTTCAAAGCATAGGTATATGGATCATTCTCTAATATCTCCCACATTTCTTTCATTTCTAATTGATATGTAACCGATTACTCGCGCTTGAATTCCAAAATGAAGTTATTATTAACTTGTTCGATTCAATTGCAACTTAAAATAACAAGTCACAAAAAAAACATGAATCTTGAATTTCTTTCTACAACTTTTTTGGTATGATTGTAGTATCTCCCGCAAGCAAATGCATACATTAACTTTTCAAACAATGTAGGAACATATAGACAGAAAAGCTCAACCTCAAAGATTCTCATGCAACTACATGTCAAGCCTAAATTCCAATTCAAGACGATCAGTTGGCCCTTATCCTCTCATCCAAGAAATAAAGGGTGTTTTTTTCTACATTTAGAATCATAAGCAATTTAACCATTTAGGCAACTGGTAACTCGAGCATAAGACTTAAGGACAGTGTTGTTCCCATTGCTCTATACTAAAAAAACATAACTGTTACCAACAGTTTTTTAAGGTTGTGAAAAAAGGCCTCTTTGTGAGAAGAACACTAACATAAGTGATTATAGCATTTTATCTAGGTTTTGTCCTTAACTCAACTATAGTAAAAAAATAAAAATAAAACCACTCTTGCAGAAACATTACAAATAACAATTACCATTTTCAAACAATAGACTAAACAACAATCATCACACCTCAAAAAGAACCACCCTAATCACCCAACAAATTAACCTAAAAACAAATACTCAAAATTAAAATATTCTAGAAATTGCAAAATACCTCATCTTTAAGATCATCCAATTCCTTAGTTTGATTTTCCAACACCGTACTAAGCCCAGAAACTTTCCCCTCCAATCTCTTAACCTCCTTTCTCAAAACCCCAGGATCTTCCTCGACACCTCTTTGCTTCTGAGTAAGACCACCTTCCTTCGCATCTCCAACCGATTGAAAATAAAGCCGACACGCATCTTTCACCTTGCAACCTTGCTTGCAAACAGGACAAGTGCGTTTCTTCGATGTCGCACAGTACTCGAACCATTGCTGCAAACTACACAAAATCAAACAAACCCACGTAGAAAACAAGTTAAAGAACGGAACTTTTAGGGTTTTGTATTCGATTAACGAGAGGAAATTCAAGAGAGTGGTGAGAGATTTACCAGAGCTCGTGGAAGACGTGGCCGCAGATGGTGACGGCTTGGAGATCTTCGGTGATGGGGTTTAGAGATTCGTAGCAGATGGAACAAATGGTGCCGGCGAATTCGCCGCTATCCACCATCTCTTGCGGTGGGTTTTTTTTTTTCGATGTGATTTTCTGGCAGCAGTTTGTCGGAAAAAAGGGGAGAAAATGAGGGAAATTTTGAAACCTGGCGCTGTTAATTTTTCTGAGAGGGAAAAGTGAAAAGATGAAAAATAGGTAAAGCCATATGCATATCACGTGACAGTTCATTGTGAATTTATATTTGCAAAGGGAAAAGTTAAAACCAAATCATTTTAAATTTAATTATAGATTTAAATGTATTTTTGACCACTCTATTTTTAGATTATTTGATTGTCTAATCTCTTTTAAAAGAATCAGCTTTATAACTTTTTTTAAATTTTTTTTTAGTTTTGTTCTTGTTAAAAAATATTTTTTTGGGTAACATGTTAATTAGGTGAAGTACCAAATTGTTACACTTTAAAATTCGTTCTCAGATTATTTGGTTAAGTAGCATTGTGAAAGTAGAAATCAGAGTTCTCAGATTTTAAATGTACTCTACACGGTTGTCAAGCTATCCAATCAACAACCAAGCAAGGCATTATCATACTAAGCTCTTATGCATTCCAACAGGCTATGAATTGTGCAGAAAGTCGAGTGTTTCATTTGATTTGAGACAGTGCTGACAGAAATATAGCATTGTCTGTTTCAAGCTCAAAAATCCATAACTTGAGATCAGGAAATGGATTGAGAATGATTCTTCAATCGTTAGAATCGTCTTGAGGTCTTCTTCATTTCATATGTTCATGTCAAAGATTAATTTTGTGAAGACGGTTTTCTAAAGCGTAAAACACCTGAAATGTGTTATATAGTGGATTTACTGTTTCTCTAGTTTTTGGATGCTTAAAAATTTGTAACTTCTGACTGGAAATCATCTTTGAGTGCCTCTTGGAGCATTTGAATCGTTTTGTTATTTCCTTTGACTTTCGTGTTCGGCTCAGAAGTTAATTCATTGAGGAAGATCTCCAAACGCGCGAGTACTCAGAAGTTATATGGTACAAAAACAGTGAAAATAGTGTGTTGAGCATTTGTTTTTAGATGTTTAGAAATTCATAACTTTCGCCTGGTTCGACGTTTTTAGATGGTTCTTTGAGCGAAAAATTTGTCTTGATTTTATCATAGATCCGTATGTTTGAGTCGGGAGTTAATTCTTTGCAGAAGATTCCCAAAAGTGCTAATTACTAGAGAAAATTGCATGCCGAAGCGGTTTTCTACTGGACTGTTTCTTGATATTATAAAAATCGTAACTCTCTCGATTTTTATTGTATCGGGACGATTCTTGAAGCATCAGTTTACAAATTTTGTAAGCTTCAACTTTGCTTAAAGGCCCGAGGTTTGATTGTGCTTTGAAGATTCTGGTTTATGGCTCGCATCCGAAAGTGCGCACGAAAATAAGCTGAAATTGTTCAATGCGGTGAAATAAGTCCATTGTTTCTTGTCACTCGAAAATTCATAACTTGCTCGATTTTTATCGTATCGCGTATGTTCTTTCGGCACGATGTTACAAATTTTGTCATCTACGGTTTTGTTGTTAGTCTCGCGTCAAAATTTCGGACTGATTATCATTGAGTTTGTGGATTTTTCGTTCGACTGTGTTTATAGACATTGAAAATTCAGTTTGGTGGAAATTTTGATTGGGCTTTCTTTTGACCCAAACCAAGACCCAATTGTCAAGACTATATATTCATTTTCTCTCCCTATTTTGAGAAGACAAAAATCATTGTGCTAAATTTCACTCTCAAAAGCATAACAAACTCTCTCTACTCTCTTCATTCTCTCTCAAACTCAAGAGGAAGAGAAATTCAAATCTAAAAGTTCCCTCCAAGGATCTCTCTCTATTTCTCACTCTCGTGGTACCTCTCCCCCCCCCCCCCCCTCCCACACACACACGGCACGCTTAGCCTCCGGCGACCACCACTCACTTGCTTTCGGCGACCGCCATACCTCCTCACGGCACACGCTGCCTTCCGTCCAAGGCGATCGCCACCACCTTCTAACTAGCCGGCAACCACCACAAGCTCCTTACTGACTGCCACCGATCTCCCTACCAACCGTTGTCATACCCCAAAATTTCCCTACCTTTATATTATATTTAGTTTTCTTTTAATTAGGTCGCATTATTTAATTCTTGTTTCTATGGGGGGAGTAAAACACGAAAAAGGGTGTATAGATTTAAAATGGACCATCAGTATCTAATGGTCCATTAAGGTTTTAAAATGGAAGTTCATGTCAAGAGAGAGAGAGAGACTTTGTTTTTTAAAAAAAATACGAGCAAATCATTTCATTAAGGTCCATTAGATTTTTTTTAAAGAGGGTGTATAAAACTATTCTTTTTTGATAAAAGTCCAACTACATAAGCAGGCCCATTTCAAGTTTCTCTATTGTTTTTAAAAAAAAAATGTTTTCTAAAAAACAATTGAATTTGGAGGCCCATTTAGGTTTTCTTAAAGTGATCTGTTTTTTTATTTGAGACCCAATAAATAAAACATTATGGCCCAGTTAAAGTCTTTGTTCATATTTTGAAAAAAATTGTCTTGTCCTTTCATAAACCTTGTTAAAAATCATATATATCAAACTTAAAATTAAATCATTTTGCTTTAATTATAAATAGTTTCATTATTTTCTGATTATTATTGAGGTTTAGTTAGGATTTTGTTTGTTTATTAAAATAAAGAAAACGCAGAGGCCTAATATGGAGGCCCGTTTAGTTTTGATTTGCCTTGAATTTTTTTACATAGTTTTTTTTTCTTATACCAGTTTGGTTTATTTGGAAAACAGTGATTAAAATTGAGGCCTAAACACTAAGTCCAGATCAATTAGATTTTTGTTTTGTAACAATGAAAATTGCAAGGCCCAACCCAGGACAAAGCAAACCGGCCTAATTCAAACCAAAGAAAAAACACATTTTTTGCAAACCTAAAATAACTATTGTTTCAATCACTCAGGAAAAAATGCTCGCTGTACTTATTCAAAGTTGAATTTTCTCAAATCCAGAAACTAATTAATTTGTTCAATAAACATCAATATAGAATCAAGCAAATATAGAAAAAAATCAAGCTTAAATCGAAGAATGGCGTCAATTTACAGACAAGCTTGTCTTTTTCCTAATTTACAAAATTCCTAAAAACTTTATAAAAAAGCCTAAAATTACAGTAAAGATGGACGAAGGATCTTTGACAGAAATTGGGAAAGATAAAATTCACAAAAAAATTGGGAGGAAGATTTTACAAAGAGAAAAAGACTTGAAGCAGAGAGCAAAAATCCAACGCCATCATTGTGAATCTTTGAAGCTACCGCTCCGTAAGAACTAGGGTTTCAATATCTGAAACCCTGGCGCCCTCTCTCTCTCTCTCTCTCTCTCTCTCTCTCTCTCTCTCTCTCTCTCTCTCTCTCTCTCTCTCTCTCTCTCTCTCTCTCTCTCTATCGCGCTGCCACAATACCATTGTACCCGTAAACACAGGGAAGAAAAGAATCAGGGACGAATCAGAAGAACTCGGAGACCCAAAGAAAATCATGGCAACAGAGGTAATGAACACTTAGCTTATATGGTTATCACGATTTTTATTTGTGCTTTGTTGAGTTCTTGGGGGTTTGAGATAACACGTTGGGGTTTGGTTTGGGGAAGAGATGCAGTGCCACCATAATATAGAGACAGAAGGGTTAGGGTTTGTTTTGGTTATAGAAGAGGGTAGGAGACGAGAGAGAGAAACGAACGGAGAGAGAGGAGACAATTTGATAAAATAAATTTTGTTTTGTAAAATATAAAATATATTTTGTTACGGATCCAATGCATGCTACCCTATGCTCCACACCATACACCCTCAACCATCATCGCACGATCTCAATCACACATCCTTCACACGCGAGCCTATGGATTTATGGTATGCTCTCCCTCATACGGTCCAACCAGACCCTCCCCAAAGCGTTGGTCCTAGCCCATTGCTAATGCACACCTCTTTTTTTTTTGCTAACGTAAACAAGAAAATGCACCCCTAGGTCAGATTGGGCCAAGTCCAAAATCTGGACTTGGGCCATTAGCTCTTTACGCCCCCAATATTACTATACTGTACAAAAATACACCCCTTCACCTTTTGGGTCTGAATTCAGGCCCTTTCTATTAGAACCCCCATTTTTTTATTAGCCTAGTATATTTTCCACCGCCTATTTTTTTAAAGTATTTTATTTACTTTATCATTTTATAATTTTATATTATTTTTTTATTATAATAATTATTATATATGTTTATATTATATATTTAATATATTTAATATTATACTTATTATTATTATTTATTACATAAATTTTTATTTTCTAAACTCATTAAAATGTAATTTTGTATTGCATTAAAGCTTTTTTTTTATTCATGCATTTAAATAGAATTCTTTTTTAGATAATTAATATATTAAAAAACATCCAACCAACTACAAACTAATTTTCAAATAAAATTAATTCGATGAAAATTTTTCGAAAAAAGATTGCAAACTTATTCGAATCGACTATACATTTAGTCTAACAATTTTCGATATTCACGACACCTAGACTAAACATGCAGAAAATGTGAATATCTTTGTAATCCATAAAAAACACAAACCAACTATGAACTACAAAATGGGACTCTGAATCCTCCTAAGAGGATACGTAGGCATGCGATTAAAATTGTGGCGAGTTCCCCTATTTAAAATTAAAACCCTTTTCCCATGTTTAAAATTAAAACCCTTTTCCCCTAATAAAATACTAAAAGCCCTATTCCCTAAATATTAATTATAGACCTAGTATCCTTGTGAACAAGATAGATGAGGGATGCCTAACACCTCCCCTTCGTCTAAAACCGAGTCAAAAAACCTAGAATATCTGACTTTTTAGGGTTAACCTTTATATTACCTTCCTTAGCATAAAAGTTAAGGGTGACGACTCTTATTTTAAAACCAGTTACAACAACCATTAATCCTCCTATTTCCTACAAATTCTAATCGAACTTCCTCTGATTTCAGAATCCTCTTCTCCAATCTCTTCGATTCTGGTATGCATCTCAATTTTTTAATTTGATTTTGTATTTGAACATGAGTTGATGAATTGTTTGAAATGAAGAATTAATTGAATTCTTGAGTTTGATTATTGTTCATGAGATTTGAATTTGATTGGGATTTGAGATATAATCGGATTGTTGAGATTTGTTTGGAATTGTTCGTGAGATTTGTAATAAGTTTAATGTCTTGTATTGATGATAATGCATAAAATAGGAATTGGATGATTAATTAGTGAATTCATGTGAATCTTGAGACATAAATCCGATTATGTATCCTAAATGCGTGTCGATACCGGTTTGTGATGAGAATTATGTTTATGTCGAATTGTGTTGAATTGAGGAATTGTGATGAGAATAAAGTTCAAATTCATGAGTTAATTCAAGTTCATACCACTTTTTTGAGGAATTAAGTTTTTCGACATTGAAAACCTCAAATCGGTTGAAATTACATTAACACTTGAAATTTGATTTGAGCTCGGAATTAAGACATCTGGTATGATTTCATTGTTTGTAACTTGTTAACAATTTTTAAGAGATAATACTTGAACCAAAAGGTGTGTTTCCTCATCCATTTTCATTTGTTGAAATCGATTTCATACAATATTGGTTTAAGTATATATTGTTGTCCGCAATGTGTAAACAAGGTGCAAATCGCTTCTAAAATTTATTTAAAGTTTAATTGATCATATTCAGACATTTATGGATGGCTAATGTTGATTTTTACTGTTTCCGGTGTGATTTTCTGGGGTGAATTTGTGATATGGTGTAGTGCTATACGGACTTCAAAAATGCATTTGGTTTGAGTTTTATTTTGCGGTTTATATGTTTCTAGCATTAATCAGACAATTGTGGAACATTGATGTTAATTTCAGTTAATTTTGAGATGACTTTTCATGCACATTTGTGAAGCAAAATGATGCTGCCCAGACACTTTTGTCACATGTTTTTAGTGATACAATTTGCATCTCATGGTTGTTTATGCATAGTTGTTAGATTGTTGATGATTGTGTTCGAGTTTACTCGATTTTGATGAGATTGCTTGTGCGTTTTATCACATGTGTGAGTTGCTGCTCGGTTTTGGAAGTCAAGCTCTGAATGCATTTTAATTGTTAAATGATGAATGATTAGCCTTGTTTTGATGTTTGTTTGGTATTGACTTCGAGTCTTGTTGATTTTATGACGATATTTCGTGCGATTCATGTTATGATGCACATGCTGTCCCGTATTTGGTTTTGCATTTTCGTTGCTTGTTCAATCTTGCCTAATGCATGATAATATGTCATTTTGAGTTATGGTGTCGATTGTTGAGTTACATTCGATATTCTTTATTATTTGCTAACTCTTCTTATAACATTGTGCAAGTTTTGGAAGGCAATTCATCGTGATGCATTTGTTTGGCTTTTACTCTTTGCTTGGTGCATAACATTAGTTGGATGCGTTCATAGTTTGCTATTTATTTCTACATTGTAATGTTAGATGATTTTATTGGATATTGTATCTGACTTGATTTTTTTGCTGATGCTAGCTCGCTCGAAGACCATCGGGTTCCTTGGCTTGTATTTGCTAAATAACAGACTCTTATTTGTTTGGTATATTTCTTGTTTATTTTTGTGTTTGTTTACTTCTTTTCTGATGCCACGAGAAGTAGGACTAGAGATGCATGTTCTGGAAGTCCTTGCATTAGGCGGGAAATTCTGTTTAAAATACCTTTAGAAGGTAATTCCTATGTGCGCTTGTTTGTTTACAATTTAGTTTGTTTATATTTGTGCCAAAGACCTCGATGAAGGCGTCCCATTCTCACTCCTCATTGATAAGTCCTCAAAAGGAGGCATAAGGCGACTGAGGATCCACAATCGACCCCGCCATTTCTAGTCCCCAGGTTATTCATAGCTCATGTCATATGTTGACGCTATGAACTGTGTTGCTCATGTTATCGAGTCAGTCAGATGGAAAAGGGGTTCGTAATCAATCCCCCACACTTTATCTTCGGCTCGCGTTTGTTAAACGTTGATGCTTTAATGTGATCTCATTATTGCCTTCTATCTCCTACCTCGATTTTTGATATCTTAGTTACGTGTTTAGTCGCTTACGATGATTCACTTTTGTTCTTCTCTTGCCTTGATTATTTGATGTCTTGGTTAAGAGTCGACACCCATTTCTTTCTTACCCTGATGATTTGATATCACGGTTAAGAACCAATATTCCCCCATTTCACTTGCCTCGACGATTCGATGTCTTGGCTAAGTATCCCTTTATCCTACCTTGATGATTCGATATTGTGATACAGTGGCAGAACCGACTGTTAATACTGGTTTGTGTTTTTTGTTCGCAAATGTCGCGGTAAGCAAGAGTCGCCACCGACTTTTATTTTATCCAATAAGGAAAGGGTGAAAAGAACAGAAAAATACCTTTTTTTTAGATTTCTGAGTACGGGGGGTAGATTATGGAAAGGGAAGGTGTTAGCACCCTTTCCATCCATGGTTTTCCATGGGCTCTTAGGTACTTGCTCGTTTTTTAAATTTCTTGTGTTTGTGTGTTTTGAAAAGCTTTGAAAATTGCCTTAGTGAGGCAATTCACTTTATGGTAACTCTTGTATCAGTCCTCAAGAGTGTGATAAAGTGTTTTTGAAAACTTTTGTTTGAAAAGTATGTTTAAAAGTGTATGGTGTAAAAAGGATTATTTGAGCAAGTACTTAACAGTTATCTACCTACTCGAAAAAAGGCGTTATTTTCCTCATATCCTTTAGACCGTGTTATCCTACTATTAATGAGTAGGTAACCCTAGTCGTTGGATTTTTGAGGGACTATCGAAAGGGACGTACGATCATTGAAGGAAACATGTAAGGATACCTTAGCATTTCAAAGGGACTATCATCATAAGATCATTTCTCGTAGGCAACTCGAGGGACATTTTTGGGACTATGATCATGACAACCCCTACTGTTGGATGGTGTTCAGTTCTGTCCTGACTCTGTTGATGGTGCACAATGCTAACCTCTTTCTTCCCAGTGAATGGTTTTCTCACGGCACTGGAGGATGCGTCCTTTTGGATCTTCCCACTCTTAATTCCAACTTCCACTCTCTCCCCTATCAAGATTAATTCAGTGAAGTCGGCCGAGGAGCTTCCAATAAGATGATTAAAGAATAGACCGGACAGGGTACCCAAAAACATGTCCACTAGCTCCCTATCAGACAGGGGAGGCTGGACTCTTCTTTCTAAGTCCCTCCACTTCTGAGCGTAGTCTTTGAAACCCTCGCTCGAACCCATGGTTAAACCCTGGAGTTGAGTACGGGTGGGAGCAAGGTCTACATTGTACTGATACTGCTTATAAAAAGCAGCGGCCAGATCTTCCTAATTATGGATATTGGCCCTCTCCAGTTGATAGAACCAATCTAGCTGAGTCTTGGATAGACTATCCTGAAAGAAATGGACCCACAAGTCTCTGTTAGTAGTGTGAGGCTGTATCTTCCTCACATAAGATTGGAGGGGCATCTTGGGACACAAAACCCCGTCGTACTTAGCAAACACTGGTGCATTGAACTTTGGCGGAATAACAATCCCAGACACCAAACCCAACTATTCAAAGTCCAGCCCGGGCACTTTCTAAATCTCCATTGCACTCAGACGCTCTTCCAGTTGTTTGTACTTCTCGTCAGCCGGAGGATACTTCTATTCATTGTAATCAGTATCATTATCAGATTCCTCCGGAATAGGGTCTTCCTCTCTTGTCTCACCCTCTTGATTCTATCCTTCCTTGGACGAAGAGGTCAGATCAACCATTTGCTTCAACGGACCCTTGAATCTTCTTCCCAAGTTTACCACACCAGCTGTATGTATGACATGTGTATGCAATGATTTCAAGGACCTTGTTGGATTCAAGCTCTTTTAAACAAAACAAAAAGCAAAACCTTTTATTAGTAAGTTTTTAAAGAAACAAAAGATTACACAAGGACAAACATTAAAAGAAAATTCCTAAGTCTCCCATGGGCGCTTCCTCTTGGTGTTGAGGTAGGTGTTGAGGTTCCTCTCTTCATGAAGTTGTTTTGTTAATTCCAACGCCTTCTTCTCACTTGCATATAATTGAGCCTCAAAAGTATCCCATTCTTCCTTGAACTGGATCCAAGACTTTTACAACTCTTCGAAGTTGGTTGGCATATCATGATGGAGAATAATACGGGACTCGCCCCCTTGAACAATAGGTTCTAAGATCACCGGTAAGATGGAATCGTATGGCATCATAAGACTTTGGGCTCTAGCTCTCACCCATTTAAGGTAAGGTTCCAAAGGGATGGAGTTCTTACGCCCCAAAGTCCTACTATCAGTCTTCTTAACAATACCCCAAGAATGGATGAACCTCTGACGATAATTATGAAAATCATCTGAGTAGTTGAACACAATACCCTGGATGAGCATATCTGGTGGACCATCTCTCCGTGCATAACCAAATTGACGTAGTGCTAAAGAATTATTGTAGGTGATGCCTCCCCTAATGCCCTGGAGTGGCACATTGGGAAATTCTCCTCAACGATCAATAAAAGAAATGTCCTCTTGAGAGCGAGGACACCAATAGATGTCGGAGTGAGAGAGAGACATTATTCTTTGACTCCACCTTAAGCCTAAATCATTTTGTATTATTGACCAAGGAAGGTGCGAAATAAACCACCTATATAGCATAGGAGTGCAACACATGAGAGTTCCTCGCTTCTTTAGAGTGCGAGTATGGAGAGAATGTAGGATATCCCCGGGCAATGTAGGAACCAGATTGTAAGCAAGAAAGATGTTGATGGAATTCACATCTATAAATTGATCTGAATTAGAAAACAAGAGCAACCCATAGATCAAGAGGGATAATACATCTTCGAAGGCATGATAGCTCATAGCATCAAGGAAAATTTGAGCTTTCTTCATTAGGAAATTTGCAAGGAGACCCTTAACTCCACTCCTTTTTTCCCAATTGGCCTCAATGTCAGATGGTTTCAAGTGCAAGGCTACGACAACTTTTTCAGAAGATGGGTCTTGTTCTAAACTAGTAAAATGTACTCTATCCAATATAGGTAAACCAAGTAACATAGAGAATTCTTCCAGCGTAGGTACCAGTTGATAATCGGGGAATATGAAGCAATGGTGCTTAGGGTCGAAGAACTGGAACAAGACACTCATCAAACCTTCGCCAAACCTGGTGGTAACCAAACTGAGCAAGTGACCATGTCTTTTGTGGAATGATGAGTCCTCGGGGACTTTCAAGACTAAATCCTTGAGCTTAGGAGGAACTTTTGTGAAGTGAATCTGGACGGTTTTTCTGCGACCTGAATTCATATCCTACAAAACAACCAAGAGGTAAATCCAACAGGTCCTTGAAATGATTAGTATGTATGAATGTCACGATGCTTATGATGTCATGAGTATGCTAAAAATCACAGTTAAACACAAGCAAATCACACAATATACCTTAGGTTCAAAGGCTTGCATGAGTTTTTAAGGTATGTACCCTCTTGAATGTTCAGTTGGCTCAACCTGTCCATTTAATAGTAACCGGGTTCTAAGGAGCCTCAATATCACTGACCTTCCCTTTAGAAATTGTTTCAGCTCCGCACCAAAGTATTGTGGCTAAAAAATCCTGAAAGTCCAACCTCAATGAGTGTAGTATCGAGTATCAACCAATCTTCGGTCGGAACAAAAGCCGGTTATCTCACTACTTCCTAATGGCTAGGATGAGTCAATTAAAAGTTCTATAGGTCATTTAGCGCTTAGTGACACTATGAGGAAGGCTAATGTTATCCTTAACTTACTCAAGGAATATTAATACAATCCAAAGTATCGTGCTGACATAGCCACCACTTCATCTATATTGGTCCACGCCGTACAACTTCCATGGTTTATTGCTACTTACCTAATAAGGTGCCCCAGATCTGGGTATAGGATCTTTACAAGAATACCCCAACAAAACCCTCAAAGATAAAAGCAATCAAAGCAAACAGAAGAAAGCAATTTAAAATGATCTAGACCCTAAGGTAAACCCCTTTTTATATATTAATCCCCAGCAGAGTCACCAGTTCTGTGATACGGTGGCAGAACCGACTGTTAATACTGGTTTGTGTTTTTTGTTCGCAAATGTCGCGGTAAGCAAGAGTCGCCACTGACTTTTCTTTCATCCAATAAGGAAAGGGTGAAAAGGACGTTTTTTTCGAGATTTTTGAGTACGGGGGTAGATTATGGAAAGGGAAGGTGTTAGCACCCTTTCCATCCATGGTTTTCCATGGGCTCTTAGGTACTTGCTCATTTTTTAAATTGCTTGTGTTTGTGTGTTTTGAAAAGCTTTGAAAATTGCCTTAGTGCGACAATTCACTTTATGGTAACTCTTGTGTCAGTCCTCAAGAGTGTGATAAAGTGTTTTTGAAAACTTTTGTTTGAAAAGTATGTCTAAAAGTGTATGATGTAAAAAGGATTATTTGAGCAAGCACCTAACAGTTATCTACCTACTCAAAAAAAGGCGTTCTTTTCCTCCTATCCTTTAGACCGTGTTATCCTACTATTAATGAGTAGGTAACCCTAGTCGCTAGATTTTTGAGGGACTATCGAAAGGAACGTACGATCATTGAAGGCAACATGTAAGGATACCTTAGCATTTCGAAGGGACTATCATCATAAGATCATTTCTCGTAGGCAACTTGAGGGACATTTTAGGGACTATGATCTTTATGACGATTTTAACCGAGGGTCTTTGCTAAGAGTATCCCTATGTTTCGAGGGATATAACCATTATTTCTGAAGGTAACCAAGTGAGGTAATACCCTAGGGGTGCAAGTGCGTAAAAATGTGCTTTTTTCAGATATTTTATCTTACGCAATTAGGGTTATCTAGGTTAAATTAATCATCATCTTTCATGCAACCCTATTAACCATTCATCTAAACAATTTATCATGCGGGAAAATAAATGGCGGAAAGATAAAGTTCCTAATTATTACAAGGCTTTGGTGCAATTACATAATTAATGATTGAAAGGTAAAAATGCGGAATTAAAACCCTAATTAAACTATTACAAATCGGGCGAAATTACATCAATAATGAAAAATAAATCGTACGGCAAAAATAATTAGGCGTGAGAATTAAAATTGAAAAGAAAAGGGCAAAACCCTAAAAAACTAATTTGAAATATTTTTTGGATCTTTTTATAAAAAATGATTTGAAATTGACCTAACCTTCTAATTAATTTTAATTAATGAAAATAAGTTAAAATTGATTAAAATAATTGATTTGCAAAAATTAATTTACTAAAAAAAACTAAGTCCTATTTTTGTGATTTTTGATTTTATAAAAAAATGATTTTAAAAAAAGAATTAAATTAATTGACAAAATTAAAAATAGTAAAAACAAAGAAAGAGTGAAGGAATGGGCCTGAGGGGTGCAAACCCAAATCTGGGGGGTGTATGTTGAATTTTCTAGGCCTAGCCAGAGTTAGCCCATTATCCATGCGTGTGAACTAGTGATGCTCCATCTGGAATATCCATGGTGGGGCTACAAGCTTGTGGCGCTGGATCTGAACCACTGGGATCTGATGGCATGCGCTCGAGGATCTATGGTGTACGCATCGGAAGGCAATGCATTGGATCTGAAAGAAACTAGTTAGAAAACACAAAATGTTGGACCTGAGACTCGAACCCAGGTCCTCTCCCCTCCAGCACGCTTCCTTTGCCATTCGTGCCAAGTGATCATTCATTGAATAACACAAACACAAAATAGTACATTCAAAACAAATGGTCAGAATTTTGTTTAACAAAAAACGCGCGCTTATTTCAAACAGGCCAACCAGGCTGCGCCACACCATTATCTTTTCCACCCATCTGTTGTATTAGCCTACGCATCTTTTACCTACAGATAATGTCCGTCACTAAAACACCTGCAGGTACCAAAATCTACAGCACACAATATAAATTTAGTTTAAAGCCATGGATCAACTGGGTTTGATCCCCTGAGCATGATGGTATTCCTCATTAGGCCCAATTTTTCCTGTATCTGAAAACCCTAAATCAAAGGTCAAAATCCTAACAATGGCATATGTCCATACAAGCATCGAAACTCATAATTAATTATACAAACAGCTTCTAAATAATGATACAAACAGGAATGTATGTCTAGAAATCATTTATAGCGTGTAGAAATTCAAAATCAAATTCAATAATGAAGGACAAACCGTGATACCGTATGGAGCATTCCTGGGTGCTTTGATGCATGGTAATGGTCCAAACAGCTTCCAAACGTACCCAGGAGTTGATTACAAGCTTTAGGATGCCTTGAATCTCCCTGCAAATGCCAAACTGGATGCCACTTTTTTGTCAAAAAATTGGAGTTTCTTGTCAGTGTTCTATGCGGCCAAAACCTCTCTTTTTTGATCAGGCAAGGTTATTAATATATACTAGAGTGCATTAGGTCAATAAAATTGGATGCAATCTTGAAGATTTGGAGGAAGAAGATTTTATTTGCAATTGATACTTTAAGTTTCTAAATTTGGCCAAAACATGCTCTACTCATCCCAATCATTCCTTGCACGAAAATATTGATTTGCCAGCTGATTATAGACCTATAATGTGATCATAAAATCCAATCTTTGATTTTATTTTATTATTCCATTATTTAAATTGATTTATTTTGATTTAAATGAATAAAAAATCAAAACAAATAATAAAAATAATAAAATAATAAGTGGATAAGCTCAGGGGTCATGGGTCCTCTTAGGAACAGGTTTCAAACAAGAAAATATGGGGCCCTTTGGAAAAAAATCAATTTTGATCAATGTTGACTTTATGCACATTTCCAAAATTTGGTCAACTTTAGCAATGCATCTCTCTCTCATTTTTTTACCCTAAGAGGGTGTTCTTGGACTTTTTAGAAAGCTTAAGATGTCCTCTAAATAACCTTTTTGGTTTCATCTCAATTGGCTCTTCCATGTTCATGTAAGGAGTTTTGACCCAAAAGGTGTTTTTGTTGACTTTTTGAAATGACTTATAATGTTTGAGCTTATATCTTTTGATTGAGGCATTTCTTGAACTTGAGGGATGAAGAGAAGTTGTAGGGAATTGGATTCTATTCAGAATGAGCCTTTGTGTAAAATAAATTGATAAAGTATGAGAAAGTTATGCTTGGTCAAAGTTTGGTTGACTTTTTCTATAGAAACCCTAAATTGCCATTTTTGACTTTTGATGAATTGGGAGCATTTCTTGGGGAATCATGATCAACCCTTGATCAAATGATGGATATTACTTAAAAATGTTGATTTTGACCAAAAATCTTGAAGTTTGACTGTATTTGGGGCCACAATTGACTTTTGACCTAGTACATTTGATTTTCAGGCATTTGAGCAGTTGACTGAGCAAACTTGTTGTGCAAGGCATGAAACTTGTCATGGATGATCTTTAGGACATATTAGGATAATGGAGACCATTTGGGACCCTTGGAACTCAACCATCTTGATAAGGAGTGAAACCCTAGTTTGAGGCTTATTGTCTTAAGAGGAGGATTTGTCTGGTCAATCCTTAGTCAACTTGAGCAATTGAGGACCTATAGGAGTATGTCTTGTGTGAAAATGGGAGGGAAAATTTTGGGGTACAACAGTTGTCCCTGTTCAATCTTCTTAAACCTGAGGATTTAGATTGGCTTGTTCGCCTTTCGTGATCTGAGGGTGAAAGATGATTGAACACTAGAGTGCCCAGAAATTTGCACTCGCATGAAGTAATATTGATGGTTGATGACGTCGGGAATAGGCTTACAAATGCCATTTGGAGAAGATGACTGAAATTCGTCGTAGATGGGCTTAAAGACGCCACCTAAGAATGTGACAGAGAGTTTTCGGAGATGGGCTTAAAGATGCCATCTAAAATAATGATGATTTCGTGAGATATTCCTTCGTGGGAATTCCTGTTCCTGTTGTTAGGGAGGCCTTCGCTGAGGAATGTTGGTCTTTGTTCGGGAAATAGAATTTAGGAGCTTCAGTTTTCCGTTATTCTATTGGGGAGTCATCTCTTGATTGAAGAGATGAAAGTGAATTGCTATCTGGTCAGGATCCAGGCTTCACAGTGACTTGCTGAGGATAATAAAGTTAACTGCTATTAGGTCATATTCAGGCTTCGCAGCGACTTACTGGGGAAATGAGATTAAACTGTTATCCGGTCAGGATCCGAGATTCACAGTATCTTGGATTGTTGATTGACTATTATCCGGTCAGTTTTCGGGCTTCATAGTTTCTTTAACTGGAATAGAAATCTTAGTATCAATTTGACTGATCCAGAGAAAATCTTAGGTTAACTTTGACTGGCGTAATAATCAGGAGAATCTTAGTAGTGATTTAACTGACCCAGACGAAAGTCTTGGAATCTCTTCTACCGGCATAGTAAGAAGAGAGATCTAGGGTTAACTTTGACTGGCATAGTGTGATTGGTGGATCTGGAACTGACTGTTTAACGCTGGTTCGCGAAATGTCGCGGAAGCAAGAGTCGCCACCGTCTTTTATTTTCTCCAAATGGAAAGGACAAAAACACAGAAAAATTCCTTAAAGAGATTGCTCTCGGTTCGGGAGGTATATTATAGAAAGGGAAGGTATTAGCACCCTTTCTATCCATGGTTATCCATGGGCTCTTAGATACTTGCTCACTTGTGTTTTCAAAAATGGTTTGTTTACTTTTCAATGTGGGTTTTAAAAAGTTTCTTTGAAAATTTCAGTTCGACTCTTGTATCGGTCCTCAAGAGTGTTTGAAAAATGCTTTCGAAAGCTTTTTGAAAATGTGTTGGTGTGAAAAGTATTTTTGATTTGTTTTGTTTTGAATTAGAGCAAGTATCCACGAGTCGTCTACCTACCCTAAGGAATTCGTCTGTGTATATGTCCTTTAAAGTAGTGCCATCCCACCATTGAGAGGTAGGTAGCACCACCGTTGGAGGTGTTCGGGTCAATTCGAGGTTCGGGACATGGTGATCACCGGAGCAATAGGAAGACACCTCAGAAGCTACCCTCATGCCAGGTTCCCGGATCATGAGGACTTACTAAGACATCCTCTACTCGACGATCACCTTTCGAAAGGCAACAGTGAGGCATACCCTAGGGGTGGTGTGTGCGAATTGTGTGTCATGTTTCAGTTATTTGTCTTGTCATGTTTATCGTGTTCTACGCTTGATTTTAATTAGGGCCATTCATTCTTGCATGCATATTTAACAGTTATAAAGTTGCGGAAAAATAAATCTAAGGCTATTACAAAGGGCGCGGGTCCACATCGCCAAAATTAAACCGGACCCGATTTAGCGGAAAATAAATAAAGCAATAAATAAAAGTGCGAAAAGTGAAGTTACATGGCTTTGGGAGAGATACAAAATTGATTAAACGACATAAAATAAAATACGCGAAATTAACAATTAAAAATATGGGCGTTGGACCCTTTTGCAAAAAATTAAAGTTAATGAAGAATTAAAATTAAAGATTTAAAAGGAATGTTTTTTGGTATTTTTGTATTTTTTAGATTAAATAAGAAAAAGGATTAATTATAATTAAAAGTAAAATGTCCAAACCCTAATTCTAACATTTTTTAAGTTTATTGGGAAAGAATTAAATTAAAAACCTAAACTAAACCCTAAATTATTTATGTATAATTTTTAATTTATGAAAATAAATAACTAATATTATTATTCTGAAAAAAGGGACAAATTAAAAAGAAAATAAAAAGTTATTAAACCTAAACTCTATTTTTTTGGATTTTTATTTATGGAAAAATGTAAATTAAACCTAATTAAAACTAAATAATTACAAGCATTTATTTATGAAAATAATTATAATATTAATGTTTATTATTTTTTAGTCTTTTCTGATTTTTGAATGTTTTTATATTTTGAAGAAAAATAAATTAATTAAATTAAGACAATAAAATAAATGAAATAGCAAAAATAAAATATAAGGAGAAAAATAGAAAAATGCAAACCAGGGGGGGGGGGGTAGTCCCCAATTTAGGAGGTTCAGGCCTGGAATTTTGGCCCATTGAGCTTTGAAGTTCATTGACTTTTTGGATTTTTGTGTGGCATATTGACTAGGCGTAGGTGTTCCTTGGTTCTGTAGCCCTTGATCTGTACGTGTTAGACGCGTGTATGGCCTGATCTGGATGGAACATGGTAGTCCATAACGCCAGCGCTGCATAGGAACCTGTATTGGAAAATAATAAGAGAAATTGCACAGACCTGGGACTTGAACCCAGGTCATGAAGGTTAACGCGTTGATAGCTTGCCAGCTGAGCCATTTAACTACTTTGATATATAATATACAAATAAATAATATAATAGAAAAACAAGACATGAGTGGATTAGCGCGCGGAATATTTGAACGAGCCAGTCAGTACGTGCCACGATTCCACCTTCTTCTTCGTCCCTGTAAAACAAAACTCAGAGGCAACGGTTTGGCAAACGTTGCCTAATACCATCTAACAGAAAATAGCGAACAGGCCCTCGACGCTCATAAATTGAGCGCGAGGGTTGGAATCTTTTCGTTTGGATGTGTTAAGGGCGATGGCAATGGTCTTGAGCCCCAATTTTGCGTTATCTCAAAAACCCCAAATTAGCAAGCCTGTAAACCCTAGAGGACGATCATGGCAAAACCTTATATACAGCACGAAAATCCAATTAAATACAGTGATTAGCTTAGAAACATCATTATGAGCATGAATACATAAATAAAAATGCAAAAATATGCCTGAATCATGCTATACGATTTCAGAAGTTTTGAGGTACAGTTTGACTTATGGATACCAATTCAGGGCGTTTTGGTTGATGTTAGTGATTGAGGATCGTTCAATGATGTCTCAGGATGATGATAGAACAAGAATTGGGGCTTGAATCGAACTAAAAACTAGTTTTCAGTATTGACTTTTTTATGGAAAATTTCAAGTTTGTAATAGCCTTCTATGCGCAGCTTTGTGTGTTAAGGCATTAGGTCTTGATTCCTCAATATGTATAGAGCATATTAGGTTAAAAATATTGCACAAAATCCTTTGAATTCATTGTTTTCAATATTTGATTTCATGAAATCTTTTCCAAATCTTTTCCATGTGCATTTTGTGTTCAATCAGCTCAAATCTCATCAAAACTTGCCTAATTGGGATATGCACGTGATATTGAGAATAAACATGCATGAAAAGATTTTTTTAGGTCAAGTTTGATATTTTTCATGTATTTAATTAATTTAAATGAATTAATATTAATATAAATTCAAATGAATAATTAAAAAATGATAAAATACTTCCCTTTGGGCCTAATGGTCGTGCATAGGCTTGGCATGAAGAAACTTGGAAGAAAAATGGGCCCATTTGCATTTTTAGGTCATTTGAGCCATTGTTGACTTTTCAAAATTCCCAAAATTTTCCCAACTTCCACAAGGCATAACTTGCTCAATTTTTAAGCTTTTCACATGTTCTTGGACATTTTGGAAAGTTCTTTGAGTCCTTTAACCAATGCCTTTGGTCCCATGTCATTTTGATTTACCAATCTCAAGTTATGGCCTTTGACTTAAAGTCACTTTTTGTTGACTTTTAAAAATGACCTATAATGTTGAAATTGATAACTTTTTGTGAGAGCATTTCTTGGACTTGGAACATGAAGATGAATTGTAGGAAATGTCTTTCTCTTCAAAATGAGCTTTGGATGGAATTTTTCTGATAATCCATGTGAAAGTTATGCCCTGGTCAATTTCAGTTGACTTTTTCAACTGTCCAAATATAGCAACTTTTGCATCTTTGATGATTTATGAGCCAAATTTTGAGAATCATGATCAAGCATTGATCAAATGATGTTTGTGGCTTCAAAATGATATGTTGACCAAAAATTTGAACTTTTGACTGTCAAATGACCATTTTGCCCCTACAGTTGACTGTAGTGCAATCTAGGGTTTTGACTGTGCAATTTTGAGCTGAAGGCCTTGAAACTTGATATGAGGATACTTGACCATCTTTGTAAGCATATGAGACTTGATTGGGCCTTTGAAAACTTCATTCTCTTGATCAGAACACAAACCCTAGTTTTGACTGTATAGGAGACTGTTGAGCTACACAACCCTTGGGGAATTTTGTGACCTGGCTTGACAAATCTTGATGAATATGGGAGGGCAAATTTTGGGGTGCAACAGTTGCCCCTGTTCAATCTTCTTAGACCTGAGGATGCAGATTGGCTGACGTGCCTTTCGTAATCCGATGGTAAAAGATGATTGGACACTAGAGTGCCCAGAAATTTGCGCTCACATAATAGCGTGATGGTGGAATGGGCTTATAGATGCCATTTAGAGATTAATGAATAGGGTGATGGGCTTATAGATGCCATCTGGATGTTGATCGCGTAGGAGATTCCTTAGCGAGAACCTGCATACCTGCAAAAGAGAAAATGAGTACCTGACACGTTGCAGGAGCTGATTTGAGATGCTTGGTATAGATGTGTCCTGACTGGTTACAGGAGCTGAGTCTGGAGCTTCAAACGCTGATGAATGAACCAGGGATGGTTATTGCCTTAGCATGAATGGTAAGGGAACCTTGGGCGATTTTAACTTCAACAACGCTCGTTGAGAAAAATCTTGGGTGTCTTCTACTGGGATAAGAATCAGGGAGATCTTAGGGTCGATCTGACTGAACCAGAGAGGCCTTTGACTGGGTAAGAATCAGGGAAATCTTAGGGTCGATTTAACTGAACCGGACAAGGTCTTGAAATATCTTCAACTGGATAAGCATCAGGGAGATCTTAGGGTCGATCTGACTGAACCAGGAGAAGGCCTTTGACTGGATAAGCATCAGGAAAATCTTAGGGGCGATTTAACTGAACCGGTCTAGGTCTTGAAACATCTTCAACTGGATAAGCATCAGGGAGATCTTAGGGTCGATCTGACTGAACCAGAGAAGGCCTTTGACTGGGTAAGAATCAGGAAAATCTTAGGGTCGATTTAACTGAACCGGACAAGGTCTTGAAATATCTTCAACTGGATAAGCATCAGGGAGATCTTAGGGTCGATCTGACTGAACCAGGAGAAGGCCTTTGACTGGATAAGCATCAGGAAAATCTTAGGGGCGATTTAACTGAACCGGTCAAAGTCTTGAGACGTGATTGAGAATTTCAACTGCATCTTTCCTGAAAGGTAAAAGTCAGTCATATGCAATGTATGATATGGGTCAAGCAATGAGGTTCTCGATATAAATGAGACTTGTATGATGCAATGTGTTATGCATGCTATAATGATGTATGTGATGTTTTATGTATGTTTTCGTCTAGGAAAGTAAATCCTTGACGGGTGCCAGGAAGTTGTATCCTGGGCTGATGTTGAAGAATAAATTTTGCTTCCGCTGGGGATGATAATTGCAAGAATACCGGTAGGAGAAGATGACTCCGTTGCGGAATAAATTTGGCAAATGAAGGGTCTACGGGGAGAAAAGATACTCTGACGACCATGCTGGGAAGCAATACTCTGTGGGAAGAGGGATGCCTTGCTGAGTGTTGATAATAATTTGCTGGGGATACCCTTGTTGTATTGGGAGTGTGAATAGACTTCGCTGGGGATAGGAAAGAACTACATTGACGACGACCTTTCCGTGGCTTTTGGCTGAGGATAACCCAGTTATATCCTGTTAAGGAAATAACTCTTTGAATAAAGTCGGACGACGCGTTCGTGCTCTGCGAGGGATAAGCTTCCAGAATTTACTGGGGATAAGCTTACTACTTGGGGATATGAATTCCAACCTTCCTGGGGAACTGGATTGGACTCTCTTGGGGAAGTTTTGGCTGCGGGGAAGTGATTCCTTTGAATGTTTGATAGAACGCCGGGGAACAATCTTAAATCAAGAATGTCGGGGATGCTTGTTAAGACTGTATGCTGCTGGGGGGAAGTATTGAGATCTACTGGAGGATACTTAACTTCCTTGAGATTTGATAACATTGCTTGGATAAGAGTGCACTGACTGCTGACTTACTCTCTGGGGAATTAAGATGTACTGGTCATGTTCTTTAGCTGAACCTATCTTGGTACCTTGGAGGATAGAACAATTAGACTGCTCAGACAACTCTTTATTGCCCCTGTTTCTAGTGTCACCTGCAATTAATTCCTTTGTTTCGTATGCAAATATTTATGAGTTAGCAAATTATTGTCAATGCATACATCACAAATTGAACCTTGGACGTTCTTCGCAAAACAAAACAGAAAACACTTGGCACATTTTAACTGAAAATATATTTGTATTGATTTTTGAATGGCCTGAAAATAGGCGTTTTGTGTACAAGAGGCTGACGTCCTGGTAAGAGGTACGCCGCCGATCAAGAGAGTTTATACAAATTTTGTACAAAAGAGAATAAAACAGCTGTGTGAAATATGAATGATCCCACTGGGTTTCAACTCTGCTATTGCCTTTATAACTCTGAGCGTCTCATCACTTGATGACCTTGGTTGGAGGTGAAGCTGACTGATCGATGCCGTTTGATGTAGATACCGGATTCTGGATGCGAAGTGGTCAATGAGACATAGTTTTACGCTTTATCCCTAATTTTTGCCTGGACCGCCCTTTCGGGTTTTCAGTCCACCGGGATACCCATTTTTGCCCAAGCCGCCTTTTCAGGTTTTCGACTTGCCGGGTGTACATATTTTTTCATTTTCATCCCTTCATTTTGCCCGAACCCTTTTGGTTCGACGGGAAGCCCTAATTTTTGCCTAGGCATGTCAGCCTAGCGGGTCTTTTTTCATGCGTAGTATTTTTTAACTATGTCTGCATTGGCGGGGTGAGGAAGGTCGTCACCATCCATGTTGGTTAAGATCATTGCTCCTCCTGAGAACACATGCTTAACCACAAATGGCCCTTCGTACGTAGGGGTCCATTTGCCCCTTGGATCACTCTGAGGAAGGATGATTCTCTTGATAACCAGATCCCCGACTTGATATTCCTGTGGTCTGACCTTTTTGTTAAATGCCCTGATCATCCATTTCTGATACGTCTGACCATGACAGATAGCAGCAAGTCTTTTTTCGTCAATGAGGTTGAGTTGATCAAGTCATGTCTGGATCCAATCATCTTCGTTCAGATTTGCATCCTTCATTATCCGGAGAGAGGGAATTTGTACTTCAATCGGCAAGACTGCCTCCATGCCATAAACCAGAGAGAAGGGAGTTGCCCCGGTTGACGTCCTAGCTGAGGTACGGTACCCATGCAGAGCGAACGGTAACATCTCGTGCCAATCTTTGTAAGTTACTGTCATTTTTTGCACGATCTTCTTGATGTTTTTGTTAGCTGCTTCTACAGCCCCATTCATCTTCGGTCTGTAAGGAGAAGAATTGTGGTGCTGTATCTTGAACTGTTCGCAAAGCTCAGCAATCATCTTGTTGTTCAGATTGGTACCGTTGTCTGTAATAATTCGCTCAGGGACGCCGTACCGACAGATCAGATTGTGCCGAATAAACCGTGCCACAACAGTCTTGGTTACTGTAGCATAGGATGCTGCCTCAACCCACTTTGTAAAATAATCAATCGCTACTAGGATGAAGCGATGTCCATTGGATGCCGTAGGTTTTATCTCGCCGATCATGTCTATGCCCCACATTGCAAACGGCCAAGGCGCAGTCAGAACATTCAGGGGAACCGGAGGAACATGCACCTTATCCGCATAGATCTGGCACTTGTGGCATGTCCTAGAATGTTGGTAGCAGTCAGCTTCCATTGTGGACCAATAATATCCTGCCCGTAGGATCTTTTTAGCCATAGTGTGCCCACTGGAATGCGTACCAAAGGTCCCTTCATGTAGCTCTTCCATGATTCTTTCCGCTTCAGTCTTATCCACACAACGCAGTAAGGTTGAATCATGGTTTCGCTTGTACAAGATGCAGTTGCTTAGGAAGAACTTGGCTGCGAACCTCCTCAGGAATTTCTTATCGTTGACAGATGCACCTTCGGGGTATTCCTGAGCTTCCAGGTATCTCTTCACTTCGTGGTACCAAGGCTTCTCAGTTACCAATTCAGTTTCGAGATCACAACAGTATGCCGGTTCGTCCAGTTTCCAGATGATGATCCGGGGAGCTTCATTATCCCATTTAACCTTGAACATTGAAGACATTGTAGCTAACGCGTCCGCTAACTGATTCTCTTCTCTTGGAAAGTGCTCGAAGGTTATCTCTGTGAAGTGGGGAATCAGGGTCAACACACATTCTCTGTAAGGAATCAGGTTTGGATGTTTCGTATCCCACTCTCCTTTGATCTGATTGATCACAAGAGCGGAATCTCCGAAGACATTGAGGAACTTGATCCTTAAGTCGATCGCAGCTTGAAGACCCATGATGCACGCCTCATACTCCGCCATGTTGTTGGTACAGTTGAAACATAGCCGGGCAGTGAGTGGAGTATGAGTACCTTGTGGAGATATGATTATGGCGCCGATACCATTTCCCAAAGCATTGGACGCTCCGTCAAAGTGCATAGACCATCGGGATCCTGGTTCAGGTCCTTCATCCGGTCCAGGTACTTCACAATCAGTCACAATCATGATACTTTCATCCGGAAACTCGAAGTTCATGGACTGATAATCATCTACAGCTTGATGAGCCAGGTGGTCTGCCAATACACTTCCCTTGATGGCTTTCTGGGTTGTGTACTGAATGTCGTATTCCGTCAAGATCATTTGCCATCTTGCAATTCTCCCAGACAGAGCAGGCTTTTCGAATATGTACTTAATAGGATCCATCTTTGAGATCAACAAGGTGGTGTGAGTCAGCATATACTGTCTCAGCCGGCGAGCAGCCCATACCAAAGCGCAGCAAGTTTTCTCAAGCAGTGAGTATCGGGTCTCACAGTCGGTAAACTTTTTGCTAAGGTAATAAATGGCATGTTCTTTTCGGCCAGACACGTCATGCTGCCCCAGCACACACCCCATTGAGTTGTCCAGCACTGTCAGGTATAGGATCAGAGGTCTCCCTTCAACCGGTGGCATAAGGATAGGTGGTTCTTGGAGATACTCTTTGATTCTGTCGAAGGCAGCCTGACATTCATCGTTCCAACGTACTACCTGATCTTTCTTCAGCAGCTTGAAGATTGGCTCACAGGTAGCAGTCAGATGTGAGATGAATCGAGCAATGTAATTCAGGCGTCCTAAAAAGCCTCTGACTTCCTTCTCTGTCTTAGGAACTGGCATCTCTTGAATAGCTTTGACCTTAGCTGGGTCCACTTGAATACCTTTGTCACTGACCACGAAGCCTAGCAACTTCCCAGATCTTACCCCGAAGGTGCACTTGTTCGGGTTCAATCTCAGCTTGTACAGTTTCAACCGGTCAAACAACTTTTGCAGGTGATCTAGATGCTCTTCCTCAGTCTGGGACCTAGCGATCATGTCGTCCACATACACTTCGATCTCGTGATGGATCATGTCATGAAACAAGGCAACCATGGCACGTTGGTAGGTTGCCCCAGCATTCTTTAATCCGAACGGCATGACCTTGTAACAGAAAGTGCCCCACTGAGTAACAAATGTAGTCTTTTCCATGTCTTCAGGTGCCATCTTGATCTGATTGTAGCCTGAAAAGCCATCCATGAAAGAGAATACTTTGTGTTGGGCTGTATTA
The DNA here is from genome assembly GCA_948472305.1 of Vicia faba. NCBI lineage: Eukaryota > Viridiplantae > Streptophyta > Magnoliopsida > Fabales > Fabaceae > Vicia > Vicia faba. Next base: position 262,959,075 of record OX451739.1, read on the forward strand.
TCAACGAGGACATCAATGTGAGGTAAGGGGAAGTCATCCTTGGGGCTGGCCCTGTTCAGATCCCTATAATCAACACACATTCTGACCTTGCCGTCCTTCTTAGGTACCGGCACCACATTAGCAACCCACTGAGGATAAGAAGTCACTGCAAGAAACCCGGCATCAAACTGTTTCATGACTTCGGCCTTAATCTTCTCGGACATCTCTGGGCGCATCCGACGGACCTTTTGTTTAACTGGGGGGCAGTCTTCCTTAGTCGGCAAATGATGGACAACAATATCGGTATCCAACCCAGGCATGTCTTCGTAGGACCAGGCAAATATCTCCATATAGTCATGCAGCATCTTGGTTAACCGTTGCTTCACGCTGAGCTCTAGGTTAGCACCAATCTTTACCTCTCTCCTGTCTGCCTCAGTACCCAAGTTTATGGTTTCCACTGGCTCTTCATGGGGTTGAATTGCCCTCTCTTCCTGAAGCAACAGTCTTGCAAGCTCGCCAGGCACTTCGCAATCATCTTCACCTTCGTCTTTGGCTAAGTTGATCGGATTTTCGAAGTTATAATTGGCATTAGCAGAGCTGTTATCAGCGATATCCAGAGTGGATTGGAACCTGTATGAGTGAGTGTGTGTGTAAATACAGCTGTTTTTGAAAATTATGTAAAAGAAAAGAAAGATAGAAAAGGAACACAATATTTGCAATGCGAAAAATACGTCCAAGATTTTCATTCATGATGTATAAAATGACAGTTCGTATGCCCTCACAAATAGAACCACGATGCCTCGGGTAAGACACCGGGCCATAGAGTTTATCATTGTTTATTACAACATATAACAAAACAAGGAAATTTATTACTTAGTAACAAAAGAAACAGGGAGATTGTCCTTTGCGCTCCAATTGTTAAGTCCACCATCAGCAGCCGGGTAGATCCAGCTATCAAACTCAGCTTCATCAACTTCCTCTCCGTCCCCAATAGCATTAACTCCATGAGCAGGCAGGGGAGCTGTCACCACATTAGGCTTGTCAGATGCCTCAAATTGTACCTCCTTAGCATCAATGAGGTCCTGCAGCTTGTTCTTTAGTGCCCAACAGTCATCAGTAGAGTGCCCCGGGCTTTCTGAGTGGTAAGCACAACGAGCATTCGGGTTGTACTTGGGGGACGCAGTATTGGGGAACTTTGGCGCCTCCCTGACAGTCACTAAATTAGTTGAGAGTAACTGTGGCAGAATCTGCGACAAGGTCATGTTTAAATGGGAGAATTCTCTCCGGGGTCTTTCCACCTTCTGAGCATTGTTTGGCCGGGGAGCGGCAGCAGGCTTAGCAATCATTACCGCACTGACAGATTGGCGGTGTTCATTTCTCTCTGATCTCCGGGAACCATACACGGCACTAGACTCCTTCTTGAATGGTTTCTTTTCAGAACTAGAGGATGATGCCCCCTTCGCAATCTTCCCAGACTTCAGCCCAGCTTCAATCCTCTCTCCAGTCAAGATCAAATCAGTGAAACCAGCAGAAGAATTCCCAATGAGATGGTTGAAGAATGGCCCAGATAGGGTCCCCAAGAACATGTCAACCAACTCCCGATCAGTCAATGGTGGCTGCACCCTGCCAGCCAGGTCTCTCCACTTCTGAGCGTACTCCTTAAAACCTTCGCTTGCACCTAACGCCATACCCTGGAGTTGGGTACGTGTGGGGGCAAGGTCGGCATTATACTGATACTGCTTATAGAAAGCAGTAGCCAGCTCCTCCCAGTTACGAACCTTGGTTCCATCCAGCTGATAGAACCATTCGAGATGAGTCCCTGAAAGACTCTCCTGGAAGAAGTGGATCCATAGATTCTTGTCCGCAGAGTACGGCTGTATTTTCCGCACATAGGACCTCAAATGCAGCTTGGGACAAGATGCCCCGTCATACTTGGAGAAGGTGGGTGCTTTGAATTTATGCGGGATAACCACACCAGTCGACAAACCCAGATCTCCGAAATCCAGCCCAGGTGCCTGTTGCACCTCCATAGCTTTCAGCCTGTCCTCCAATTGTTTGTACCTGTCATCTGCAGGAGGGTACTGCTCCTCATCAAAATCCGTCTCGTTGTCGGAGACCACTGGAGTAGGAACCTTGACTTCTGCCTGAGAAGGACTCCTGCCAACAGAAGAACCAGCCTCTTCATGCTGCAGAGTATTGCCCAACCTTCGGCCCGAGTTGAACAGAACAGTTCTTCTCTTCTTCTTCTTCTCCTTCTTCAGGAGCATAGTCTTCAGTTCTTCTTGGCCTTTAGCTAGACCCATGATTAGTTCCTGAAACTGCGCATTCTGCGCCTGGAGAGCCTTGATTGATGTCTCAGTTGATGCAGATTCGGGATTCATGATGCTGAAATAAACAGCGAAGAACTGTAAGCAACCTGAAAAGGGGAAAAACCTGCTATGCACATGATGTATGAAATGCGTATGCAAATGCATTCAAGGGTTCGAAAGTTCAAATTTGTTGTAGACAAAAAGAACACACGTTATCATTAAAGAAAATCATTGTTTAATACATCAAGGCCTCATGGGCAAAAGTACAAAAATCAAATCAATCCCAAAATACACTGCGCATCCTCTTCGGAGCTATGTAGGTGTTGAGATTCCTCTCCTCATGCAACAGGCGAGTGAGCTCCAAGACCTTCTTTTCACTGGCATGCAGACTAGTCTCAAGAGAATTCCGCTCTTCCTTTAGCTGGATCCAGCTTTTCTGCATTTCTTCCCAGGATGTGGGCATATCAGGGTGCTGAATAACATGAGACACTTCCCCTTCCAAGACAGGCTCTTTGATTACCGGGAGCATGTGAGGATAGGGCATCACTAACTTCTGGGAGCGAGCGCGTACCCACTTGAGATAAGGCTCCAAAGGGATGGAGTTCCTGTGCCCCAGCGTCTTGCTGTCTATCCTACTGGGCATCCTCCAAGCTCTGATAAATCTCTGACGAAGTCCTTGAGTATCGTTGTCGAAGTCAAAAACTATGTCGGGAATTAGCATGTCATGAGGACCGTCCCTCCGAGCATAACCAAACTGTCTCCAAGCCAGGCATGGGCTATAAGTAATACCTCCTCTGATTCCAAGTAAAGGAACATTAGGGTACTCCCCACAACGATCAATGATAGTGACATCTCCTCTGGATCTAGGACACCAATGTATATCTGCATGTGTAAGAGTCATCAATCGTTGTGACCATCTCAAACCCCGCTCATTCTTCAGGACTGATTGTGGAAGGTGCGAAATAAACCACCTTCCCAGGAGAGGAGTGCAACACATAAGGACACCTCTTTTTCTCATGGTTCGAGTGTAACATGAGTGAAGGATGTCCCCCAGCAATGTAGGTATGGGATTCCTGGACATAAAGATCTGGACGGCACTTATATCAATGAGTTGATCTGGGTTAGGGAACAATACCAAACCATAAACAAGGAGGGCCACAACCTCTTCAAAAGCTTGCAAGTCAAGGGAGTTCCAACATTCAAGGGCCTTTTCAAACAGAAACTTAGCTAAGAACCCTTTGATACCACTTCTGACTTCCCAATGTCCCTTGAGGTCAGATGACTGTAGGTGCAAGGCTTTAGCAATCTCTTCCAGCTTAGGTTCCTTTTCTGTACCGTTGAAGGGTAGCTGATCAAGGATAGGGATCTTCAGGAGCCGGGAGAACTCCTCCAATGTAGGTACCAACTGATAGTCCAAGAAGGTAAAGCAGTGATGCAGAGGATCAAAGAACTGGAACAGGACCTTTATCATATCTTCCTCAATGTTGGTGTTGACCAAGCTGATGAGGCTTCCATGTCTTTCACTGAATGAAGAGTTCTCGGGAATCCTGGATATAAGCTCCTTAAGCTGAGGAGGGATCCTTACAAGACTGACTTGAATGGTCTTTCTACGAACAGTTTCCATGTCCTACAAAACAAGAACAAAGATGAAAATTCGAACCCCTGAAATGGTTAGTCAATGCATATGATGCTGGATGATGTCATGATGCTATGATTAAACACACCACAGATATTCACAAAGACAAACATATAGGGCAAACAAGGCACACAAGACAAGCCCTTAAGGTTTAAGGCCAGCATGGGGTCTGGGTAGTACCCTCTTGAAGTTGGTGGGTTCAACCTGTCCTAATCAAAGTAACCGGGTTCTAAGGTTCCCAATATCACGGGATTGCTTTCATTGTTCATCGTTTCGATTTAGCCACTGAACTGGCGACCGAAATATTCCAGGAAAGCAACCCTCAATTGAGTGTAGTATCGAGTATCAACCAACCTCGGACTGCACCAAAATCAGTTATCTCACTACCCTAAAGAGGCCAAGATAGTTCAATTAAGGTTCCTAAGGTCTGTTGATGCTTCACGACACCACGCGGAGGCCCCGTACTCTCCTTGACTGAACTCAAGGGTTACCGGTACACACCAAAGTGCCACATCAACGTAGCAGACTGTTTCAACCATGTCGGTATACCCCGCACAGTTCCCTCACAGCCTTGTTGCTACTTTCTAAGAAAGGTATCCCCCAGATCCGGGTTAGGATCTATAGAACTCCCAAGCAACCCACAATTTAAAGCACACAAGGAAAACAATTGAAAACATGGTTATAAGCTAGCCCTAAGGTACACCTCACTTTAAGATATCTCCCCAGCAGAGTCGCCAGTTCTGTGATTGGTGGATCTGGAACTGACTGTTTAACGCTGGTTCGCGAAATGTCGCGGAAGCAAGAGTCGCCACCGTCTTTTATTTTCTCCAAATGGAAAGGACAAAAACACAGAAAAATTCCTTAAAGAGATTGCTCTCGGTTCGGGAGGTAGATTATAGAAAGGGAAGGTATTAGCACCCTTTCTATCCATGGTTATCCATGGGCTCTTAGATACTTGCTCACTTGTGTTTTCAAAAATGGTTTGTTTACTTTTCAATGTGGGTTTTAAAAAGTTTCTTTGAAAATTTCAGTTCGACTCTTGTATCGGTCCTCAAGAGTGTTTGAAAAATGCTTTCGAAAGCTTTTTGAAAATGTGTTGGTGTGAAAAGTATTTTTGATTTGTTTTGTTTTGAATTAGAGCAAGTATCCACGAGTCGTCTACCTACCCTAAGGAATTCGTCTGTGTATATGTCCTTTAAAGTAGTGCCATCCCACCATTGAGAGGTAGGTAGCACCACCGTTGGAGGTGTTCGGGTCAATTCGAGGTTCGGGACATGGTGATCACCGGAGCAATAGGAAGACACCTCAGAAGCTACCCTCATGCCAGGTTCCCGGATCATGAGGACTTACTAAGACATCCTCTACTCGACGATCACCTTTCGAAAGGCAACAGTGAGGCATACCCTAGGGGTGGTGTGTGCGAATTGTGTGTCATGTTTCAGTTATTTGTCTTGTCATGTTTATCGTGTTCTACGCTTGATTTTAATTAGGGCCATTCATTCTTGCATGCATATTTAACAGTTATAAAGTTGCGGAAAAATAAATCTAAGGCTATTACAAAGGGCGCGGGTCCACATCGCCAAAATTAAACCGGACCCGATTTAGCGGAAAATAAATAAAGCAATAAATAAAAGTGCGAAAAGTGAAGTTACATGGCTTTGGGAGAGATACAGAATTGATTAAACGACATAAAATAAAATACGCGAAATTAACAATTAAAAATATGGGCGTTGGACCCTTTTGCAAAAAATTAAAGTTAATGAAGAATTAAAATTAAAGATTTAAAAGGAATGTTTTTTGGTATTTTTGTATTTTTTAGATTAAATAAGAAAAAGGATTAATTATAATTAAAAGTAAAATGTCCAAACCCTAATTCTAACATTTTTTAAGTTTATTGGGAAAGAATTAAATTAAAAACCTAAACTAAACCCTAAATTATTTATGTATAATTTTTAATTTATGAAAATAAATAACTAATATTATTATTCTGAAAAAAGGGACAAATTAAAAAGAAAATAAAAAGTTATTAAACCTAAACTCTATTTTTTTGGATTTTTATTTATGGAAAAATGTAAATTAAACCTAATTAAAACTAAATAATTACAAGCATTTATTTATGAAAATAATTATAATATTAATGTTTATTATTTTTTAGTCTTTTCTGATTTTTGAATGTTTTTATATTTTGAAGAAAAATAAATTAATTAAATTAAGACAATAAAATAAATGAAATAGCAAAAATAAAATATAAGGAGAAAAATAGAAAAATGCAAACCAAGGGGGGGGGGGGGTAGTCCCCAATTTAGGAGGTTCAGGCCTGGAATTTTGGCCCATTGAGCTTTGAAGTTCATTGACTTTTTGGATTTTTGTGTGGCATATTGACTAGGCGTAGGTGTTCCTTGGTTCTGTAGCCCTTGATCTGTACGTGTTAGACGCGTGTATGGCCTGATCTGGATGGAACATGGTAGTCCATAACGCCAGCGCTGCATAGGAACCTGTATTGGAAAATAATAAGAGAAATTGCACAGACCTGGGACTTGAACCCAGGTCATGAAGGTTAACGCGTTGATAGCTTGCCAGCTGAGCCATTTAACTACTTTGATATATAATATACAAATAAATAATATAATAGAAAAACAAGACATGAGTGGATTAGCGCGCGGAATATTTGAACGAGCCAGTCAGTACGTGCCACGATTCCACCTTCTTCTTCGTCCCTGTAAAACAAAACTCAGAGGCAACGGTTTGGCAAACGTTGCCTAATACCATCTAACAGAAAATAGCGAACAGGCCCTCGACGCTCATAAATTGAGCGCGAGGGTTGGAATCTTTTCGTTTGGATGTGTTAAGGGCGATGGCAATGGTCTTGAGCCCCAATTTTGCGTTATCTCAAAAACCCCAAATTAGCAAGCCTGTAAACCCTAGAGGACGATCATGGCAAAACCTTATATACAGCACGAAAATCCAATTAAATACAGTGATTAGCTTAGAAACATCATTATGAGCATGAATACATAAATAAAAATGCAAAAATATGCCTGAATCATGCTATACGATTTCAGAAGTTTTGAGGTACAGTTTGACTTATGGATACCAATTCAGGGCGTTTTGGTTGATGTTAGTGATTGAGGATCGTTCAATGATGTCTCAGGATGATGATAGAACAAGAATTGGGGCTTGAATCGAACTAAAAACTAGTTTTCAGTATTGACTTTTTTATGGAAAATTTCAAGTTTGTAATAGCCTTCTATGCGCAGCTTTGTGTGTTAAGGCATTAGGTCTTGATTCCTCAATATGTATAGAGCATATTAGGTTAAAAATATTGCACAAAATCCTTTGAATTCATTGTTTTCAATATTTGATTTCATGAAATCTTTTCCAAATCTTTTCCATGTGCATTTTGTGTTCAATCAGCTCAAATCTCATCAAAACTTGCCTAATTGGGATATGCACGTGATATTGAGAATAAACATGCATGAAAAGATTTTTTTAGGTCAAGTTTGATATTTTTCATGTATTTAATTAATTTAAATGAATTAATATTAATATAAATTCAAATGAATAATTAAAAAATGATAAAATACTTCCCTTTGGGCCTAATGGTCGTGCATAGGCTTGGCATGAATAAACTTGGAAGAAAAATGGGCCCATTTGCATTTTTAGGTCATTTGAGCCATTGTTGACTTTTCAAAATTCCCAAAAATTTCCCAACTTCCACAAGGCATAACTTGCTCAATTTTTAAGCTTTTCACATGTTCTTGGACATTTTGGAAAGGTCTTTGAGTCCTTTAACCAATGCCTTTGGTCCCATGTCATTTTGATTTACCAATCTCAAGTTATGGCCTTTGACTTAAAGTCACTTTTTGTTGACTTTTAAAAATGACCTATAATGTTGAAATTGATAACTTTTTGTGAGAGCATTTCTTGGACTTGGAACATGAAGATGAATTGTAGGAAATGTCTTTCTCTTCAAAATGAGCTTTGGATGGAATTTTTCTGATAATCCATGTGAAAGTTATGCCCTGGTCAATTTCAGTTGACTTTTTCAACTGTCCAAATATAGCAACTTTTGCATCTTTGATGATTTCTGAGCCAAATTTTGAGAATCATGATCAAGCATTGATCAAATGATGTTTGTGGCTTCAAAATGATATGTTGACCAAAAATTTGAACTTTTGACTGTCAAATGACCATTTTGCCCCTACAGTTGACTGTAGTGCAATCTAGGGTTTTGACTGTGCAATTTTGAGCTGAAGGCCTTGAAACTTGATATGAGGATACTTGACCATCTTTGTAAGCATATGAGACTTGATTGGGCCTTTGAAAACTTCATTCTCTTGATCAGAACACACCCTAGTTTTGACTGTATAGGAGACTGTTGAGCTACACAACCCTTGGGGAATTTTGTGACCTGGCTTGACAAATCTTGATGAATATGGGAGGGCAAATTTTGGGGTGCAACACATAGTAATTAGGATAATCTTAGTAGCGATTCAACTGACCCAGACGAAAGTCTTGGAATCTCTTCTACCGGTATAGTAAGCAGAGAGATCTAGGGATAACTTTGACTGACATAGTAATCAGGAGAATCTTAGTAGAGATTCAACCGACCCAAACGAAAGTCTTGGAACCTCTTCCACTGGCATAGTGAGCAGAGAGATCTTGGGTTAACTTTGACCGGCATAGTAATCAGGAGAATCTTAGTAGCGATTCAACTGACCCAGAAGAAAGTCTTGGAATCTCTTCTACCAACATAGTGAGCGGAGAGATCTTGGATTAACTTTGACTGGCATAGTAATTAGGTGAATCTTAGTAGCGATTCAATTGACCCAGACGAAAGCCTTGGAATCTCTTCCACTGACATAGTGAGCGGAGAGATCTTGGATTAACTTTGACTGGCATAGTAATCAGGAGAATCTTAGTAGAGATTCAACCGACCCAGACGAAAGTCTCGGAATCTCTTCCACCGGCATAGTGAGCGGAGAGATCTTGGGATAACCCTTTGTTAGATGTAACTTGTTGATTTGATCTTTTCCCTGAAAGGTAAAGAATTAGTCGTATGCAATGTCATGATGTATGAAATGCATTGTGATGATGTTCTCAAAATAAATGAGATTGTATTGTATGCAATATGTATGCACATGCCATGATGTATGCATATGGGATGTTATTGCTGTACTTCTTAGTCAAGGAAAATAAATCCTGGACTGCTGCTGAAGATTATTGGGAAGCCGAATTCTTCATTCCCGCTGGGGATGGTGAATGGAGATGACTATGCTGCAGATTTACTCCTTGTTTACGAATATCCTGTCAGGGAGAGACTCTGCTTGAGAATAACTATGTGGGGGAATAACTCTATTTGCGAGAGGAGATGCTTTACTGGAATATTTTGCCGATTCAGAGAAATAAACTCTGTCGGGGGATGAACTTCCGCAGCCAAAGAAATAAACTTTGTTGGGGATTGAGCTTATGTATTCAGAGAAATAAACTCTACTCGGGATAAAACTTTATGAACCGCTTGTGATTATAAAATTCGACTGGGGAATATAGATGTCGGTTCTCTGAAGGAACTTTGCTGGGGAAAATAGCTCATGTTTGAGGAAGTCGATGGCAAAGCTTTGGTTGCCTCTACTCTATGGGGAGTATAGATGTCACAGGGGCGCATGTAATGGTAACATCGTTTCAAAGTTGTCTCTGCCCATGTACCTGTCGGAAGGAGTAACTATCGGGATTGACATGGTTTTTTTAGTTTTTGCCCCTGTTCCTTAAGTTATAAGCAATTGTCTTTCCGTTTCTTATGCAAATATTTATGAATATAAATCATATTCAAATGCATATGTCAAGAATAAATCATTGGGCACTTTTTCAAAACAAAACAAAAAAGAAAGACAAATAGTTTTTATGTAAAAGTGACTTGTATTAATTTTGAAGTTGGCATATAATAGACGTTTTTGTACAAAGAGGATGACGCTCTAGTAAGAGAACGCCGTCGTGAAAATGAAAGCTATACAATATTGTGTACAAAGAGAAGAAAACAACTATGTGTAATAATCCCATTGAGTTTCAATTTTGCTATTGCTGCTATGTCCTCGAGCATCTCATCACTTTGTTGCTTGTCTAAAGCTGACAGGATTGATCGATGTCGTTCAAGCTTGATAGTTGATACTGAAGTTTGGTCGCAAGGTGATCCAATGGGACATAGTGATACGCTTTAAATACCTAACTTTTGCATGGACCTCCCTTTCAGGTTTTCAGTCCATCGGGATACTCTTTTTTGCCCAAGCCGCCTTTTCAGGTTTTCGACTTGCTGGGCGACATTTTTTTTTTGTTTTCATCCCTAATTTTTTCCCAAACCCTCTTGGTTCACCGAGAAGCCCTTATTTTTGCCTAGGCCAGTCAACCTAGCGGGTCTTATTTATGCGTAGTATCTTTTCACTATGTCCGCATTGACAGGGTGAAGATGGTCGTCACCGTCCATGATGGTCAGAATCATGGCTCCACCAGAAAAAATGCTTTTGATCACAAATGTCCCTTCGTATGTGGGAGTCCATTTGTCCCTGGGATCACCTTGCGGCAGTATGATGCGCTTGATCATTAGATCCCCAACTTGCTATACTTGGCGTCTAACCTTTTTGTTGAAAGCCTTGATCATCCGTTTTTGATACATTTAACCATGGCAGACAGCAGTAAGTCTCTTTTCATCAATCAGATTCAGTTGATCAAGTCGAGTTTGGATCCAATCATCTTCATTTAGCCCTGTTTCCTTCATGATTCTCAGAGAAGGGATTTGGACCTCAATAGGCAGGACAACCTCCATACCGTATACCAGAGAGTAGGGCGTTGCCCCTATTAACGTTCGCGCGGAGGTGCGGTACCCGTGAAGAGCAAATGGTAACATCTCGTGCCAGTCTTTGTATGTCACCGTCATCTTCTGTATGATTTTCTTAATGTTTTTTTTAGCAGCCTCCATATCACCATTCATCTTCGGCCGGTAAGGGGAAGAATTATGATGTTGGATCTTGAACTGTTTACAGAGTTTGGTGATCATCGTATTATTGAGATTTGTACCATTGTCAGTGATGATTCTCTCCGGCATACTATATCGACAGACTAGGTTATGCTTGATAAACCGCGCCACAACATTCTTGGTAACAGTAGTAAAAGAGGCAACTTCAACCCACTTCGTGAAATAATCAATGGCCACCAGGATGAAGCGATGCCCATTGGAAGCGGTGGGTCTAATCTCTTTGATCATATCAATGCCCCACATTTCAAAGTGCCAAGGATCCGTCAATATGTTCAAAGGAACCAAAGTTACATGCACCTTATCAGCATAGATCTGGCATTTGTGATAAGTTCGGGAATGTTGATAGCAGTCTGCTTCCATAGTGGACAAATAGTATCCTGCCCGTAGGATCTTTTTAGCCATGGTATGTCCACTCGAATGGGTTCCGAAGGTACCTTCGTGCAGATCTGCCATAATCCTCTCTACTTCGCTCTTGTCTATGCACCAAAGTAGAGTAGAGTCATGGTTGCGCTTGTAGAGGATTCCATTACTGAGGAAGAACTTGGCAGCGAACCTTCTCAGAAACTTCTTATCATTGACAGATGCCCCCTCGGGATACTCTTGAGCCTCGAGATATCTCTTCACCTCATAGAACCAAGGTTTGTTTGCTACTCCTTCCGTGTCGATCTCATAGAAGTATGCTGGTTCATCCAATCTTTAAATAGTTATCCGAGGGGCCTCGTTGTCCCACCTGAACTTGAAGATAGATGACATGGTAGCTAGCGCGTTCGCTAACTGATTCTCTTCTCGTGGAAAATGTTCAAAGGTTACCTCCTAAAAGTGTGGAAGCAAGGTTAACACATGTTCTTTGTACGGGATGAGATTTGGGTGCTTCGTATCCCACTCTCCTTTGATATGACTTATCACCAAGGCTGAATCCTCAAACACGCTCAAGAACTTGATCCTCAGGTTAATAGCATCTTTGAGACCCATGATGCATGCTTCATACTCCGCCATGTTGTTGGTACAGTTGAAGCATAGTCAGGCAGTGAAAGGAGTATGACAACCCTCAGGGGATATGATTACAACACCAATGTCATTACCGAGTGCGTTCAAAGCTCCGTCAAAAACCATAGTCTATCGGGATCCTTCTTCAGGCCCTTCATCCGGTACAGGTTCTTCATAGTCAGTTACTAGCATAATATTCTCGCCTGGGAACTCAAAATTCATGGACTGGTAGTCATCCACGGCCTGATGAGCCAAATGATCAGCTAATACACTTCCCTTGATTGCTTTCTGGGTCGTGTATTGGATATCATATTCGGTTAAGATCATATGCCATCTCGCTATTCTTTCGGAGAGAGTGGGCTTCTCGAAGATGTACTTGATCAGATCCATCTTAGATATCAGCAAAGTAGTGTGGGTTAACATATACTGTTTCAGTCGGCGAGCAGCCCAAGCCAAAGCACAACAAGTTTTCTCGAGCAGTGAGTATCTCTTCTCACAGTCGGTAAACTTTTTGCTAAGGTAGTATATTGCGTGTTCTTTTCGACCAGACTCGTCATGCTGCCCCAACACACACCCCACTGAATTGTCTAACACTGTTAAGTACATTATCAAAGGTCTTCCTTTAATCGGAGGCATCAAAATTGCTGGTTCTTGAAGGTATTCCTTAATTCTTTAGAAGGCAGTCTGGCATTCATTATTCCATTTTACCACTTGATCTTTCTTCGGGAGTTTGAAGATTGGCTTACAAGTAGCAGTTAAATGGGAAATGAATCTGGAAATGTAATTTAGGCATCCCAAAAAGCCTTTGACCTCCTTCTCAGTGCGAGGAGCCGACATCTCTTGTATAGACTTTACTTTTGCAGGGTCTACCTGAATGCCTTTGTCACTGACAATGAAACCTAGCAGTTTACCAGACCTTACCCCGAAGGTGCACTTGTTCGGATTCAACCTCAGCTTGTATACCCTCAACCTATCAAACAACTTTTGCAGATGATCAAGGTGCTCTTCCTCAGTTTGAGACCTGGCTATCATGTCATCCATATATACCTCTATCTCATGGTGAATCATGTCATGAAATAAGGCGACCATGGCTCGTTGATAGGTTGCCCCAGCATTCTTTAATCCAAACGACATCACTTTGTAGTAGAAAGTGCCCCATTGAGTGACGAAGGTTGAATTCTCCATATCTTCGGGCTCCATCTTGATCTGATTGTAGCCAGAGAAACCATCCATGAAGGAAAATATCTTGTGCTGCACGGTGTTGTTAACTAGGACGTCAATGTGGGGGAGCGGAAAGTCATCTTTGGGGCTTGCCATGTTCAGATCTCTGTAGTCCACACACATCCGCACCTTACCGTCTTTTTTAGGTACCGGCACCACGTTGGCAATCCATTGGGGATAAGAGGTGACAACTAAGAACCCAGTGTTGAACTACTTCATAACCTCTGCTTTGATCTTCTCCGACATTTTAGGGCGCATGCGACGAACCTTCTACTTTACCAAAGGTAAATCTTCTTTAGTTGGCAGTCGGTGAACCACAATATCCGTATTCAGTCCTTGCATGTCTTCATATGACCAGGAAAAGATCTCGACATAGTCATGCAACATTTGTATCAGCCGCTATTTGACATTAAGCTCTAAATTTGTGTCGATCTTAACTTCTTTTCTGTTTTCCTCTGTGCCCAAGTTTATTGTCACAACGGGCTCTTCATGAGGTTGTATACCCCTCTCTTCCTGCTGTAACAGTCTAGCAAGTTCTCCAGGTACCTCACAATCTTCCTCACCTTCGTCCTTGGCTTGGTTGATTAGATTTTCGAATTTATAACTGGCAATAGAAGAAATGTTATCAATGGGATCCAGAGTGGATATGGATCTGCAGTTTGATATGTGAGTGTGTGTAAGAGCATAACTGCATAGGCAAAGTAAAAAGCAGAAAAGAAAAATAGAGAGCGCAAATTTTGTATGCAAAATGTCTAATTCTTTATTAATGCCATATGAAAGTGAAACATGATAACCCTCACAAATAAACCGATGTGCCCCGGGTAAGACACATGGCCATAAAGTTATATTGCTTATTACATATCCAAAAAACAAGAAATACAATTACTTCTGAACAAAAGTAATAGGTACGAAATCTTTTTCCGTCCAGTTACTAGGTCTACCGTTGGTAGTAGGGAAGATCCATCTATTCATGTCATTGTCACCATCTCCATCTTCTGCAGCGTTAACCCTGTGATTACTGATGCGTAGGGGAGGTTTTCCAGCACAAGCACGTCGAAGAACCCTTTGAGCCCCTGAAGGGAAACCCAAACCAAATTTATCAGACTTGTACGAAATATCAGGGAGTTGACCCCAGATGGTAGACCCACCTTCTTCAATAACAACTTTTGCATCCTTGAGAGAGGCCATCCTCAAGGGAGGTATGGTGATCTTCAGCATGTTGGTAACAATTTCAGTTGTAGCCAAAGTCTGAGGTACCTCTTCGAAATTCTGGCATGGAGTCTCAATGAACTCACCTTCCATTTCCATATATCTGAAGGAATCCAGGTGATTGACCATGTATTCTTATTCGCCGCGTATAGTGACAATTCTCCCTTTGACCGAGTATTTCATCATCAGATGTAGAGTGGACGTAACAGCTCCAGCCCCATGTATCCAAGGGCGGACCAACAAAAAAGAATAAGATGGCCCGATATCCATCACATAGAAGGTAGAGCTGAAAGTCTGAGAACCAACCTTGATGCGAATGTCCACCTCCCCATGCACCATTCTTTTTGATCCGTCAAAAGCCCTCACTATAATATTGTAGGGCTTCAAAGTCAAACCTTCACAGTCCAGTCTATCCAGAGCATTCTTAGGCAGTACATTTAACGACGAACTAATATCTACAAGAACATGGGCCAGAGTGGTGCCATTGCATTCGACAGAGACGTGCAACGCATCATTATGCTTCCTCCCTCCAGGGGTCAAATCGACATCAGAAAAGCTCATACCGTTATCGGTCGTCAAACTAGCCATACAATCTTCAAATTAGTCAACTGAAGTTTCCTGAGGCACATGGGTAGTCTTCAGAAACTTCACCAAAGCCTTGGCATGAGCTTCAAAGCACAACAACAAGGCTAGCATATAGATCTTTGACGGGGTCTGCCCCAGCCGTTCAACCACGTTGTAGTTTCTTCTCTTGATAATTTTCAGAATTTCTTCCATCTCCTTCTTGGAAGCCTCTGGAATAGATACTGACTGCGCCTTCGTCTGGACAGGCTCAATCAATATGTCTTTGCCCCGAGTCTTGGTTGACTCGGTGATAGGGGTGTCAGCAGGAGTAATCAAAGGAATTGCAGTAGCAGTAGGAGCAGGAACAAAAGTAGGAATAATCACAAGACCAATAACAACTTTCAGAGGAGAAATCTCAGGGGAGAACACTCTTCCACTTCTTGTTATTTCGTTGGTTCCAACAATGTTGACAATGTCGGGATCAACATTCCCAAAGACCTGGTATTTATCAGCCATCCAATCTTGCTTGATGTTGTAGTAGTAGACGTCACCCCCATAGTTCCAATGAACAATTTTGTCTGAGGAATATGGGATTGGCCCTGGCACAGTAATTCTTAGCGGAGTAAATTTCGGAGTAGATGTAATCCTGACGGGTCTTTTGGTGGAGACCCTGGGAGGATTGGTGAAAATGGTTATTATTGAAATATCCTTGCATAAAATATTTTTAACGGGAGTCTTCTCAAACAAAATCTCTCCAACATCCATCAGGCGCTGAACACCTGCCTTTAACAAATGATAACCAGTCGGTAGAGATAAACAGAATTGGCAGCCTTCGCCATAACCCGGAAATAAACCGGACTTTAACAAGTTCCACTTAATGGTCATAAGCATAGTAATAAGCTCTTAAATAGTAGTAACAAACATATCGTCTTCAATAGCGTCACCACGACCATGCTTGGGCATATGAGCAGTGATAACAATTGGCATTTCATGGGTGTCAAACTCAATTTCCTTCGCCTCGAGAAGTTCTTGTACTTTGTTTTTCAAAGCCCAGCAGTCGTTTGTATCATGACCTGGACTTTCCGAATGATAAGCACAACGGGCATTTGGATTGTAGCGGGGAGAGGTAGTGTTGGGATTCTTCGGCGCTTCCCGCAAGGTTACCAGATTGGATCTCAACAAATGAGGTAAAACTTGAGCTAGAGTCATATTTATTCGGGTGAATTGTCTTACCGGCCTTTCTGTTCTCTGTTGATTATTTCTCTGTTGAGTGGGTCCAGGCTTATGGATCATGACAACCCATACTGTTGGACGACTTTCAGTTCTGTCCTGACTTTGTTGATGGTGCACAACACTAACCTCTTTCTTCCCAGTGAATGGTTTTCTCACGGCACTGGAGGATGCGTCCATTTGGATCTTCCCACTCTTAATTCCAACTTCCACTCTCTCCCCTGTAAAGATTAATTCAGTGAAGCCGACTGAGGAGCTTCCAGTTATATGATTAAAGAATGGACCGGACAGGGTACCCAGAAACATGTCCACTAGCTCCCTATCAGACAGGGGAGGCTGGACTCTTCCCGCTAAGTCCCTCCACTTCTGAGCTTAGTCTTTGAAACCCTCGCTCGAACCCATAGCCAAACCATGGAGTTGATTACGGGTGGGAGCAAAGTCTACATTATATTGATACTACTTATAAAAAGCAGCAACCAGGTCTTCCCAATTATGGATATTGTCCATCTCCAGTTGATAGAACCAATCTAGCTGAGTCCCGGATAAACTATCCTGAAAGAAATGGACCCACAAGTCTCTGTCAGCAGTGTGAGGCTGTATCTTCCTCACAAAAGATCAGAGGTGCATCTTGGGACACAAAACCCCTTCGTACTTAGCAAACACGGGTGCCTTGAACTTTGGAGGAATAACAATCCCAGACACCAAACCCAGCTCTTCAAAGTCCAGCCCGGGCACTTTCTGAATCTCCATTGCACTCAGACGCTCTTCCAACTGTTTGTACTTCTCATCAGCCGGAGGATACTGCTCTTCATTGTAATCAGTATCATTATCAGATTCCTCCGGACTATGGTCTTCCTCTCTTGTCTCACCCTCTTGATTCTCTCCATCCTTGGATGAAGAGGTGAGATCAACAATTTGCTTCAATGGTCCCTTGAATATTCTTTCCAAGTTTACCACACCAGCTGTCCTTTTGGGCTTCTTAGCCTAGTCTTTAACAATCAAGGCTTTCAGTTCCTCCTGCCCTTTGGCTAGAGCTATAATCATCTGTTGGAATTGTGCGTTCTAAGTCTGTAAGTCTTTCACAGTTTGTTCGAGAGCCATTTCTTGCTGAAATAAACAGCGAAGAAGATGAGAAACCTGTTATGAAACCTGTTTATGCATTGATATGTATGACATGTGTATGCAATGATTTCAAGGACCTTATTGGATTCAATCTCTTTAAAACAAAACAAAAAGAAAAACCTTTTATTAGTAAGTTTTTAAAGAAACAAAAGATCACATAAGGATAAACATTAAAAGAAAATTCCTAAGTCTCCCATGGGCACTTCCACTTGGGGTTGAGGTACGTGTTGAGGTTCCTCTCTTCATGAAGTTGTTTTGTTAATTCCAACGCCTTATTCTAACTTGCATAGAATTGAGCCTCAAAAGTATCTTGTTCTTCCTTGAGCTGGATCCAAGAGTTTTGTAACTCTTCGAAGTTGGTTGGCATATCAGGATGGAGAATAATACGGGACTCGCCCCCTTGAACAATAGGTTCTAAGATCATCGGTAAGATGGAATCGTATGGCATCATAAGACTTTGGGCTCGTGCTCACATACATTTGAGATAAGGTTCCAAAAGGATGGAGTTCTTATGCCCCAAAGTCCTACTATCAGTCTTCTTAACAATACCCCGAGAATGGATGAACCTCTAACGATAATCATGCAAATTATCTGAGTAGTTGAACATAATACCCTGGATGAGCATATTTGGTGGACCATCTCTTCGTGCATAACCAAATTGACGTGGTGCTAAAGAAGGATTGTAGGTGATGCCCCCCTAATGCCCAGGAGTGGCACATTAGGAGATTCTCCGTAACAATCAATAAAAGAAATGTCCTCTTGGGAGCAAGCACACCAATAGATGTCAGAGTGAAAGAGAGACATTATTCTTTGACTCCACCTTAAGCCTAAATCATTTTGCATTACTGACTGAGGAAGGTGCGAAATAAACCACCTATATAGCAGAGGAGTGCAACACATGAGATTTCCTCGCTTCTTCAGAGTGTGAGTATGGAGAGAATGTAGGATATCCCCGAGCAATGTAGGAACTGGATTGTGAGCAAGAAAGATGTTGATGGCATTCACATCTATAAATTGATCTGAATTAGGAAACATGACCAACCCATAGATCAAGAGGGCTAATACATCTTCGAAGGCATGATAGCTCATAGCATCCAGGAAAATCTGAGCTTTCTTCATCAGGAAATTTTCAAGGAGACCCTTAACTCCACTTCTTTTTTCCTAATTGGCCTCAATGTCAGATGGTTTCAAGTACAAGGCTACGACAACTTTTTCAGAAACTGGGTCTTGTTCTAAACCAGTAAAAGGTACTCTCTACAATATAGGTAAACCAAGTAACTTAGATAATTCTTCAAGCGTAGGTACCGGTTGATAATCGGGGAATGTGAAACAATGGTGCTTAGGGTCGAAGAACTCGAACAAGACACTCATCAAACCTTCGTCAAACCCTGTGGTAACAAAACTGAGCAAGTGACCATGTCTTTTGTGGAATGATGAGTCCTCAGGGACTTTCAAGACTAAATCCTTGAGCTTAGGAGGAACTTCTGTGAAGTGAATACAAATGGTTTTTCTGCGACCTGAATTCATATCCTACAAAATAACCAAGAGGTAAATCCAATAAGTCCTTAAAATGATTAATATGTATGAATGTCACGATGCTTATGATGTCATGAGTATGCTAAAAATCACAAATAAACACAAGGAAATCACACAATAGACCTTAGGTTCAAAGGCTTGCATGAGTTTTTAAGGTATGTACCCTCTTGAATGTTCAGTTGGCTCAACCTGTCCTATTAATAGTAACCGGGTTCTAAGGAGCCTCAATATCACTGACCTTCCCTTTAGAAATTGTTTCAGCTCCGCACCGAAGTATTGCGGAAAAAAAATCCTGAAAGTCCAGCCTCAATGAGTGTAGTATCGAGTATCAACCAATCTTTGGTCGGAACCAAAGCCGGTTATCTCACTACTTATTAATGGCTAGTATGAGTCAATTAAAAGTTCTAAAGGTCAGTTAGCACTTAGTGACACTATGAGGAAGCCTAATGTTATCCTTAACTTACTCAAGGAAAATTAGTACAATCCAAAGTATCGCGCTGACGTAGCCACCACTTCATCCGTATCGGTCTATGCCATATAACTTTCATGGTTTATTGCTACTTACCTAATAAGGTGCCCCATATCTGGGTATAGGATCTTTACAAGAATATCCCAACAAAACCCTCAAAGATAAAAGCAATCAAAGCAAACAAAAGAAAGCAATTTAAAATGATTAGACCCTAAGGTAAACCCAACTTTATATATTAATCCCCAGCAGAGTCGCCAGTTCTGTGATACGGTGGCAGAATCGACTGTTAATACTGGTTTGCATTTTTTGTTTGCAAATGTCGCGGTAATCAAGAGTCGCCACTGACTTTTCTTTTATCCAATAAGGAAAGGGTGAAAAGGACGTTTTTTTCGAGATTTTTGAGTACGTGGGGTAAATTATGGAAAGGGAAGGTGTTAGCACCCTTTCCATCCATGGTTTTCCATGGGCTCTTAGGTACTTGCTCATTTTTGAAATTGCTCGTGTTTATGTGTTTTGAAAAGCTTTAAAAATTGCCTTAGTGCGGTGATTCACTTTATGGTAACTCTTGTATCAGTCCTCAAGAGTGTGATAAAGTGTTTTTGAAAACTTTTGTTTGAAAAGTATGTTTAAAAGTATATGATGTAAAAAGGATTATTTGAGCAAGTACCTAACAATTATCTACCTACTCGAAAAAATGTGTTCTTTTCCTCCTATCCTTTAGACCGTGTTATCCTACTATTAATGAGTAGGTAACCCTAATCGTTGGATTTTTAAGGGACTATCGAAAGGGACGTACGATCATTGAAGAAAACATGTAAGGATACCTTAGCATTTCGAAGGGACTATCATCATAAAATCATTTCTCGTAGGCAACTCGAGGGACATTTTAGGGACTATGATCTTTATGACGATTTTAACCGAGGGTCTTTGCTAAGAGTATCCCTACATTTCGAGGGACATGACCATTGTTTTCGAAGGCAACCAAGTGAGGTAATACCCTAGGGGTGCAAGTGTGTAAAAGTGTGCTTTTTTCAGATATTTTATCTTGCGCAATTAGGGTTATCTAGGTTAAATTAATTATTGTCTTTCATGCAACCCTATTAATCATTCATCTAAACAGTTTATCATGCGGGAAAATAAATGGCCGAAAGATAAAGTTCCTAACTATTACAAGGCTTTGGTGCAATTACATAATTAATGATTGAAAGGTAAAAATGCGGAATTAAAACCCTAATTAAACTATTACAAACTGGGCGCAATTACATCAATAATGAAAAATAAATCGTACGGAAAAAATAATTAGGCGCGAGAATTAAAATTGAAAAGAAAAGTGCAAAACCCTAAAAAACTAATTTGAAATATTTTTTGGATCTTTTTATAAAAAATGATTTGAAATTGACCTAATTTTCTAATTAATTTTAATTAATGAAAATAAGTTAAAATTGATTAAAATAATTGGTTTTCAAAAATTAATTTACTAAAAAAAACTAAGTCCTATTTATGTGATTTTATAAAAAAAAATGATTTAAAAAAATAAATAAATAAATTGACAAAAATAAAAATAGTAAAACAAAGAAAGAGTGAAGGAATGGGCCTGAGGGGTGCAAACCCAAATCTGGGGGGTGTATGTTGAATTTGCTAGGCCTAGCCAGAGTTAGCCCATCATCCCTGTGTGTGATCTAGTGATGCTCCATCTGGAAGATCCATGGTGGGGCTGCAAGCTAGTAGCGCTGGATCTGAACCACTGGGATCTGATGGCATGTGCTTGAGGATCTATGGTGTACGCATGGGAAGGAAATGCATTAGATCTGAAAGAAACTAGTTAGAAAACACAAAACATTAGACCTAGGACTCAAACCCAGGTCCTCTCCTCTCCAGCATGCTTCCTTTGCCATCCGTGCCAAGTGATCATTCATTGAATAACACAAACACATAACAATACATTCAAAATAAATGGTCAAAATTTTGTTTAACAAAAAACACGCGCTTATTTCAAACGGGCCAACCAGGCTGCACCACGCCATCATCTTCACTATCCATCAGTTGTATTAGCCTACGCATCTTTTACCTACGGACAGTGTCCATCACTAAAACACCTGCAGTTTCCAAAATCTACAGCACGCAATATAAATTCAGTTTAAAGCCATGGATCAACTGGGTTTGATCCCCTGAGCATGGTGGTATTCCTCATTAGGCCCAATTTTGCCTGTATCTGAAAACCCTAAATCAAAGGTCAAAAACCTAACAATGGTATATGTCCATACAAGCATCAAAACTCATAATTAATTATACAAATAGCTTCTAAATGATGATAGAAACATGAATGTATGTCTAGAAATCATTTATAACACGTAGATATTCAAAATCAAATTCAAGAATGAAGGACAAACTGTGATACCGTATGGAGCGTTCCTGGGTGCTTTGATGCATGGTAATGGTCCAAACAACTTCCAACCGTGCCCAGGAGTTGATTGCAAGCTTTAGGATGCCTTGAATCTCCATGCAAATGCCAAACCGAATGCCACTTTTTTGTCAAAAAATTGGAGTTTCTTGTCAGTGTTCTATGCGGCCAAAACCTCTCTTTTTTGATCAGGCAAGGTTATGAATATATACTAGAGTGCATTAGGTCAATAAAATTGGATGCAATCTTAAAGATTTGGAGGAAGAAGATTTGATTTGTAATTGATAATTTAAGTTTCTAAATTTGGCCAAAACATGCTCTATTCATCCCAATCATTCCTTGCACGAAAATCTTGATTTGCCAGCTGATTATAGACCTATAATGTGCTTATAAAATCCAATCTTTGATTTGATTTTATTATTCCATTATTTAAATTGATTTATTTTGATTTAAATGAATAAAAAATAAAAACAAATAATAAAAATAATAAAATAATAAGTGGATAAGCTCGGGTGTCGTGGGTCCTCTTAGGAACAAGTTTTAAACAAGAAAACATGGGCCCCTTTGGGAAAAAAATCAATTTTGATCAATGTTGACTTTATGCACATTTCCAAAATTTGGTCAACTTTAGAAATGCATATCTCTCTCTCATTTTTGACCCTAAGAGGGTGTTACTTGACTTTTTAGAAATATTAGGATGTCCTCTAAACAACCCTTTTGGTTTCATCTCAATTGGCTCTTCCATGTTCATGTAAGGTGTTTTGACCCAAAAGGTGTTTTTGTTGACTTTTTGAAATGGCCTATAATGTTTGAGCTTATATCTTTTGATTGAGGCATTTCTTGAACTTGAGGGATGAATAGAAGTTGTAGGTAATTGGATTCTCTTTAAAATGAGCCTTTGTGGAAAAATTTCTGATAAAGTATGAGAAAGTTATGCCTGATCAAAGTTTGGTTGACTTTTCCTATAGAAACCCTAAATTGCCATTTTTGACTTTTGATGAATTGGGAGAATTTCTTGGGGAATCATGATCAAACCTTGATCAAATTATGTATATTACTTAAAAATGTTGATGTTTGCCAAAAATCTTGAAGTTTGACTGTATTTGGGGCCACAGTTGACTTTTGACCTAGTACGTTTAATTTTCAGGCATTTGAGCAGTTGATTGAGCAAACTTGTTGTGCAAGGCATGAAACTTGTCATGGATGATATTGAGGACATATTAGGATAATGGAGACCATTTGGGACCCTTGTAACTCAACCATCTTGATGAGGAGTGAAACCCTAGTTTGAGGCTTATTGTCTTAAGAGGAGGATTTGTCTGGCCAATCCTTAGTCAACTTGAGCAATTGAGGACCTCTAGGAGTATGTATTATGTGAAAATGGGAGGGAGAATTTTGGGGTACAACATATATCATGGTCAGGTACCCCACTTCCTCTATCCTACCTCAATGATATGATATCGTGGTTAGGTATCCCTCTCCATATACTATCTTAGTGCCATGATACCTTGATTAGGTGTGTGCTACTTGAGTGAGTGGATACTCCTCAAGCTTTGTTTGTTTATTATAGTTTCGACTTTGTGTGATCACACTTATGTGCGTATTTCTTTAGGTTTTGAACCTTTGTCATGATCCCTTAGGATACACTTGTTTCGTTTCTGATGCAAGTTAGACATTAGGATTGTAATCCATGCATGTTAACATAGGTAGAGATTTTCCTTTTCAAACCTCAACTATAGTACCAATAATTGTATGATAACAATAGGGATAGAGCTAGATAGTTTCCCTTAGATGTTTTATTTTCTTTTTTCATCCTTAAGACTAAAACATTTATCTTGGTAAATGCATACAACACTATAACATTTTCAAATCCTTTTTCAAGGTAAAAAACATCAACCAATGCAAACTTTTTCCGCCTTCGGACCTTTCTTCGAAACTTTCAAAAGGACTTGTTAATTATACTCTAGAAACACGACATATAAATACCCAAACGTCGTGTGACAATATGTCTAAATTGCTAGAGCACGAATGTATCATTATCCACCTTCGGGCACTTTTCTTTTGAAAATACCTTTTCAGGTAGAACATGTTAGTTCATTTTTTTGCCAATGCGTGAGTCTCCAAAGGTCGAGCTGCGGTATAAAGCAAAATTAATATTGTTCATAAAAAATACAAAACAAAACTATTGAGCCAAACTATGGCGATCTAATTCCTTAAAAGGGATACATAGGAATTTGGTCGCGGGGCCCAGGCGAGCGAAACTTTGTAAATATTTCCTTCTTTTTCCCGTGTTTTCTTTTGCACGCATTCCCTCTTTTCATTTTTCCTTTTAGCTTGTAAGCTTTAGACTTGAACACACCCTTTTATTAGAACAAAAAGAGTGGATCCCATGGAGTACCACGGACGTGAAGGGTGATAATACCTTCCCCTTGCGTAATTGACTCCCTTACTCATATATCTTGGTTGTTTGATCGTGATTTCACCCTTCTCAAGTTTACTTGATGTTTACCTTTCCCTTCCCGGGGGATAAAAAACGGTCGATAGCGACTTAATTGATTTTATCTCGATGATATTTAGGATGGTTGTTTCAGCTGGAGATTTCACTAGGTAGAGATTGACCAATTGTTGGTTCATCCCAGAGTCGCTCCTAGCTCTTGTTTTCTTTTCATTAGTTTTTTTTTTATGCTTTACAGTTATTCATTTGTACATGTTTATCTGAGCATATGTTTGTATTGCATCTTTATTGCTTTCCATATACTGGTGTTGTGCTGGATTTTGTGTTTCTTTGTTGGATGAGTGATACTATAGAGGTAAAAGGCCCAATACCCAGGCCAAAGTTGTAAACTCTTAGGAACACAAAGGAATAAAGTGGAACATGATGACTTAGGGATGTAGATCTTTCTAGTGCCGTTATGTCGTCCATGCTCATATGAGGTTTTAATGAGGTACTATCATTATCACGTAGGTGTATGATGATAATATTTTCAAGCGAGCCTAAGATTCTGAGTTACCATTGACCTTACCTAGACCTAGTATTAACCCGTGAGTGGGGTGAGAATAATCTTTATAGGTACATATGGTGACTTTGTTCTGATGGTGACCGTATGTTCTATTAGTGACTATGGTTTTCTGGTTATTTTCTGGATTTGTGGTTATGGTATTATTGGCATGTTCAGAGACAACACAACAACCAGCATTATGGAAACCTTAATTCCATGATTATTGCACTTGCATCATAGCATATTTATTTTAACAAAAGTGTAATACGGTGGGAGAACTGACTTTTGGTTTTGCGTTTTATCCCAAATGTTGCAGATAGCAAGAGTCGCCACCGACTTTTCTTTTATCCAATAAAGGAAAGAATGAAAAAAATAGGAAAAACCTTGGAGAATTTTCTGAGTTCGGGGGGTAGGTTATGAAAAGGGAAGGTGTTAGCACCCTTTTCATTCGTAGTTATCTACGGGCTCTTAATCGTTAGCTCACTTTGAAAATGCTTTTGTGTTTGTGTGTTTGAAAAATATTTTGAAAAATGCCTAAGTGCGGAAAACTTCGTAATAATTATCGTATCGTTAAGAACGCATACAAAGTGTTTGTCTTTGAAAATATTTTAGAAAAGAGAGTGTATGTGTGAGAAATTTGTTTTGTTTTATGATCAAGCAATTACGAGCTATTTACCTACTCAAAAAGTCTTTGTTCTTTTCCTCTTTCCTTTATAAAGTACTATCCTACCATTAGTTAGTAGGTAGCCCTATCATTGGATGTTTAAGGGACAGGCGCGGGTCATCGTACAGTCACGAAGGAAACTCGTATGACACTTTAGCAATTATCATAAGGTACTAAGATTGTTTACCGAGGCAGCATCAAAGGGTCGTCGAGGGACTATGATCTTTAACCAAAGGATCTTTGCTAAAGCATCCTACGTTCGAGAGACGTGACTGTTTTAAATCTGAGGCAATAAGTGAGGGTCACCCAAGAGGTAATATACAACATATCTTCAATAGCACTTACACCCTTATTATCGATCATATCCTGAATCTTGTTCTTCAGGGCCCAACAATTGTTGGTGTCATGCCCAAGACTGTTTGAATGATAAGCACACCTCGCGTTTAGATTATACTTTAGAGAGGAAGTGTTGGGATTCTGAGGAGGATCCCGCAATGAAATGAGTTTAGCCTTCAACAAATGTTATAATGCCTGAGATAAAGGCATGCCAATTTTGGTAAACTGCCTCAACGGAGCACCTGGCCTTCGTCGATTACCCTGTTGTTGTTGTTGAACAGGCGTCAGATTAGAAATCAATACTGCTCCCACAGATTGATGGCGGTTACTTTTACTACGACTCTTTTGGCCATAGACAACATTGACTTCCCTTTTAACTCCAAACGGTTTCTTTATGACATTAGAAGATGTATACATCAGGATCTTCCCACTCTTGATACCGCTTTCAATTCTTTCCCCAGTCAAAATCATCTTTGTAAACCCAGACGACGAGCTTCCAATCAACAAATTAAAGAAAGGATCTGTCAAAGTGCCCATAAACATATCTACCATTTCCTGATCAGTCAAAGAAGGTTGCACCCTTCTAGCTAAATCCCTCCATTTTCATGCATATTCCTTGAACCCTTCATTTGAGCCCATGGACATGTTCTGCAGTTGCACTCTAGTCGGTGCCAGGTCAGCATTATATTGATATTGCTTATAGAAAACAACAACCAAGTTTTCCCATGTGTGAATATTGGTTCCCTCAAGTTGATATAACCATTCTAGTTGAGTGCTAGTGAAACAACCGGCTGAATAATAAATTGATAATAAAATCAATGAAGTTGCCATCGAACGTTTTTTATCCCACAGGAAGGTAAAGGTAAACATCGAGTAAACCTGAGAAGGGTGAAATCACGATCAAACGACCGAGAGATATTGGTAAGGGAGACTGTTATGCAAGGGGAAGATATTAGCACCCCACACGCCCGTAGTACTCTACGGTATCCATTCTTGTTGCTCTAATCTTATGGGTGTGTTTCAAATCTATATCTAAGTTGTACATGGAATGCATGCAAAAGAAAAGAGAAAATAACGTAGGGAAAATAAAAGTTGTGCTCGCTCGGGCCCTACCGCAATGCCTACGTATCCCTTTTAAGGAATCAGAGCACCCGTAGTTCGACTTCAAATGTTTTTATTTGTTTGTTTTTTTAAAGAACAGTATTAATTTCGCCTTCTGTCGCAACTCGACCTTTGGAGACTTACACGTCAGTACATAAGTGAATTAACATGTTCTTTTTGATAAGTTTGAAAGAAAATCCCCAAGGCGCAAAAAAGTTTGCATTGGTTGATAACTTTTATCTTAAAGAAGGATTTAGAAGTTGTTAGATGTTTTATACTTTTTCCCAAGAAAAAGAGTTTTACTCTTAATGCAAAAATACAAAAGAAAAGAAAACATCTAAGGGAGACTAACCTAGATCTATCCCTAATGTTATCATACAATGGTGGTCTTATGGTTGAGTTTTGAAGGGAAATATCAACCCTATGTGGACATGCTTGGATACAATCCTAATGTCTATTTCAAATCATCCTCTATAGATGAATCAAAAAGTCCTAAAGGAGCATAGCAAGGGTCTATCACCTAAAACCATGTCTATCTTAAATCATGATCTATAGATGAATAAAGAGCTCCAAAGGGAACATACTGAGGGTATATCATCTCAAAACATGCACACAACGATAAAATCAAACAAGAAAGCCAACAATATCAAGAGAGCTAGCTCAAGAGAGCACAACTAGAGAAGTCCTATCTAGGCTAGCATACCAAAGAAAGTCTAACAAAAACTATCCTATGGGGACATGCAATGAGAGCGAAGTCGTGATCTCAATTTCTAAATTGGGTGACTCATCGATCAACCAGAAATAAAGGAAAGTGATAAAGTCCTACAGGGAGCATCCACTGAGAGCGAAGTCGTGATCTCAATTCCTAAATTGAGTGACTCATCGATCAACAACCAAAGAAACAAACACAAGCACAACACATATAGAAAATGAAGTGCGGAATTCCTGCTACAGGTCTTTAAACAGCGACTTCGAGTGCACACTCTTTATTTCCTACTTCTCACGATATCTAGAAAGCAATAAAGTGTTGAAATGAGATATACAAGAGAAAATACCAAATGGATATCAATCTGTAGCAAAGCATTTCAAAACAAATAAACCCGACGATCTTCGCGAAAGCTTCACTAATCAAAGAAAAGAGTTAGAAATCAAACGCTCGGAATAAGTGTCGAAGCATCACCAATGTGAAAATTAATCACAATCAAAATCTCAAGCGCATCCTCATACCGCACAATAAAACTGTGTAAGACTCGAATCTCAACAAGCAAAGGTGAATTACCAATCTCAAATATAATCAGATAATCAGGATTTAATTCCTAAAATCACATAAAAAAACTAACAAATTTTTATACTTGTCTTTATTATTTTTACCATGTAAAAGAAAATTCAAATCAATCTAAAAAATTCACAAAATTATTTAAAAGAAATTTGCAAAAATATAACAAACAAGCCAAAGGGGTGCATGCTGGAATTCATGTGGTGTGCTGAAGAGAAACTATGCACATCCCAAGGGAGATAATCTAGTAAGCCAGTTTTTGTTACAAGCTTCCAAGCTGTAAAAAAAATAATACAGGCCCAAGCAAAGTCCAATAACAACTACCAAATTTTTGTTTGCTTCAACCTGTCTAAACAAAAAAACGCACGAGCCCCATGGGTTTTGGTTTGGTTTGCATTAACACAATCCCAACAATTATTTCAGCCATGATTCTATCACATTATCCTAAATAAAAGCCATTAATCACCATTATCACAAAATTTATTTAAAAAATGAAGTTATGTAATGTAAAAAAACAATTAGGGTTCAATTAGGTGTGACTCCCCAGCTTCTTGTGGAACTCAAAACACGAGTTCCTCTTCTCCATAAACGATGATCGCCGACACCAAACGTCACCATCCCAACCATTGGTCTTCATCCCTCTGCATGTCGCCGTCTCCATTAACATCATCAACTTTATGAATTGTCTGTTGCTTAAACGAAACAAACCAACATAGATGGATCTAAAAGGTGAATTTAAAAGAAGGTGTGGTTGTGCAATCACAAGGTTCTGATCCACACACTTCAAGTCACACAGAGATGATCAGAAGTCGAACGAGTTCAAGGATTTACCTACCGGTGAAGTCCGGTGCTTCTTCAGATCAGTGAAGACGAAGTTTCCAGAGATGAATCTTGTACATTCTTTACTCTACTATATTTTTGCTTTCACTCTCAACTCCTCCTTTTTCTTCTACTCGTGATTTCTGTGCGATGCATTTTGTGTGTGTTTATGTTGTGACGTTTTGTGGTTACAGATTCTGTGTTGTTGCGTTGAAGATGATATAAGGTGTTGTTCGTTGTTGTTGCAGATTCGTTTGTTGAAGGTTGATGAGAGTGATACGGTTATGTTGTTGTGGAGGAACGAAGATTTAGGTTGATGATGAGGATGCAGAGAAGTTGAATTCTATTATGGTGATGAAGATTCTTGCAGAGGATTGAAGCTTCTTGCAGCAAGATGATGCTGATGATTGAAGCAAACCGAGGAAGATGCTGATGCAACGATATTTGATACGAAGGTGATGACAAAGTCACATATTTGGTACGGTTGCGATGAAGGTTATAGAATTGGTGAAGATGTTGATATGCTTGAAGAATCAGCTTAGGGAGAATGAGGATATGTGATGAAGGTGAAAGGAGAATATGGAGTATTTTTGTGATTCTGTTGCAGAATGAATAATCTGCAGTTCTTTTCTGAAGATTGAATGAAGAAGATGAAGATGAAGGTGAGAGAAAATGGAGATTAAAGAGGGAGAGTTTTCTTGCTTTTTTCTGTGATTCTTCTATGTACTGTGTAGAATGAGGCTGATGAAGATTCTCAAGAGTTGAGGTTGAAGATAAAGATTGTAGAGAATTTCTCAGAGAGAAAGATTGGAGAATTTTATGGTTTTCAGTGGCTTTCCCCGAATGAGAGTGAAGAAGACCACCCTGTGATACGGTGGGAGAACTGACTTGAGGTTTTGCGTTTGTGTTCACAAATGTTTTGGTTTAGTAAGAGTCGCCACCGACTTTTTATTTATGCAAAGGAAAGGTAAAAAAGCACAGGAAAGACCTTTGAGATGTTTTCTTGGGTTCGGGGGGTAGATTATGAAAAGGGAAGGTGCTAGCACCATTTTCATCCATGGTTTTCCATGGGCTCTTAGTTACTTGTTTTAGATCACTTGCTTTTGCTTTTCAATTGTTTGAAATGGTGCTTTGTGTGTGGTTTTGAAAGTATTTTGAAAAGAGGCCATCGTTGTGGAAACCTTTGTAATGATTCTTGTTTGAATGTATACAAAGGTGTTTGTCTTTTGAAAAATGTTTCGTTGTTTGAAAGTTTGTTTTGGGAAATGTTTTGAAATTGTGTTGTGATGTGTGTTTGAAAATAGCAAGGATGTTTGCAAGTTTTGATCAAGTAACTAGGAGCATCTACCTACCTACTCAAAGATCTTTCCTACACATTTTTAACCCTTTTACATAGTTGTTTTACCATTGCATTTGGTAAACAACCTTGTGTTTGGATGTTAAACGGGACTGACGCGGGTCATCCTATAACCATGATAGCAATTGTGCTAAGTATCTTTAGCAAATTTTTGAGGGACTAGATCATTTGTGTATAGGCAACCAAGATAGGGTCATCGAGGGACTATGATCTTTTGTTTTGATTTTGTTTTGCCAAGATACCTAGCATGCATACCATGGCCATTTTAAAGGCAACAAGTGGATGAAACCCTAGGGGTGCTTGTGTGCGTTGTGTTGTCATTTTCATGCATTTTGTCTTTTATTAGTCAAGCTATTTGTTTGATTTTGGATTTTTGCATACAAACCCTAATCTTTCTATCATGCATATTTGAAAGCTATAAAGTGCGTAAAAGTAAATCTACCACTATTACAATATTGATATGGGGAGGGGGATACAATTTTGAATAAGGGGAGTATTTGCAAGAAATTAAAACCCTAATTCAACTATTACAACCAAATTGAATTAATTGTGCAAATAAATAAATAGACAATATTTAAATATGCAAATAAATATGAATATGCAAAAGTGTTTTTGTATTATTTTTATGTATGTAAAAATAAACTATTTAATATATCAAAAATAAGAAAATAAGAGATTATTTTTTTTAAGGGTGGAAACCCTAATTTGTTTTAAGAAAATATATATGTTATAATTATTTATTTATGTACAATAAAATAAATAAAAATATATACAAATGTTAAAAAATAAAAATATGTGAGAAAATATTATTTAAGTGTATAAATAATAAAAATAAAAATATATAATATTTTTATAATATTTACAAGTTTTTATTTTAAGAAAATAAAAGTATATTATTTAATAATTATTTCTATGTCCAAAAAATAATAAAAAATAATAAAATAAAATGTGAAAATTTAAGAAAATATTTTTGGTAATTTTCAATGTTTAGAAAAATAAAATAAAGTCAGAAATATAAATAGAAATAGTAAAATATAAAAAAATAATGAAATGGGCCAAGGGGGTGTAAACAACAAACTAAGGGGTGCAAATAACATGGAATAGCCAGGCCAAGCTCAGATGGCCTTCATCTTCAACCTCTGATCAAATAAAAACGCGCGCTTGATGTTCAAACTTGGAAATCCTGCATACGTGCTCTAAAGCAAATACTTGCAACATGAAAGTTATAGAGCATAATCACACGATTCTAACCATGTAAAAAACTTAATCTAACTCTCAAAGACCAGAGAGAATTTCTCAGGCCCTAAATTCTAACCTAGTTTTTTCAGAAAGTTCATCATTCAAATTCTCCCAACTCAGTTAACTTAAATGAAATCTATGCATATGTACAACTCAAGGGCAATGAGGACTACATTTTTTATTCACAAACCTAAGCCTAATGATTCCTAAATAGAGAGATATAAGTTTAAACTTTACCTCCTTCAGTCAAGCTCGAGTATGGAAATGTACGGGTTTTCAGTGAGGCCTGGGATACTTGTGAGCTTGCTTGATGTTCCTTTGAGCTTCCCCAATGCTTAGCTAGCTTTGAACTTGCTTGAATCTCTCTATAGAACTCAACCTGCAAACTCAAAATTCAGAAATGGTGAAGTGTGTAAATGGAGTTACAGTGACTTGGGAATGGTTGGGATAGTTTAGGTAGGTTGTATGGAGTGTGTTGGAACTGGTTGCAAGCAAAACGCACGAGTGGATTGTGATTTGGAAATCAAAATGCAGAATCTGCCCTGTTTTGCAAGAAAATGTGATTTTGGTGTTTTGGAAGGTTTAAGGACTTGTAAATTCATGTTTCTGGCTTAGTGTATTGTGTAAAAGTTGTTTAAAATGTTTACAAAGCTTGGTTTTATCAGATTGCAAAGTTATGTCCTTTTTGCAAGTTGACTTGGTTTTGAAGAAAAGTGATTTTGACAATACTCAAGATCCTGTACATGCCTCCTTCCTAGCTGCACAAAGTTGGTGTACCTTTGCCTAAGTTTGTGGAGTTGTTTTGCTGCAAAAGAATGGGTGCAATGCTCAAGAGAAACAAATTGACATAAAGCATACTTTATCAAAATGGCATTGTTAACTTTTTGCCATTTTTAGATTAATCCTTTGTGTAATCTTCCATTGATCAGAACAATGCCCTAATCCATTGTGTTTGCATTCAATTTTTGAGCGTGGAAGGGTTTAAGGACATGTAAACAAGTACAAGTAAGGCTGGATAGAAATTGCAACTTGTAGCAACATGAAAAATGCCATGGATCAAAGTGACATTTTGCCAAATTCAAACCTTCGATTCTCCCTAACCATACATGATTTTGGAGAGTTCTTGGACATTTTAGTAAGCTTGTAACATGTTATACAATCCATCTTTGAAATACATTTTGATATTCCAATTGTAACTATGTGAAAAATTGCCATGAAGATAGGTCAAAATCCTGCCTAAACTAGGGCAAAATTTCACTAAGTTAAAAGTTTCATGGACCCTTGTTCACAAAATCATAACTTGAGATCCAAGAATCTTTTGGGAAAACTTTGTGAATAAAAGTTGTAGATTTTGTGAAGGACTACAACTTTCATGTTGGAATTTTTTTTTGAATCCAATTGCATCATGGTGAAAATGTTGGGCAAAGTTGGAAAAAAAATAAGAAATTTTCATAACTTAGAAAATTTCTAAGTTATGAAAATTTTCCATTTTAAACCCTAATTTGAAAAATTAGGTTTCTTGGTGAACAAGTTTCATGTTTTGACACATCTTGATGAAAAATGACTCTTGGCACTTGATTTTGACCAAAAAAGTCAAAGTTTGACTTTTCAGTGTATAGTTGATTTCTGATCAGTTGACTGGAAAATTCATCTGTCAATCCAATGCATTTGAGATCTTTTGAACCTTGTGATTAGGTCAAGATGATGCCATTGAGTCCTTGAATCCATGCTTGAACCCAATTTTCCATTGGCTAGGTGAAAAATCAGAAATTGCCCTTCTGCAGTCAAAACCCTAAAAATGACCATTTTGCCCCTTTGATGATCTGATCAAATTTCTTGAGGAGTTGTGGTACAAACTTGATCAAATGGTTCATATGAGTCTATAATGTTGATGTGGATCAAAAATTGTGAGGTTTGACTGTAAATTGGCCACAATTGACTTTTTCCCCAATACATATGATTTCTAGGTCAACTGTCCAATTGAGTGGGCAAAAATTTGATTCAAGGCTTGAAACTTGGTATGGGAAAACTTATAAGTCCAACATGAAGTATGAAATTAACTTTGAGCATTGAAAGTCCAAAAATCTTTGTGCAAACTCAAACCCTAATTTCAGGTCAACAGTGCAAGGAGATGTCTTGAGCAGAGAAAACCCTAATCCTGTCTGGAGTCCAAAGAGTCTTGTGAGGGGAAATCTTGATAAAATGGGAGGGAAAATTTTGGGGTACAACATCTGCCCCTGTTCAATCTTCTTGAACCTGAAGAGTTAGATTGGCGAGTTTGTATTTCGTGACTCGAAGGTACAAGAGGATTGGACACTAGAGTGCCCGTAAATTTGCACTCGTCAAAATACGATTGAGGGAATGGGCTTAAAGATGCCATTTGGAGATGATAGAACCTTGCTGGAGATGGGCTTAAAGATGCCATCCAAGAATGTTTGTTGAAAATCAGGAGAATGAACATCAGGATGGTATCCATATCTCCAACACATTTGAGTTGTATATGGAGATTGAATATGTATGAGCAAGGGAATGGCGTCTGTGTTGGGAGCGTATCCAAGCTGTAACTGTATTTGATTCTAGAATGAATAATAGAATGACTGTCGTGTCTGGAGTGTATCAGTATTGTATCTGAGTCTGAAATCTGAATCAACGAAAGAATGACATCCGTGTCTGGAGCATCTCTGGGCTGGGGAAACATTTGAATGAGTGACAGAATGGTAACCGTGTCTGGTGCGTATCTGGACTGTATCTGAAGCCGAGATTCATATGAGTAGAGGAATGGTGTCTGTGTCTGGAGTGTATCCGTACTGTAACTGGGATCTGAAGAAGGTGACAGAATGACTTCCGTGTCTGGAGTGTATCTGGACTGTATCTTGACTTGTATTCTGAATGAGTAATAGAATGACCTCCGTGTCTGGGGTGTATCCATACTGTATCTGAATAAGAGATCTGAATGAGCGACAAAATGACATATGTGTCTTGGAGTGTATCCGTATTGTATCTGAAATATTTGAAAATCTGTTAAAGATAGCTTTTAATCTTATCCTGAAAAAGGGTAAAATGTTAGCTGAAACACAAAGTTATGTTGCATGAAATGTATGATGCAATAAAATATGCTTTATCAATGTTTATGATATATGAATGTAATGTATGCGCATATAAGCTGAATAGTTGTCTTGCTGAGGAAAATAAATCCTTGATAGTTGGAGATAATAAAATCTTTGACTGCTACCGGGGAAAATAAATCCCTGACTGCTGCTGGAGATTCAGAATCTTTGATTGCTGAAGATGAGAAATCCTTGGACCACTATTGGGGATAGAAAAATCCTTGGCAACTTGTGGGGATTAACAAGAACTCTGACAACTTCTGCGGGGATGTGAGAATCCTTCAGGACTTTCCTGGGGATAAGGATCCTTCAAGTCTTCTTGAGAAACCTATTTGAGGAATCCAGAGATCTTTGATGACTGTAGCTGGGGAGTACACCAATGGGAATCCTTACTCGGCTGGGGAATAGGGAAACTCGGAAGACCTCTACTGGGGATCAGACAAAAGAAAAACCTTGATCTGCTGGAGAATAAAGAAAACTTTGATGGCTTCTACGGAGAATAAGAATGAGGAACTTCAATCTTCTGGGGAATTGAAACCTTGGAGGCTTCACTGGAGAAGTGAGAATGAGAATCTTCGATATGTAGGGGATTAAAAATTCTGACAAACTCACGCTGGGGAGTGGTGAAAAACTCTGACAACTTCACTGGGGAATCGAGAATGAGAATCTTCAATCTTCTAGGGGAAAATAAATCCCTGGAGACTTCAAATTGAGGAGTTAAGAATGAGAATCTTCATTCTGATGGGGAGTAAAAACTCTGTGGGGAGTAGCTATACTGATGGAGAGTAAACTATCCTACTAGAAAGTAAGTCCAAGACTCTGGGGGAAGAGGTTTATTCCTGTTTGGAAAAAGTTCAGGAGTTTGGGTCGTATACCAATCTACTGGGGAATTATCCTTAGTTGGGGATAAAAAGTTAACTGTTATCTGGTTGATTCTCAGACTTTAAGACAACTTGCTGGGGAATCATGGGAAACTTGGATGGTTTCTGCTGTGGATTGGTGGTTGGAAATTTGACTCTGTTGGGGAAGAAGGCTTCATCTTTGCTGGGGATTAGATGACCCAAAGTTTTTGCTCTGCTGAGGATTTTAACTCTGATGAGAATTAAAGGTTTGAAATATGGCTCCGCCGGGGATTGAGAGTCTGAAGTTTTGACTCTGGCAAGGATTTTGAAATTTAATTCCGCTGGGGATATGTATTTCAAGGTTGTATCTCCGCTGGGGATTGAGATGATTTACTACATGAGATTTCTCTTGGAATAGCCTAAAGAAGTTTTCCTATCCTTTCAACCTGTCAGTAATTATTCTTTCACATTTCGTTTATTTGTAAACAATGACTATATTCAAATGCATATGCTCATTTAATAAACCATTATACGTTTTCACATAAAACACAAGTGTAAAGAAAAGAAAAGGCAAATAGTTTTCTGCACTTTGAAGTATCTTTGTATTAACTTTGTGTAAGTATTTTGTACAAAGGAGACAAATGTCCTAGTAAGAGAATGTTGTCATAAAAATTGAGAAAAATTTATACAAAGAAAGATGGCTATGTGTAAAAAAATTCCATGGAGTTCCCATTCTGCTATAGCCTTCGTAACTTCGGATGTCTTGTCCATTCGTTGCTTCGTCCGAAGATGATTGGATTGATCAGAAGCCAGGAGTTTGTTTGTGAAGAGATTGTCCTTAAAGTGATATGATGAGACATAGTCATACGCTTTAATTCCCTAACTTTTGCCTGGACCTCCCTTTCGGGTTTTCAGTCCACCGGGAAACCCTTTTTTTGCCCAAGTCGCCCTTTCGGGTTTTCAACTTTCCGGGTGTACAATTTTTTTTGTTTATCCCTAATTTTTGCCTGAATCGCCCTTTTGGGTTTTCGATTCACCGGGATGCCCATTTTTGCCCAAGTCGCCCTTTCGGGTTTTCAACTTGCCGGGTCGTTTATGCGTAGTATCTTTTGACTATGTCTATGTTCGCAGGGTGCGGCAGGTCTTCGTCGTCCATGGTGGTCAGGATCATTGCCCCACCAGTAAATATGTTTTTGATCACAAATGATCCTTCGTAAGTAGGAGTCCACTTGCACCTGGGATCACTTTGCGGCAAGATGATCCTCTTGATTACAAGATCCTTGACTTGATATACCTGGCGCCTGACTTTCTTGTTGAATGCCTTGATCATTCGTTTCTGATACGCCTGACCATGGCAAATAGTAGTAAGTCACTTTTCGTCAATCAAGTTAAGTTGATCAAGCCGGGTCTGAATCCAATCGTCTTCACTCAAACCAGCATCCTTCATGATTCTCAAGGAGGGAATCTGAACCTCGATGGGTAAAACAACTTCCATGTCGTATACCAAAGAATAGGGTGTTACCCCATTTGATGTTCGTGTCGTGGTACGGTACCTGTGCAGAGTAAACAGTAACATCTTATGCCAGTCCTTGTAGGTGACTGTCATCTTTTGTATGATTTTCTTGATATTTTTGTTCGCAGCTTCGACAACACCATTCATCTTTGGTTGATAGGGAGATGAATTGTGATGTTGAATCTGGAACTGCTCACACAAGGCAGTGATCATATTATTGTTCAAGTTTGTACCGTTGTCAGTGATGATCCTGTCAGGGATACCATACCGGAAAATAAGGTTCTGCTTGATGAAGCGGGCAACCACATTCTTTGTAACGGATGCGAAGGACGCTGCTTCGACCCACTTGGTAAAGTAATCAATAACCACCAGGATGAAGCGATGTCCATTGGATGATGTAGGCTTGATCTCTCCAATCATGTCGATTCCCCACATAGTGAATGGCCAAGGAGCTGTTAAGACATTGAGAGGAACTGGAGGTATGTGTACCTTGTCGGCATATATTTGACATTTGTGACAAGTACGAGAATGTTGATGGCAGTCATCTTCCATGGTAGACCAGTAATAGTCTGCCCATAGAATCTTCTTAGCCATTGTATGACCGCTTGAGTGAGTGCCAAAGGTACCATTGTGCAGTTCAGCCATGATCTTCTCAGCTTCAACCTTATCCACACATCAGAGTAGAATGCAATCATGATTGCGCTTGTATAGAATACCATTGCTTAGGAAGAACTTGGCAGAAAACCTCCTTAAGAACTTTTTGTCGTTAACTGAAGCTCCTTCAGGGTATTCTTGTGCTTCGAGATACCTTTTAACGTCATGAAACCATGGTCGGTTCACTACTTCTTCGGTATTAATCTCGTGACAATGTGCAGGTTCGTCCATCCGCTCAATGGTGATTTGAGGAGCCTCATTATCCCAGTTAAGTTTAAACATGGATGACATTGTAGTTAGCGCATCTGCTAGCTGATTCTCTTCTCGCGGGAAGTGCTCGAAGGTAATTTGCTTGAAATGAGGTAACAATGTCAGGACATGTTCTTTGTAAGGGATGCAGTTTGGATGTTTAGTATCCCACTCTCCTTTGATTTGACTGATAACCAAAGCTGAGTCCCCAAATACAATCAATGATTTGATTCCCAAGTCAATTGCAGCCTTGAGACCAAAGATACAAGCTTCATACTCGGCCATGTTGTTGGTGCAGCTGAAATAAAGTCTGGAAGTGAAAGGTGTATGGCAACCTTCTGGAGAGATAAGTATCGTGCCGATACCATTTCCAAGTGCATTGGAGGCACCATCAAAGTACAGGGTCCATCGGGATCCTTGTTCAGGTCCGTCATATGGTCTGTTTTCTTCAATGTTGTCCAAGGTCATGATATCCTCGTCGGGGAAGTCGAACCTCATGGATTGGTAATCTTCGACAGCTTGATGGGCCAGATGATCGGCTAACACACTCCCCTTTATAGCTTTTTGGGTCGTGTACTGTATATCATACTTTGTGAAGATCATTTTCCATCTAGCGATTCTTCCAGATAGAATAGGCTTTTCAAAGATGTACTTGATCGGATCCATCTTAGAGATCAGTAAAGTGGTATGTGTCAACATATACTGCCTTAGCCGGCGAGCATCCCATACCAAAGTGCAACAAGTTTTCTCGAGCAGTGAGTATCGGGTCTCACAGTCGGTAAACTTTTTGCTAAGGTAATAAATGGCATGCTCTTTTCGGCCAGACTCGTCATGTTGGCCCAGTATGCACCCCATTGAATTCTCCAGGACGATCAGATACATGATTAGCGGCCTTCCTTCGACGGGTGGCATCAAGATATGAGGTTCTAGCAAATACTCCTTGATTTTATCGAAAGTAACTTGACAATCATCATTCCATTTAACCACCTGATCTTTCTTCAACAGTTTGAAGATTGGTTCACAGGTAGATGTTAGGTGAGAGATGAACCTTGCAATGTAGTTTAGGCGTCCCAAGAAACCTCTGACCTCCTTCTCAGTGCGAGGGGCAGGCATTTCTTGTATAGCTTTGACTTTGGCAGGATCAACCTCGATGCCTTTGTTACTGACAATGAAACCCAAGAGTTTACCGGACCTGACTCCGAAAGTGCACTTGTTAGGGTTCAGTCTGAGCTTGTACTCTTTCAACCTGACAAACAGCTTTTGCAGATGGTCGAGGTGTTCTTCTTTAGTTTGTGAACAGGCTATCATGTGGTCTACGTAGACCTCTATCTCATGATGTATCATGTCATGAAACAAAGCTACCATGGCGCGTTGATAGTTTGACCCGACATTCTTCAGTCCGAGTGGCATCACTTTGTAGCAGAACGTACCCCACTGTGTAACAAAAGTAGTTTTCTCCATGTCCTCAGGGGCCATTTTGATCTGGTTATAGCCTTAGAATCCGTCCATGAAAGAAAATACTTTGTGCTGAGCTGTATTGTCAACCAAGATGTCAATGTGCGGTAGTGGAAAGTCATCTTTAGGGCTAGCCCTGTTTAAGTCTCTGTAATCCACGCACATCCTGACTTTGTCGTCCTTTTTAGGCACGGGCATAATGTTAGCAACCCATCGTGGATAGGAAGTAACTGCTAGAAAGCCAGCATTGAATTGCTTCATAACTTCAGCTTTGATCTTTTCAGACATGTCGGGCCTCATGCGGCAAACTTTCTGTTTAACTGGTGGACAGTCCTCTCTTGTAGGGAGACGGTGAACCACAATATCTGTATCCAGCCCCGGCATGTCTTCGTAGGACCAGGAGAAGATCTCAACATATTCATTCAACAGCTAAACTAAGCGCTCTTTGACACTTGGCTCTAGGTTGGCACCCACTCTAACTTCTTTTTTGTCTTCCTCTGTTCCCAAGTTGATAGTCTCTAACAACTCCTCGTGAGGTAGAATAGCCCTTTCTTCCTGTTGTAGCAGTCTAGCCAACTCTCCAGGCACTTCATAGTCTTCATCACCCTCGTATTCGGCATGGTAGACCAGATCTTCAGAGTCACTAAAGGCCCTAGCAGAATTGTTACCCATGGAATCCGGAATGGATGGGTACCTGCATTTGTGAGTGTGGGTATGTGTAAGGGATAACCACCTTTAAACAAATAAAATGTAAAAGGAAAGAAAATGAACACAAAATTTTATATATGAAAACGTCCATGATTCATTAAAATGGCATATGAAGATGAAAAATCAAACCCTTACAAATGGACCTATGTACCTCGGGTAAGGCACAAGGTTTAAAAGTGTACGAATTGTTTACGAATTATTACAAACCAACAGAAATGTTTGAAAGATAAATTACTGATTGATGAAAGTAATGGGAATAAAGTCCTTCGCCTCCCAATTGCATAAGCCTCCTTCAACGGTAGGGAAAATCCAATCTTCTAGGTTGCTCTCCTCTTCAACATCCTCCAAAGAACTGACTTCATGATGGGTGATCTTCACTGGTGGCCCTCCATCCCGGGAGCGACGCACAACCTTTTGAGCAGAAGCAGTGAAACCCAAGCCAAATTTATCAGATTTGAATGGAAAATCGGGAAGTTGTCCCCAGATTATGCTTACTCCTTCTTCAATCACAGCCTTTGCATCTTTGAGTGACGACATCCGAGGCGGAGGTCGGGTAATCATGGGTACAGAAGGCACTGCCGCAATCTCCTGAGTTACCTCTTCAAAATGCTGAAAGGGGGTTTCGATGAATTCACCATCCAATTCTACATAGCGGAAAGAATTAAGATGGCTTATCATGTATTCCTCCTCACCGAGAACAGTTACAATTTCCCCCTGGACAGGGTACTTGAGCTTTTGATGCAGAGTTGAAGTAACGGCTCCAGCATGATGAATCTATGGTCTTCCTAATAAGCAAGAATAGGAGGGACGGATGTCCATGACATAGAATGTGGGATTGAAGGTTTCCGTACCCACTTTAATCGGGATGTCCACCTCCCCGTGGACCATCCACTTAGAACCATCAAAGGCTCTGACAATGATGTTGTTGGGCTTCAAAGTTAGACCTTCACAATCTAGCCTATCCAATGCCTTCTTTGGTAAGACGTTCAGCAATGAACCAGTGTCTACCAGAACATGTGCCAACGTAGTCCCTCTTCATTCTACCGAGACATGCATAGCGTCATTATGCTTCCTCCCTTTGACTGTTAGGCCAGCGCCAGAGAACCCTAGACCATTGTCTGCTGTTAGGCTAGCTACACATTCTTGAAACTGGTCCGCGAAGGTCTCCCGGGGCACATGGGCCGTCTTCAAAAATTTGATCAGAGCTTTGGCATGAGCTTCTGAATAAAGCACCAAGGCCAGCATATAGATTTTTGAGGGGGTTTGCCCCAGTTGCTCCACAACATTATAATCGCTTTTCTTGATTATTTTCAAAATCTCTTCCATTTCTTTTTGAGAGGTTTCAGGGATGATCAACGGCTGAGCCCTCGTCCTGACGGTCTCTTCTTGGATCCCTTTCCCTCTATCATCAGCAGTAGCGGAGGGGACAACTTCAGGAGTCACAACTTCTTCAATAACTGGAGTTCTTGCAGATATGTTGACTGGCACAGGAGTAACCTTAGGAGCGGATGAGGGTCCGAAGATTGCCTTTGGAGGCGCAATCTTCGGAGAGAAAATTCTTCCACTGCGGGTGATTTTACTCGTTCCGGCAATGTTTCCAATATCGGAAGTCTCTTCATCAGAACTCTCTTCAGTTGATTCAATTTGTTTAACACCGTGGTAGAATATCTCTCCCCCATAGTTCCACGATATTGATTTGTTGGACTTGTACGGGATAGGCCCCGACATAGTTATCTTCAAAGGTACAATCTTCGGATCAGATGTAATCTTAACAGGTCTTTTGGAGACCTTGAAAAGATTGGCGAATATGGTAATTATCAAAACATCATTGACAAGAGTCGGTGTAACAGGAGTCTTTTCAAAAAGGATTTCTTGATT
The DNA here is from genome assembly GCA_948472305.1 of Vicia faba. NCBI lineage: Eukaryota > Viridiplantae > Streptophyta > Magnoliopsida > Fabales > Fabaceae > Vicia > Vicia faba. The sequence continues at coordinate 263,000,962 of OX451739.1, forward strand.
ATCCATTAGGTGTTGGATGCCTAACTTAAACAACAGAAAATCGGTTGATAAGGAGGAACAAAGGTAGCAATCTTCTTTACAACCTGGGAAAATCCCAGCCTTCAGCAAATTCAACTTGATTATCGGTAGTGGAGTCATCAAATCATCAACAGTAGCAACATAAAGATCCTCTTCAACAGCATGGACATTGTGACCATGTTTTGGCATTGGAGCAGAGACCACGTTAGGCTTTTCAGGGGCGTCGAATTCCACTTCTTTAGCATCTATTAAATCCTGGATCTTATTTTTGAGGGCCCAACAATTGTTGGTGTCATGCCCCAGGCTGTCTGAATGATAAGCACACTTGGCATTTGCATGGTAGTAAGGAGAAGATGTATTCGGATTCTTTGGCGCCTCTTTCAAACTTGCAAGGTTTAACTTTAACAGATGATGGAGAACCTGAGCATGTGTCATATTGATCCGGGTGAATTGCCGTGCAGGCCTTTCCACCCTTGCTTGCTTAGTTCTGGGTTGATTGTTTTGAGGCTGATCGGTCGCAGACTTCTGAATCATTACAGCCCCCACTGTTGGCCGGCGCTCAACTCTTCCTTGACTTCTTTGGGAGTAGACAGCTGAAACCTTTTTCTTGGCTGGAAAGGTCTTTTTGATGGCAGCGGAAGTAGATGCATCCTTTTGAATTTTCCCGCTCTTTATGTCGGCTTTAACTCTCTCACCAGTCAGAATCAACTCGGTGAACCTCGCAGACGAACTTCCAATCAAGTGATTGAAAAAGGGGCCTGACAGTGTACCCAAGAACATATCTACCAGCTCCCTCTCAGACATAGGTGGTTGTACTCGTCCCGCCAAGTCTCTCCATTTCTGGGCATACTCTTTGAAACCTTCATTAGAGACCATGCCCATACTCTGTAATTGAGTACGGGTTGGTGCTAAATTCGCATTATATTGATATTGTCTGTAGAAGGCAGCCGCCAAATCCTCCCAATTATGCACATCAGACCTCTCTAGCTGGTAGAACCAATCTAACTGTGTCCCCGAAAGACTATCCTGGAAGAAATGAACCCACAGATCCTTATCAGAAGAATAAGGTTGGATTTTTCTGACGTAAGACCGAAGATGCATCTTTGGACAAGACAGACCACCGTATTTAGCAAAAAGAGGCACCTTGAACTTAGGGGGAATGACAATCCTAGCAACCAAACCTAGCTCTTCAAAGTCCAGCCCAGGCACTCTTTGCACCTCCATAGCTGCCAGACACTCTTCCAGATTCTTGTATTTGTCGTCTGCAGGAGGGTACTGCTGCTCAGAATAATCTTCATCCTCTTCATCTTCTTCTTCCTCAGACTCAGATTGCACTACAGTTCCTTTACCCTTTCCAACCCTTCATCAGATGTTGAGGGGAAATCCGGGACCCTTCTAGCTCGACCTTCGAATCTTCTACCCATGGTAGCCACACCAACCCTCTTATTTTTCTTCTTCTCCTTTTCCTTTTCCAGTAGACCTTTGAGCTCCTCCTAACCCTTTTCCAAGGTCATGAGTAGCTGTTGGAACTGTGAATTTTGCACTTGTAAGTCTTTGACCGTCTGCTCTATATCCATCTTGCTGAAATAAACAACAGAGAGATAAGGAAACCTGGTGTGAAGACCTGCTTATGCATATGATGAATGATGTGGATTCATGTAATGCATTCAAGGATTCAGAAATTCAAACTTGTTTCAAACAAAAAGAACACACGTCATATTAATAAGAAGAATTTGTTAGTACATAAATGCCCCATGGGCAAAATAATACAAAATTCTAATGTAAAAAGACATTGCGCATCCTTTTTGGTGCTATGTAGGTGTTGAGAGTCTGTTCTTCCTGAAGTTGGCGAGTAAGTTCCAAAACCTTCTTCTCACTGGCGTAGAATTGGGCTTCAAACGTGTCGCGTTCTCCCTTGAGCTGTATCCAACTCCTTTGAAAATCTTCAAGTGATGTTGGCATGTTAGGATGTAGGAAGGTGTATGGAACCTCTCCTTCCATAATAGGCTCTTTGATCACAGGAAGTATGTGGGGGTAAGGCATCATAAGACTTTGGGCGCGGGTTCGTACCCACTTGAGGTAAGGCTCAAGGGGGATGGAATTCTTGTGTCCCAAGGTCTTACTGTCCACTTTGTTGGGCATCCTCCAAGCTCGGATAAACCTTTGTCAAAGTCCTTGATCATCATTGTCGAAGTCAAAAACCAAGTCTGCAACCAGCATGTCATGAGGGCCATCCCTTCGGGCATACCCAAACTGTCTCAGAGCCAAGCAGGGGTTGTAGGTAATGCCTCCCCTAATGCCAAGTAGTGGGACATTAGGGAATTCCCCACAATGATCAATGATGATAACATTTTCTCGGGATCGAGAACACCAATGAACATCTGAATGTGTAAGAGTCATCAATCGTTGTGACCACCTCATACCTTGCTCATTCTTCAAAACTGATTGGGGAAGGTGAGAAATAAACCACCTTGATAGTAGAGGAGTACAACACATGAGAACACCTCTTTTCCTCATTGTTCGTGTGTGAAATGAGTGGAGGATATCCCCAAGCAATATAGGCACCGGGTTGCGAGCCATGAAAATTTTGACAACACTGACATCTATAAGCTGGTCAGGGTTTGGGAACAAGACCAACCCATAGATGAGAAGAGCCACAATCTCCTCAAAAGCTTGTAAGTCCAATGAATTCCATCTGCTTTAGGCCTTCTCAAACAAGAACTTTACCAAGAAACCCTTGACACCACTTCTAGTTTCCCAATGGCCTATGATATCAGATGGTTGCAAGTGTAGGGCTTGAGCAACATCTTCAGGCTTTGGATCTCTTTCCGTACCATTGTAGGGTAGTTGATGGAGAATAGGAATCCTCAGGAGTTGAGAAAATTCCTCCAAAGTAGGCACAAGCTGGTAATTAGGAAATGTGAAGCAGTGGTGTAGGGGGTCAAAGAACTGGAAGAGAACTTTCACCATGTCTTCCTCAGTGTTGGTGTTGACTAAGTTGAGAAGACGACCATGCCTCTCAGTGAATGGAGAATTCTCAGGAATCCTTGAAGCTATCTCCTTGAGTTGAGGAGGAATTCTTACAAGGTTGACTTGAATTGTTTTCCTGCGAAGTGAATCCATTACCTACAAAACAAGAACAAAGATGAAGATCCAAATCCTTGAAATGGTTAGTGGATGCATATGATGCTTCATGATGTCCATGATGTTATGCACAAGTATATATGTACAAATAAATCACACAAGATCCTAGTTTCAGGCTTGCATGGGGTTTCATAGGTAAGTACCCTCTTGAAGTTTAGTTGGCTCAACCTGTCCTATAAATAGTAATCGGGTTCTAAGGAGCTCAATATCACTGGATTATTTTCTGTGTTCATTGTTTCAGTTTAGCCACTTAACTGGCGACCGAAATATTCCAAGAAAACAACCCTCAATGAGTGTAGTATCGAGTATCTACCAACTTCGGACTGCACCAAAGCCGGTCATTTCACTACCCCTAAAAGACCAAGTTGGTCAAGTAAAGGTTCTAAAAGTCCATTAGTGCTTCATGACATCACTCAGCGGCCCCGTATTCTCTTTGATTAACTCAAAGGCTACCGGTACCCACAAATATGTCGCACTAATATAGCTATTGCTTCAACCATGTCGGTATACCCCGCACAGTTTCCACAATGTATTGCTATTTACCTATGAATGTTTCCCAAATCCGGGTAGAGGATTTCAAACCCAAACAATAGAACCAAATGTAAAGCAATCAAGTCAAACAAGATAAACATGTATAGGTGATCTAAACCCTAAGGTAACCCCACTTTTATACATTTCCCCAGCAGATTCTCCAGTTCTGTGATGCGGTGGGAGAACTGACTTGAGGTTTTGCGTTTGTGTTTGCAAATGTTTCGGTTTAGCAAGAGTCGCCACCGACTTTTTATTTATCCAAAGGAAAGGTCAAAAAGCACATGAAAGACCTTTGAGATGTTTTCTTGGGTTCGGGGGGTAGATTATGAAAAGGGAAGGTGCTAGCACCCTTTTCATCCATATTTTTTCATGGGCTCTTAGTTACTTGTTTTAGATCACTTGCTTTTGCTTTTCAATTGTTTGAAATGGTGCTTTGTGTGTGGTTTTGAAAGTATTTTTAAAAGAGGACATCGTTGTGGCAACCTTTGTAATGATTCTTGTTTGAATGTATATAAAGGTGTTTGTCTTTTGAAAAATATTTCATTGTTTGAAAGTTTGTTTTGGGAAATATTTTGAAATTGTGTTGTGATGTGTGTTTGAAAATAACAAGGATGTTTGCAAGTTTTGATCAAGTAACTAGGAGCATCTACCTACCTACTCAAAGATCTTTCCTACACATTTTTAACCCTTTTACATAGTTGTTTTACCATTGCATTTGGTAAACAACCTTGTGTTTGGATGTTAAACGGGACTGACGCGGGTCATCCTATAACCATGATAGCAATTGTGCTAAGTATCTTTAGCAAATTTTTGAGGGACTAGATCATTTGTGTATAGGCAACCAAGATAGGGTCATCGAGGGACTATGATCTTTTGTTTTGATTTTGTTTTGCCAAGATACCTAGCATGCATACCATGGCCATTTTAAAGGCAACAAGTGGATGAAACCCTAGGGGTGCTTGTGTGCGTTGTGTTGTCATTTTCATGCATTTTGTCTTTTATTAGTCAAGCTATTTGTTTGATTTTGGATTTTTGCATACAAACCCTAATCTTTCTATCATGCATATTTGAAAGCTATAAAGTGCGTAAAAGTAAATCTACCACTATTACAATATTGATATGGGGAGGGGGATACAATTTTGAATAAGGGGAGTATTTGCAAGAAATTAAAACCCTAATTCAACTATTACAACCAAATTGAATTAATTGTGCAAATAAATAAATAGACAATATTTAAATATGCAAATAAATATGAATATGCAAAAGTGTTTTTGTATTATTTTTATGTATGTAAAAATAAACTATTTAATATATCAAAAATAAGAAAATAAGAGATTATTTTTTTTAAGGGTGGAAACCCTAATTTGTTTTAAGAAAATATATATGTTATAATTATTTATTTATGTACAATAAAATAAATAAAAATATATACAAATGTTAAAAAATAAAAATATGTGAGAAAATATTATTTAAGTGTATAAATAATAAAAATAAAAATATATAATATTTTTATAATATTTACAAGTTTTTATTTTAAGAAAATAAAAGTATATTATTTAATAATTATTTCTATGTCCAAAAAATAATAAAATAAAATGTGAAAATTTAAGAAAATATTTTTGGTAATTTTTAATGTTTAGAAAAATAAAATAAAGTCAGAAATGTAAATAGAAATAGAAAAATATAAAAAATAATGAAATGGGCCAAGGGGGTGTAAACAGCAAGCTAAGGGGTGCAAATAGCATGGAATAGCCAGACCCAGCCCAGATGGCCTTCATCTTCAACCTCTGATCAAATAAAAATGCACGCTTGATGTTCAAACCTGGAAATCCTGCATACGTGCTCTAAAGCAAAAACTTGCAACATGAAAGTTATAGAGAATAATCACACGATTCTAACCATGTAAAAAACTTAATCTAACTCTCAAAGACGAGAGAGAATTTCTCTGGCCCTAAATTCTAACCTAGTTTTTTCAGAAAGTTCATCATTCAAATTCTCCCAACTCAGTTAACTTAAATGAAATCTATGCATATGTACAGCTCAAGGGCAATGAGGACTACATTTTTTATTCACAAACCTAAGCCTAATGATTCCTAAATAGAGAGATAGAAGTTTGAACTTTACCTGCTTCAGTCAAGCTCGAGTATGGCAATGTAGGGGTTTTCAGTGAGGCCTGAGATACTTATGAGCTTGCTTGAAGTTCCTTTGAGCTTCCCCAATGCTTAGCTAGCTTTGAACTTGCTTGAATCTCTCTATAGAACTCAACCTGCAAACTCAAAATTCAGAAATGGTGAAGTGTTTAAATGGAATTACAGTGACTTGGGAATGGTTGGGATAGTTTAGGTAGGTCGTATGGAGTGTGTTGGAACTGGTTGCAAGCAAAACGCACGAGTGGATTGTGATTTGGAAATCAAAATGCAGAATCTGCCCTGTTTTGCAAGAAAATGTGATTTTGGTGTTTTGGAAGGTTTGAGGACTTGTAAATTCGTGTTTCTGGCTTAGTGTATTATGTAAAAGTTTTTTAAAATGTTTACAAAGCTTGGTTTTATCAGATTGCAAAGTTATGTCCTTTTTGCAAGTTGACTTGGTTTTGAAGAAAAGTGATTTTGACAATGCTCAAGAGCCCGTACAAGCCTCCTTCCTAGCTGCACAAAGTTGGTGTACCTTTGCCTAAGTTTGTGGAGTTGGTTTGCTGCAAAAGAATGGGTGCAATGCTCAAGAGAAACAAATTGACATAAAACATACTTTATCAAAATGGCATTGTTAACTTTTTGCCATTTTTAGATTAATCCTTTGTGTAATCTTCCATCGATCAGAACAATGTCTTAATCCATTGTGTTTACATTCAATTTTTGATTGTGGAAGGGTTTAAGGACCTGTAAACAAGTAAAAGCAAGGCTAGATAGAAATTGCAACTTGTAGCAACATGAAAAATGCCATGGATCAAAGTGACATTTTGCCAAATTCAAACCTTCGATTCTCCCTAACCATAAATGATTTTGGAGAGTTCTTGGACATTTTGGAAATCTTGTAACATGCTATACAATCCATATATGAAATTCATTTTGAGATTCTAATTGGAACTATGTGAAAAATTGCCATGAAGATAGGTTAAAATCCTGCCTAAACTAGGGCAAAATTTCACTAAGTTAAAATTTTCATGGACCCTTGTTCACAAAATCATAACCTGAGATACAATCATATTTTTGGAAAACTTTGTGAATCAAATTTGTAGATTTTGTGGAGGAATACAACTTTCATGTTGGAAGTTTTGTTTGAATCCAATTTCATCATGGTGAAAATGTTGGACAAAGTTGGGAAAAAATAAGAAATTTTCATAACTTAGAAAATTTCTAAGTTATGAAAATTTTCCATTTTAAACCCTAATTTGAAAAATTAGGTTTCTTGGTGAAAAAATTTCATGTTTTGACACATATTGATGAAAAATGACCCTTGGCACTTGATTTTGACCAAAAAAGTCAAAGTTTGACTTTTTAGTGTACAGTTGATTTTTGATCAGTTGACTGGAAAATTCATCTGTCAATCCAATGCATTTGAGATCTTTTGAACCTTGTGATTAGGTCAAGATGATGCCATTGAGTCCTTGAATCCATGCTTGAACCCAATTTGCCATTGGCTAGGTGAAAAATCAGAAATTGCCCTTCTGTAGTCCAAACCCTAAAAATGACCATTTTACCCCTTTGATGATCTGATCAAATTTCTTGAGGAGTTATGGTCCAAACATGATCAAATGGTTCATATGAGTCGATAATGTTGATGTGGATCAAAAATTGTGAGGTTTGACTGTAAATTGGCCACAATTGACTTTTTCCCCAATACATTTGATTTCTAGATCAATTGTCCAATTGACTGGGCAAAAATTTGATTCAAGGCTTGAAACTTGGTATGGGAAAACTTATAAGTCCAATATGAAGTATGAAAGTCACTTTGAGCATTGAAAGTCCAAAAATCTTTGTGCAAACTCAAACCCTAATTTCAGGTCAACATTGCAAGGAGATGTCTTGAGCAGAGCAAACCCTAATCCTATTTGGAGTCCAAAGAGTCTTGTGAGGGGAAATCTTGATAAAATGGGAGGGAAAATTTTTGGGTACAACACACCCAAAGGTGAGTTTTTCTCTGTTATATAATTCAGCTGAGATCTGGAAGTTTATTAGGGTTGTTTGAATCTGAGCCCTTGCTTTCAAAAGCTTGTTACCAAAATAGATGGCTAGGATTGCATCAGATACTGAGCTGGCTAATTTTGTTTCTGAATATTTTCTGATTTAATAGTTTATTCTCTATTCCTGATGCAAAACTTTCTTCTCTTTTTTTTTGTTATCACGGTTTCCTCTTTCTAATATTTCTGATCTCTTCCCTGTATTGTTGAACTAGAATTTTTTATTTAACTCTGATTTTTATGTTAGTTACATTGTTGAGATGGAATAGTTTCAGCATAAGTATCGGCCTTGAATGATGAATCGCCAAATGGATCTCCAAAATACTGATCAAAATTATTGGACTCAAATGATGGTGATGCAAAAGCTGTCGAGCTGGTGGTTGCTTCAGGGGTTGCAGTTGGTTCAAGAAGTGAAACTCTGTTATTTTTTGTTGTCTTCGTCAATAATTTTCATCTAATGAGCACGGCACATTTGAAATATAATGAATCGACATAACTCTTCTTTTGCAGGTCTAGAAATTGAGGGTTGTGACGAGTTTCATATGCATGCTATATGGATCAGTTCCTGGATAGCTCAAGTCCGCATTGTTTTTGTTGCTTTTCACAGGATTTTGAGTGAATTCCTCCATTTTGTACCATGAATGTTTAAAGTTTCTTGAAACTGCATATGTACTAATCTGGTTCTGAATGTTGTTAGAAATTTCACTTGCAGGTTAGTAGCCTTTCTATTAGTTTTCTTCTTGTTTTAGGCCTGCAACCTGAGCAACTCTCTGATATGGTCTTAATTGTTGGTGAAGTTTGAATGCAGGGTTGGTTATGGTAACAATTTTCATAGCAACATGGACTGTTATATGTATGTACAGGTACTGTATGGTGTGAACTGGAACATGACGCCACACCTGGTTGTTAATTGCAGGGCTGCTCTTCTAGTTTAGGGATCATTATGTCAAGTTTGGGTATCACAGAGTTTGAAGGCATGAAGATGATTGAAGAACTATATTTAGGATTATTATTATTTTTTTATGACTTTTGATGTGAAGCCCTTTGTTTGTAATGATTTTGTGATGTTCCTTGCGCATTTTGTAATGTATTAGAAACTTGGATAAATGGAAGCCTCAATGAATTGTAACTTGAAAATTGGATGATGTAATTCATTTGTAATCTTGAACTTTCAAATTTATTTTCAACTTCCAAATTCCTTTCCTCCAATATTTCCTTTAAACTCTTTTGTATGAATTCAAATAATCATCACACAAATCCAAAATATTTGCAAGGTAATCAAGAAGAGACTTGAATCTTTAATGAGTTCTTGAATGACTATTTGGATGACACTTTGATTGTTGGATGAAACAAGTGAATTTGATACATGCCTTTTTATACTTTTAACTTGAATTCTAAGAAATCCCACACAAATGTTTAAGAACTTTTATTCCCTCCAAATCCTCTTCAAATCTTAATTAACAAATTCCAATCAAATTACAACTTCAACGAATCCCTAATTCAATTCAATTACTCAATCTAAACCAAACTTGTGTGTCAAGCAACAAGAATTTGAAATAATGACACCTTGAGCACAATAGACCTTCAAACTCATCACCTTGTATCATGGTTCAACAATGGTCTTAACATAACAGCAAAGCCTTGAGGAAATCTGGAGAATGAATATGGGAATATGGAAGATAGCCTTGACTTGAAAATCCCATGATCTTCAGTTGAATATTAACAAAACTCCACCATGATAGAACATAAACCTTGACAAGTCACAACCCTGATCCACATGCTTCCTGAAGTAACTTGAAAGATGGCTTTGTCTTGTTTCGAACTTGGACACTCGCCTTGCAATTTTGAATGAAACTCGAGCTATGCCTTGAAATTTATCGTAATCATGAACAAATATTCCATCCTTAGAATGTGTAACCATTTGCCAAACTTGAATCAAAATAAACACTTGAATGGACCTTGAATGCACATGCCTTGCAAATTTGAGTTGGAATTTGTGATTTAGTCCTTGATTTAGAAATAGACCATGAATGAATTACTTGTACTTTAAGAAACTTGGATTATCTTGACAAGTATTCAATTCCAAACCTCAATGACATATTCAAATTAACTAGAGCCCCTAAATTCAAATTCCAAATTATCTTGTCTCATCGAAGTCCATGCCCTTGATGAATCTTGTAGAAGATAAGGCTTGAAGTATATAGAAAACATGATTACTGAACTTTTAAACCTCAGGGTATTCTATTGAATGAAATGTATGCCATGTTAGTGACCTAATGAAATATATGCAGATGAATGAAAAAGTCTAAGCAAAATAAAAGAAATTAGGAGGGAAAATTTTGGGGTGCAACAACCAGCCAAACTTTCTTTGAAGAAATGGACCCATAATTTCTGGTCAGTAGTATGAGGTTGAATCTTTCAGACGTACGACCTCAAATGGATTTTGGGACAAGAGACCCCATCATATTTAGCAAAGATAGGGACCTTGAACTTATGTGGGATGACCACCCCCGGAACCAGACCTAATTCACCAAAAACCCAATCCAGGCACCTTCTGGATTTTCATAGCCTTGAGTCTGTCCTCCAAATGCTTATACTTGTCATCTGCAGGAGGGTATTGTTCGTCAGAGTAGTCTTCATCTTCATGAGAATTATCATAACCCTGGTTGTTCCTTCCTTCATTCTTGATGCTTCTACCATCTTCATCCTGATTGTCATCTTCTTCAGAGGTGACATCATCCATTTGGACTGGTTGAGCAGGACCTCTAAACCTTCTCCCTGTATTGAGGACAACAATTGGCTTCTTGGTCTTCTTTTTCTTGGCGACGAGCGCCAACAGTTCTTTCTACCGTTGTTCCAGATTAAGAAGAGTTTCTTAGAATTATGCATGCTGAGCCTGGAGATCCTTAACAGTTTGTTCGAGGGCCATTTTTCTGTAAAATATATCAAGGAAGGAAGAAATTTAACACAACAGTCTCGACCAGATATATCAAGGAAGGAATAAATCTAACACATCGACTTCAACCAAAGATATCAAAGAAGGAAGAGACCTAACACATAGGACTCGACTGAAGATATCGAAGATGGAAGAGATCTAACACAGTGGTCTCGACCTGATATATCAAGGAAGGAAGAAGTCTAACACAACGACTTCAACCAAAGATATCAAAGAAGGAAGAGACCTAACACAATGGACTCGACCGAAGATATCGAAGATGGAAGAGATCTAACACAACGATCTCAACCAGATATATCAAGGGAGGATGAAATCTAACACAACGATTTCAACCGAAGATATCGAAGAAGGAAGAGACCTAACATAACAGACTCGACCTAAGATATCAGAGATGGAAGAGATCTAATAAAGTGATCCCGACCGAAGATATATCAAGGAAGGAAGAAATCTAACACGGCGATTTCAACCAAAGATATCAAAGAAGGAAGAGACCTAACACAACAGACTCGACCGAAGATATCAGAGATGGAAAAGATCTAACAAATTGATCTCGGCTAGAGATATATCAAGAAAGGAAGAAATTTAACACAACGATTTCGACCAAAGATATCAAAGAAGGAAGAGACCTAACACAGCGGACTCAACCAAAGATATCGGAGATGGAAGAGATCTAACACAACAATCTCGACCAGATATATCAAGGAATACTAACCGCAGATAGACTCTTGGAGAAAGAACACCGAATGAAGGCGAACTAGGGGTAAAATATATGTGTCCGACCAAAGTTAAACACATTTAAGAAAGACCAACCGAAGTAGACACTTAACAAAGTACGTCGAAGGTAGACTTTCTGGGGATACCTTGTGACAAATCCCATTTAGGGAAAATGGACGATAACTTTAGCAGAAGTAAATTCACAGAAAATGCCACATTAAAGACGAACTTTACAGAGGAAAGAAATCAACCGAGGGGTACTCTGACAAGGATACCAATCGAAGACGGAGTTAAGGGAAAAGAACTTACTGGAGATTCATATATGTATTGAACCCAAACAAAACTCCGGTCGAAGGCGGACTTGTGATTAGAAAAGAGAGACCAATTGTAGAGACTCGGAACAATGATGCCAACACACGTTAGGCTTTAAGAGTTGCGAATATGAAATAACTACAAAATCCCTCAGGCCAAAGGCAGGGTGTAATTCTTCAAGAATGTAAATTATCTGAATCACCACACACCAAGTATGGATACTCAAACACTTGAGAAGCAAGAAAGGCTATACACTGACTCTTACTCACACTCTCACGACAAAGTAAACACGGGTAAAATAACCAAAGGCTTGCAAGGGCAAGAGAAAACTACAACTTATTATGGAAATGGAAGATACCAATGACCCGACTGGTGGTAAATCAAACAGACTCTGTTAGGGAAACAAAATAGGGTCACCCTAAGCTTGTTGTGGAGATAATTCAAGTCTGAGCGCATAACAATCTGGTTACCACAAGTAAACACAATTGGCTCATACTTATGCATGTTTGAATTTTTTTTATAGCATAATTCTCCATACAATGGAAATGCTACACATTTTGGTAGATGCAATGTAATGATGCATGTTTAATAATGCACTAGGGTAAAGCACATCAATAACCGGCTACCGAGATGACAATGAACTTCCGAACAATTATTCTCGCACATCTAATTTTCTGTAGAGAAAAGGAAATTTGAACTTCAATGGGGCACCGAGACTCAGAACCACCAAGCTCTAAAGATCGATATCACTGGGGAATTAACTTCTTGGGGAGAATACTACAAAAATAAATTGCAGTTCAGAAAAAATCTTGAATTCTGATCAAAGTCCCAACTTCCTGGGGAACAAATTCTTTATCTTCTGTTAGAAAGAGGAGAACTTTGTTGGGGATGGAAACTTTCTCGCGTAGAACTTCTTGACGAAGATAGCTTCTACTAGGGAGTATGGAAATTCTTAAATAAAAAGAATTCTACTCAGACCACACTGGAGATAACATCTCCTGGGTACAAAATCTTCACTTGAGGAGGAAACAAACATCCTGGGACAGAAACTCCACTGGAGATATCTTAACAAAATCTTCTATCACTGTGGATGAGAGAGTTATGACTGGCATTCCCATATAAACCATATTGGAAAGACAGGACACTCGCTCCACTAGGGAAAGAAACTTGCTCCACTGGGGAATAATGGGTAAGTTACACCGACAGGTCCTCAAAATCCAGCTTCGATTGGGGACAAAGACTACCTCTCACACTGGGGAGCCAAAATACTTAGATGGTAACATCAACAATATTCATTGCACTGGGTATAACCATCTCCGCAAGATTCAAGATGACAAGAAGTTCTATACTGGGGAGTAGAAATCATTTCATTACGGATGATGGTCATCCTCATGAGGATAACAAACTAGAACCTCCCGTAGGCAAACACGATTCTCTCTAAGAACTCTGATATAGGCAAGCCACATTGGAGAGAGAGGGAGTGCATTCCTCACTGAGTAGGAGAATGTATACTTCATAGGGAGAACAAGTGCAAACCTCACTGGGGAAGCCATAGGATGTCGACTTCAAGGGGAGTATATCAAGAATCTCCAGTTAGTGAGTAAAAAGATTCTTCCTAGAAACCTGGAAAGAAACAAACTGCACTGAGAAGGAGGAATACTTGGGCGAGAGTATGCCTTTATTGGGGAAAATACTGAAAAAATAAAATGCAGTTCAAGAAAAAATTTGAACTCTGATCCAACTCCCAACTTCTTAGGGAAAAATCCAACATCTCTTTCCAAGGATAAAGAGAATCTTGCTGGGAACTGGGACCTTCTGATGTAAGTCCTCAATAAAAATGACCTCAACTGGGAAATTGCAGAATTTCTTGAATAAAAGAATTCTACCCAGGCCACACGGGGAATACTACTGTTGAGAGTAACAATCTTCACTTGGGAAGAAGAGGGCATCTTTAAACCATAAGCTTGAGGTTAAGAACTCCACCTAGGAAACATTTCAGCAATACTCCATCATCGGGGGTAAAAGAAACCTAAATGGCATTCGTCTATGCACATCACTCTAGAAAAATATGAGACTTTCTCCACAGAGGCATAACAAACATGTTAATCAAACATCTTTTCAAGAAAACACTACTTGGACAAAACTTCCTTGAGGAGAAAAGATACGAACTTCATAGGGACGATGAATGACAACCTCATAAGGAGGATAAATTCCAACCAAGGGGACGTAGGGTATCGACTTCAAGAGGATATAACAAAGGTATCCAGTCTATAGAAGTAATTCTTCCCAGATTCTTCATAGCAAAGCAGCCTGCGTTGAAGAAGAAGGTCGTACAAAATCTTGTTGAAATGCACTTTTTCGAAGATAAGCCCTCTGGAAGGGGCATACTCTTAAACCAACTCTTATCAAGAGTGCTGACTTCAGTGGGGATTACGCATGGGTATACTTTCACTAGAGAAAAATAATTTTGTCTAGGCGGGAGTACACCCTCACTAGGGATGAATAATTTTGTTTTGAGCAAAAGTGAGCATCCACTGGGGAAATTGGATCCCATTCTACAAAAATCCTCATGTTAGCCGCATACCGACCTTTCTTGATTCATTTTCTGGCATTCTTCTTGTCATAAGAGACCAACAACACTTGCAAAAAGAGAAATTATGGAAACATGCCCCTATTTGGAATGGAAAACTTTACAGAAGAATAAACAATTTCAACTACCAACCTGTTGTACCCCAAAATTTGCCCTCCCATATTCTTCAAGAAATTGCCAAGCCAAGTCACAAAATTCCCCAAGGGTTGCACAGTGCAAGAGCCTCCTAAACAGTCAAAATTAGGGTTTTGAGTCTGATCAAGAAAAGGAAGTGTTCAAAGGCTCAATCAAGTCTCATATGCTTACAAACATGGTCAAGCATCCTCATATCAAGTTTCAAGGCATTCAGCTCAAAATTGCACAGTCAAAACCCTAAATTGCACTACAGTCAACTGTAGGGGCAAAATGGTCATTTGACAGTCAAAAGTTCAAATTTTTGGTCAACATATCATTTTGAAGCCACAAACATCACTTGATCAATGCTTGATCATGATTCTCAAAGTTTGGCTCAGAAAATCATCAAGATGCAAAAGTTTCCTTATTTGGACAGCTGAAAAAGTCAACTGAAATTGACCAGGGCATAACTTTCACATGGATTATCAGAAAAATTCCATCCAAAGCTCATTTTGAAGAGAAAGACATTTCCTACAACTCATCTTCATACTTCAAGTCCAAGAAATGCTCTCACAAAAAGTTATCAATTTCAACATTATAGGTCATTTTCAAAAGTCAACAAAAAGGGACTTTAAGTCAAAGGCCATAACTTGAGATTGGAAAATCAAAATGACATGGGACCAAAGGCATTGGTTAAAGGACTCAAAGACCTTTCTAAAATGTCCAAGAACATGAGAAAAGCTTAAAAATTGAGCAAGTTATGCCTTGTAGAAGTTGGGAAATTTTTGTGAAATGGCAAAAGTCAACTATCTTTGAAACTTCAATTTTTGACAAAAGGGCCCACTTTCTTCCACTTGATTCAGCCTTGTCATGCCACACACGTGTCCCATGATTAATTTCAAGATCAAACATTGATTTTTCTATTTTATTTAATTTTTATTAATTTAATTCATTTTAAATCTTTAATAATTCAAATAAAATTTAAAAATCAATGGAATAGTGTCATTTGAATTTGGATAGCTTCCATATATCATGTGCCAGCTCACAAACTCATGCTAGGGTTAGGTTGTACACCAAGTCTTGGTTTTGCTTAAAAAAAGGGAAAGTTTGTTAATGGTGAAAAACCTAGGACTAGTTCTCTCATGGGCATGGATCAAGGCCAGCTAATGACTTAATTCCCTTCCCTCATAAGTACTGAGTCTAACCCTAATCACAAGACACTGAATGCTGCGCTCAAAAGCTCATTGAAAACTTGGAATTTTCACTTAAAAACTCAATTCTGAAATCATTACTAGAGGACGATTCAAAGCCTAATTCCTTTTCCAATAGCTTCCTCAAGGTTCCCAGAAGCGATTCCAATCCCTAACATCAACTCAAACGCAAAGAATTGGTAAAACGGATTCAAACTGTACCAAGAATAATCCATGATCGTATTTTGATTTCTAGGCGTCCTCATTGCATTTTAATTGTATATTCATGTTCCTTGTGGAGTTTTGAAACTAACCATGTAGTCCAATTGCGTTTTCGTGCTATATATTTGATTTTACCATTGCTGATCTTTAGGGTTTTCAGAATTTTAATTTAGGGCTTTTCACCTAAGGCAAAATCGTGACTCCAGGCCAAGACCATTAAACTCAGCTCACCTGGACGAAGAGATCCCAACTCTCACGATGAATTTATATTCAAGGATAGCCTAATCGCTATTTTCTTGAAACCGGCCTAAGAAAACGCATCCAAAGCCGTTGCCTTACAGTCTTGTTTCAGAAAAAAATAAAATAGAACGAAGGAGATGATGTGTTGTCCATCAGCGATAGGCCGGTTTAAAAATTGGCGCGTTAAACCACTAATGCGTTTGTTTTTCTTTTTGTTATTTGTTTGTTATTAATATATCAAAAGCGTTCAATGGCTCAGCTGGCAGGTGTTGGTAGCGTTCACATCCAAGACCTGGGTTCGAGTCCCAGGTCTGAACAATTTCAATATTGTTTTTCTATACTAATTCCTATGCAGCGTCAGTATTGAGGATGCACCATATGCCTCAAAATCCAAAGGTCCACGCGTCCAAGGGATGCAGATCAAGGGCTCAGAACTGAAGAACACCATGAGGACTAGTCAACACGCGCATACGTGGCCTGGGAAAGTCAATGGATCTGCATATTAAATGGGCCAGAATTTCACTAATAAAACCTCCAAATTGGGACTTCCACCCCCCTGGTTTGCAATTTCCTTTTTATTTATTTTATTTTATTTTATTTTATTGTTTTAATTTAATAAATTATTTTTACCATATATATAAAAATATCACAAAAAATCAGAAAAGATGGCAAATATAATAAATATTTAATTTAATTATTTTCATAAATAAATTAACATGTAAATTAACTTAGTATTAATTTAGGTTGCAACTTTAATTCTTTTATAATAAAAATATATAAAATATAGAATTTAGGTTTAATTGTTAATTTTATTCCTCTCAATTTTTTCTTTTTTATAATAATAATATTACTCATTTTATTTTCATAATTAAATTGTACATAAAAGAATTTAGGGTTTAACTTAGGTTAATTTAACATTTTCATAATAACTAAAAATAATCAGAATTAGGGTTTGACATTTTATTTTAATTATAATTAATTCTCTTTTTTTATTAAATCTAAAAAAACATAAAAAACACCAAAAAACATTCCTTTTTAATTATTAACTTTAATTCCTTATTAATTTTAATTTTTGCAAAAGGGTCCAACGCCCGTATTTTTAATTGTTTGATTTGCGTATTTATTTTTATTTCATTCAAATATTCATGTATCTCTCCCAAAGCCATGTAACTCGGACAATTTAACTTCTCGCATTTTTATTTCTTTTGCTTTATTTACTTTCCGTCAAATCGGGTCCGGTTTAATTTTGGCGATGTGGACCCGCGCCATTTGTAATAGTTTAGAATTTACTTTTCCGCACATATTTTTAACTGTTAACAAAAGCATGAAAGAATGTATGGTCGTAAAATAAAATCAAGCGTAGATCACAATGAACATGACAAGACAAATATCAATGAAAATGACACACAAGTCACACACCACCCCTAGGGTACGCCTCACTGTTGCCTTGCCTCGAAAGGTGATCGTCGAGTAGAGGACGTCTTAGTAAGTCCTCATGATCCGGGAACCTGGCATGAGGGTAGCTTCTAAGGTGTCTTCCTATTGCTCTGGTGATCACCATGTCCCTATAAACTCGAATTGACCCGAACACCTCCAACGGTGGTGCTACCTACCTCTCAATGGTGGGATGGCACTACTTTAAAGGACTTTTACACAGACGAATTTCTTAGGGTAGGTAGGTTCTCAAGGGTACTTGCTCTAATTTCAAACAAATCAAAATACTTTTCACACCAACACATTTTCAAAAGCTTTCAAAACAAATTTTTCAAACACTCTGACGTACGAGTCGAACTGAAATTTTTCAAAGAAACTTTTTAAAACCCACATTGAAAAGCAAACAAAACATTTTTGAAAACACATTGAGCAAGTATCTAAGAGCCCATGGATAACCATGGATAGAAAGGGTGCTAACACCTTCCCTTTCTATAACCTACCTCCCGAACCGAGAGCAATCTCTTTAAGGAATTTTTCTGTGCTTTTGTCCTTTCCATTTGGAGAAAATAAAAGACGGTGGCGACTCTTGCTTCCGCGACATTTCGCGAACCAGCTTTAAAACAGTCAGTTCCAGATCCACCGATCACAGAACTGGCGACTCTGCTGGGGATCATACTTAAAGTGAGGTGTACCTTAGGACTAAGATCACTTGTGTTTTAAATTGTCTGAATTGTTTGCTTTAAATTGTGGGCCTGTCTTGGGAGTTTTATAGATCCTAACCCGGATCTGGGGATACCTTCTTAGAAAGTAGCAACAAGGCTGTGAGGGAACTGTGCGGGGTATACCGACATGGTTGAAGCAGTCTGCTACGTTGATGTGGCACTTTGGTGTGTACCGGTAACCCTTGAGTTCAGTCAAGGAGAGTACGGGGCCTCCGCGTGGTGTCGTGAAGCATCAATTGACCTTAGGAACCTTAATTGAACCATCTTGGCCTCTTTAGGGTAGTGAGATAACTGACTTTGGTGCAGTCCGAGGTTGGTTGATACTCGATGCTACACTCAATTGAGGGTTGTTTTCTTGGAATATTTCGGTCGCCAGTTCAGTGGCTAAATCGAAACGATGAACAATGAAAGCAATCCAATGATATTGGGACCCTTAGAACCCGGTTACTTCTGATAGGACAGGTTTTGAGCCCACCAACTTCAAGAGGGTACTACCCAGACCCCATGCTGGCCTTAAACCTTAAGGGCTTGTCTTGTGTGCCTTGTGTGCCTTACATGTTTGTCTTTGTACATATCTGTGGTGTGTTTAATCATAGCATCATGATATCATCCAGCATCATATGCATTAACTAACCATTTCAGGGGTTCGAATTTTCATCTTTGTTCTTGTTTTGTAGGACATGGAAACTGTTCGTAGAAAGACAATTCAAATCAGTCTTGTAAGGATCCCTCCTCAGCTTAAGGAGCTCATATCCAGGATTCCCGAGAACTCTTCATTCAGTGAAAGGCATGGAAGCCTCATCAGCTTGGTCAACACCAACATTGAGGAAGATATGATAAAGGTCCTGTTCCAATTCTTTGACCCTCTGCATCACTGTTTCACCTTCTTGGACTATCAGTTGGTACCTACATTGGAGGAGTTCTCCCGGCTCCTGAAGATCCCCATCCTTGATCAGCTACCCTTCAACGGTATAGAAAAGGAACCTAAGCTTGAAGAGATTGCTAAAACCTTGCACCTACAGTCATCTGACCTCAAGGGACATTGGGAAGTTAGAAGTGGTATCAAAGGGTTCTTAGCCAGGTTTCTGTTTGAAAAGGCCCATGAATGTTGGAACTCCCTTGACTTGCAAGCTTTCGAAGAGGTTGTGGCCCTCCTTGTTTATGGTTTGGTGTTGTTCCCTAACCCAGATCAGCTTATTGATATCAGTGATGTCCAGATTTTTATGTCCAGGAATCCTATACCTACATTGCTGGGGGACATCCTTCACTCATGTTACACTCGAACCATGAGAAAAAGAGGTGTCCTTATGTGTTGCACTCCTCTCCTGGGAAGGTGGTTTATTTCGCACCTTCCACAATCGGTCTTGAAGAATGAGCGGGGTTTGAGATGGTCACAACGGTTGATGACTCTTACACATGCAGATATACATTGGTGCCCTCGGTCCAGAGAAGATGTCACTATCATTGATCGTTGCGGGGAGTACCCTAATGTTCCTTTACTTGGAATCAGAGGAGGTATTACTTATAGCCCATGCCTGGCTTGGAGACAGTTTGGTTATGCTC
Source organism: Vicia faba (assembly GCA_948472305.1). Lineage (NCBI taxonomy): Eukaryota > Viridiplantae > Streptophyta > Magnoliopsida > Fabales > Fabaceae > Vicia > Vicia faba. The sequence continues at coordinate 263,020,889 of OX451739.1, forward strand.
GGAGGGATGGTCCTCATGACATGTTAATTCCTGACATAGTTTTTGACTTCGACAGCGATACTCAAGGACTTCGCCAGAGATTCATCAAAGCTTGGAGGATGCCCAGTAGGATAGACAGCAAGACACTGGGGCATAGGAATTCCATCCCGTTGGAGCCTTATCTCAAGTGGGTACGAGCCCGCTCCCAGAAGTTAGTGATGCCTTATCCTCATATGCTCCCAGTGATCAAAGAGCCTGTCTTGGAAGGGGAAGTGTCCTACACTATTCAGCATCCTGATATGCCCACATCCTGGGAAGAGATGCAGAAGAGCTGGATCCAGCTTAAGGAAGAGCGGAATTCTCTTGAGACTAGTCTGCGTGCCAGTGAAAAGAAGGTCTTGGAGCTCACCCGCCTGTTGCATGAGGAGAGGAACCTCAACACTTACATAGCTCCAAAGAGGATGCGCAGCATATTTTGGGATTGATTTGATTTTTTTGTACTTTTGCCCATGAGGCTTTGATGTATTAAACAATGATTTTCTTAATAATAACGTGTGTTCCTTTTGGTCTACAACAAATTTGAATTTTCGAACTCTTGAATGCATTGCATAAACACATATCATTCATCATGTGCATCACAGGTACTCTTCTTTTCAGGTTGCTTACTGTCCTTCGCTGTTTATTTCAGCATCATGAACCCTGAATCATCAACCGAGGCATCTATCAAGGCTCTTCAGGCGCAGAACGCCCAATTTCAGGAGCTGATCAAGGGCTTGGCTCAGGGTCAACAAGAGTTGAAGACCATGCTTCTGAAGAAGACTAAGAAGAAGAGGAGGACTGTGCTATTTAACACTGGGCGCAGACTCGGGAACACCTTACAGGTTGAGGCTGAAAGGACTACCCCATCTGTGGGGGAAGGTAGTCACCAAGAAAGGGAGGTCCCTACTCCTGTGGGCTCTGATACTGAAACAGACTTCAACGACGAACAGTACCCTCCTGCTGAAGACCGGTACAAGCAGCTGGAGGACAGATTAAAGGCTATGGAAGTTCAGCGGGTGCCTGGACTGGATTTCGGAGACTTGGGGTTATCTACTGGGGTGGTGATCCCACACAAGTTCAAGGCACCTGCCTTTGTGAAGTATGACGGGGCTTCCTGTCCCAAGATGCACCTCCGTTCTTATGTAAGGAAGATCCAGCCTTACACAGCAGACAAGAACCTTTGGATCCACTTCTTCCAGGAGAGTCTTTCAGGGACTCACCTCGAATGGTTCTATCAGCTGGATGGAATCAGCATTCGTAACTGGGAGGATCTGGCCACTGCTTTTTACAAGCAGTATCAATATAATTCCGACCTCGCTCCTACGCGTACCCAGCTCCAGGGTATGTCGCTAGGGTCGGGTGAAGGTTTTAAGGAGTACGCCCAGAAATGGAGAGACCTGGCTGGCAGGGTGCAGCCACCATTGACGGACCGGGAGCTGGTAGATATGTTTTTGGGGACCCTATCTGGTCCATTTTTCAATCATCTCATTGGTAATTCCTCTGCTGGGTTTACTGATCTGATCCTGACTGGTGAAAGGATCGAGGCCGGTATAAAATCGGGGAAGATACAGAAGGTTGCCTCCTCCAGTGCTGAAAAGAAACCCTTCAAAAAGGAGGCTAGTGCTGTATATAGCTCCCGGAGACCAGAGCAACCGGAACGCCGCCAATCTGTCAGTGCGGTAATGATTGCCAAACCTGCTGCCGCTCCTCAGCCAACTAATCCTCAAAAGTTTGAAAGACCCCGGAGAGAGTTTACCCGGTTAAGCATGACCTTATCACAGATCCTGCCACAGTTGCTATCCACCAATTTAGTGACTGTCAGGGAGGCTCCAAAGTTTCCCAATACTGCATCCCCCAAGTTTAATCCAAATGCTCGCTGTGCTTACCACTCTGATAGCCCGGGGCATAACACAGATGACTGTTGGGCCCTAAAGAATAAGGTTCAAGACCTCATTGATGCAAAGGAAATACAGTTTGAGGCGCCCGAGAGGCCGAATGTTGTAACCGCTCCCATGCCCCAGCATGGAGTGAATGCTGTTGAGGAGGATTTGTATGTAGCTTCGGTGGATGATGTTGCTACTCCGCTGCTGACGGTCAAGAGGAACCTGTTGCTAGCCGGTTTATTTCCGGGATGTATCGAAGGTTGCCCTCTATGTGTTGCTTCCCCTGCTGGTTGTTCTCTGCTGAAGTCAGGCGTCCAAAACCTGATAGATAGTAGAGAGATTTTGTTCAGAAAGACTGTTGTTCCTGCTGCTCCTGTTGAAGAAGTGTCGATCGTTACCATCTTCAACAACCCTTCCAAGGCTCCTTCAAAGAAGCCTGTCCAAAATTTTCCGGTTCACAAAATTGCTCCCATCACCATTACTGTTCCGGGGCCTATCCCCTACGAATCTGATAAGGCTGTCCCATGGCACTATGGGGCGGATGTTTATGTTCTGGGTGTGAAACAAGAGTTCAACATTGATGCTGGTGTCTCCAACATCACTGGCCCTGCTAAGGTCACTCGTAGTGGAAGACTGTTCTCGCCAGACATTGCTCCTCCGGTAATTCATAGGCCTTTGGTCTTCACACCTGCCAGGGTGCCTGTTTCTCCCCCTGACCAAGTATCCACCCCTGCTACCGAGTCATCTGATACTCGGGGCAAGGGATTGCTGCTGATGTGCCTGCCAGGACGGAGGCACCGAAGACCATTGTTGAGGCTTCCAGGCAGGAAATGGAAGAAATCCTCAAGATAATAAAGAAAAGTGATTTCAACGTTGTAGAACAGCTGGGGCACACCCCCTCTAAAATCTCCATGTTGTCACTGCTGCTGTGTTCAGAGGCCCACGCCAAGGCTCTGATTGCTTTCTTAAAGACAGCCCACGTACCCCAAGAGACGTCTGCTGACCAGTTCACCGACTGTGTGGCCAACCTAACCGCTGATAATGGCCTGGGTTTCTCTGATGCCGATCTGACAGCAAAGGGGAAGAACCATAATGACGCCCTGCATGTCTCCATTGAATGCAGGGGCACTACTCTTGCTCATGTGCTGGTTGACACAGGTTCTTCATTAAACGTGCTGCCCAAGAAGGCTCTGGATAGGCTGGATTGTGAGGGTCTAGAGCTCAAACCAAGTAACATTGTTGTCCGGGCCTTTGACGGGTCCAAAAGAATGGTACATGGTGAGGTGGACATCCCAATCAGGGTTGGGTCACAGGTATTTGATTCAAAATTCTATGTGATGGACATCCATCCGTCCTATTCTTGTTTGCTGGGTCGCCCGTGGATCCACAAGGCTGGAGCTGTGACCTCCATGTTGCATCAGAAGCTCAAGTACCCAGTCAGGGGGAAGATTGTAACGGTGCAAGGGGAAGAGGAGTACATGGTCAGCCACCTCAACTCCTTCAGATACGTAGAAATGGATGGGGAGTTCATTGAAACCCCCTTTCAACATTTTGAGGAAGTGCCACAAACTTTGGCAGCAGCAGAAGCAGTGGATGAAGAGATTTCTCCTTTGAAGATGGCCTCCTTAAAGGACGCCCAGGCTGTGATCGAAAGAGGTGAATGTGCAAACTGGGGCAAGCTCCCTGATCTTACTCCTAAGACTAACAAGTTTGGGCTGGGTTTCACCACAGAAGCTCAGAAAGCAGTGCGCAAAGCGAGAATTGGAAGACCTCCTGTGCTCATCACCCACTCAGAAGTGAATGCTATTGGAGAGGAAGACGAAGTGGAAGAGTCAGAGTTCGATAGCTGGATCTACCCGACGACCGACGGTGGATTGACCAATTGGACTGCTAAAGACTTTACACCCATAACTTTTGTTCCCCAGTAATGAACTTCTTTGTTTTGGATTTGTAATAAACAATAATTTGAAACTATATGGCCCGGTGTCTTACCCGGGGCACCGTGGTTTTGTTTATGAGGGATTTTGTTTGTCACTGTCATATATCATAAATAAAAGCATTGGACGTTTTTCACATTTCAAATTTTGCGCTCCTTTTCTTTCCTTTCTTTACATATTGCAAAACAGCTGTATTTACACACACACTCACTCATACAGGTTTCCATCCACTCTGGATCTCACTGGTAACGACTCTGCTACTGCCAGTTATGACTTCGAAAATCCGATCAACTTAGCCGAAGACGAAGGTGAAGATGATTGCGAAGTGCCTGGTGAACTTGCAAGACTGTTACAACAGGAAGAGAGGGAAATTCAACCCCATGAAGAGCCAGTGGAAATAATAAACTTGGGTACTGAAGAAGACAAGAAAGGGGTAAAGATTGGTGCCAACCTAGAGCTCAGCGTGAAGCAACGGTTGACTCAGATGCTGCATGACTATATGGAGATCTTTGCCTGGTCCTACGAAGATATGCCCGGATTAGATACCGACATTATGGTCCATCACTTACCAACTAAAGAAGATTGCCCTCCGGTTAAGCAAAAGGTCCGCCGTATGCGTCCAGAGATGTCTGAGAAGATTAAAGCCGAGGTTATGAAGCAGTTTGATGCCGGGTTTCTTGCAGTGACTTCTTACCCTCAGTGGGTTTCTAATGTGGTGCCGGTACCTAAGAAGGACGGCAAGGTCAGAATGTGTGTCGATTACAGGGATCTGAACAGGGCCAGCCCCAAGGATGACTTCCCTCTACCTCACATTGATGTCCTTGTTGATAATACAGCTCAGCATAAAGTGTTCTCTTTTATGGATGGTTTTTCAGGCTACAATCAGATCAAGATGGCTCCTGAAGACATGGAAAAGACTACATTTGTTACTCAGTGGGGCACCTTCTGCTACAAAGTCATGCCTTTTGGACTAAAGAATGCTGGGGCAACCTACCAACGTGCCATGGTTGCTTTATTTCATGACATGATCCATCATGAGATAGAAGTGTATGTTGACGACATGATCGCTAGGTCCCAGACTGAGGAAGAACACCTTGATCATCTGCAGAAACTGTTTGACCGTTTGAAACTGTACAAGCTGAGGTTAAACCCGAACAAGTGCACCTTCGGGGTAAGATCTGGAAAGTTGCTAGGCTTCGTGGTAAGTGACAAGGGAATTCAAGTGGACCCTGCTAAGGTCAAAGCCATTCAAGAGATGCCAGTTCCTAAGACAGAGAAGGAAGTCAGAGGCTTTCTAGGACGTCTGAATTACATTGCTCGGTTCATCTCACACCTAACTGCTACCTGTGAACCAATCTTCAAGCTGCTGAAGAAAGATCAGGTAGTACGTTGGAATGATGAATGTCAGGCTGCTTTTGACAGAATCAAAGAATATCTCCAAGAACCACCCATCCTTATGCCACCAGTTGAAGGGAGACCTTTGATACTTTACCTGACAGTGCTTGATAATTCAATGGGGTGTGTGTTGGGGCAGCATGACGAGTCTGGCCGAAGAGAGCATGCCATTTATTACCTTAGCAAAAAGTTTATCGACTGTGAGACCCGATACTCACTGCTTGAGAAAACTTGCTGCGCTTTGGTATGGGCTGCTCGCCGGCTGAGACAGTATATGCTGACTCACACTACCTTGTTGATCTCAAAAATGGATCCTATAAAGTACATATTCGAAAAGCCTGCTCTGTCTGGGAGAATTGCAAGATGGCAGATGATCTTGACGGAATACGACATTCAGTACACGACCCAAAAAGCCATCAAGGGAAGTGTATTGGCAGACCACTTAGCACATCAAGCTGTAGATGACTACCAATCAATGAACTTCGAGTTTCCGGATGAAAGCATTATGATAATAACTGACTGTGAAGTACCTGGACCGGATGAAGGACTTGAACCAGGATCCCGATGGTCTATGCATTTTGACGGAGCATCCAACGCTTTGGGAAATGGTATTGGCGCCATCATCATATCTCCACAAGGTACTCATACTCCACTCACCGCCCGGCTGTGTTTCAACTGTACCAACAACATGGCGGAGTATGAGGCGTGTATCATGGGTCTTCAAGCTGCGATCGACCTGAGGATCAAATTTCTGAGTGTCTTCGGAGATTCCGCTCTTGTGATCAATCAGATCAAAGGAGAGTGGGATACGAAACATCCAAACTTGATTCCTTACAGAGAATGTGTGTTGACCCTGATTCCCCACTTCACAGAGATAACATTTGAGCACTTTCCAAGAGAAGAGAATCAGTTGGCGGACGCGTTAGCTACAATGTCTTCAATGTTCAAGGTCGAATGGGATAATGAGGCTCCCCGGATCATCATCTGGAAACTGGACGAGCCGGCATACTGTTGTGATCTCGAAACTGAATTGGTGACTGAGAAGCCTTGGTACCACGAAGTGAAGAGATATCTGGAAACTCAGGAATACCCTGAAGGTGCATCTATCAACGATAAGAAATTCCTGAGAAGATTCGCAGCCAAATTCTTCCTTAGCAACAACATCTTGTACAAGCGAAACCATGATTCAACCTTACTGCGTTGTGTGGATAAAACTGAAGCAGAAAGAATCATGGAAGAGCTACATGAAGGGACCTTTGGTACACATTCCAGTGGACACACTATGGCTAAGAAAATCCTACGGGCAGGATACTATTGGTCCACAATGGAAGCTGACTGTTACCAACATTCCAGGACATGCCACAAGTGCCAGATTTATGCAGACAAGGTGCATGTTCCTCCGGTCCCCCTGAATGTTATGACTGCGCCTTGGCCGTTTGCAATGTGGGGCATAGACATGATCGGCGAGATTAAACCTACGGCATCTAATGGACATCGCTTCATCCTAGTGGCAATTGATTACTTCACGAAGTGGGTTGAGGCAGCATCCTATGCTACGGTAACCAAGACTGTTGTGGCACGGTTCATTCGGCATAACCTGATATGTCGGTACGGCGTCCCTGAGAGAATTATTACAGACAACGGTACCAATCTGAACAATAAGATGATCGCTGAGCTTTGCGAACAGTTCAAAATACAGCACCACAATTCTTCTCCTTACAGACCGAAGATGAATGGGGCTGTAGAAGCAGCAAATAAGAACATCAAGAAAATCGTGCAGAAAATGACAGTGACTTATAAAGATTGGCACGAGACGTTACCGTTCGCTCTACATGGGTACCGTACCTCAGCTAGGACGTCAACCGGGGCAACTCCTTTCTCTTTGGTTTATGGTATGGAGGCAGTCTTGCCAATCGAAGTGCAAATACCCTCTCTCCGGATAATGAAGGATGCAAATCTGAACGAAGATGATTGGATCCAGACACGACTTGATCAGCTCAACCTTATTGATGAAAAGAGACTTGCTGCTATCTGTCATGGTCAGACGTATCAGAAACGGATGATCAGGGCATTTAACAAAAAGGTCAAACCACAAGAATATCGAGTCGGGGATCTGGTAATCAAGCGAATCATCCTTCCTCAGAGTGATCCAAGGGGCAAATGGACCCCTACGTACGAAGGGCCATTTGTGGTTAAGCATGTGTTCTCAGGAGGAGCAATGATATTAACCAATATGGATGGTGACGACCTTCCTCACCCCGCCAATGCAGACATAGTAAAAAATATTACGCATGAAAAAAAGACCCGCTAGGCTGACATGCCTAGGCAAAAATTAGGGCTTCCCGTCGAACCAAAAGGGTTCGGGCAAAATGAAGGGATGAAAATGGAAAAAGTCTGTACACCCGGTAAGTCGAAAACCTGAAAGGGCGACTTGGGCAAAAATGGATATCCCGGTGGACTGAAAACCCGAAAGGGCGGTCCAGGAAAAAATTAGGGATAAAAGCGTAATGCTATGTCTCATTGATCACTTTGCATCCAGAATCCGGTATCTACATCAAGATCAGACGGCATCGATCAGTCAGCTTCACCTTCAACCAAGGTCATCAAGTGATGAGACGCTCGGAGTTATAAAGGCAATAACAGAGTTGAAACCCAGTGGATCATTCATTTCACACAGTTGTTTTATTTTCTTTTGTACAAAATTTGTATAAACCCTTTTTTGCTCGGTGGCGTTCTCTTATTAGGACGTCAGCCTCTTGTATACAAAACGCCTATTCACAGGCCACTCAAAAATCAATACAAATATACTTTTCAGTTAAAATGTGCCTTTTGTTTTTTCCTTTTCTGTTTTGTTTTGCGAAGAACTTCCAAGGTTCAATTTGTGATATATGCATTGACAATAATTTGCTAGCTCATAAATATTTGCATACGAAACAAATAATTAATTACAGGGGACATTAGAAACAGGGGCAATAAGGAGTTGTCTAGGCAATCTAATTGTTCTATTCTCCAAAGTACCAAGGTAAGTTCAACTAAAGAACATGACCAGGCATCTTAAATTCCCCAGAGAGTGAGACAGCAAGCAGTATACTCTCCTCAAGCAAAACAGTTATCAACCTTAAGGAAGTTGGGTGTCCTCCCGCAGATCTCAACATTCCCCAGCAGCATATATTCTTAACAAGCATCCCCGGCAGTCTTGGTCTAAAGATTGCTCCCCGGCGGCATACATCAACATTCAAAGGAATCACTTCCCCAGCATATCAAAACTCCCCAGGAGAGTCCAATTAGTTTCCCCAGGAAAGTTGGAATTCATATCTCTCCAAGCAGTAAGCTTATCCCCAGTAAATTCTGGAAGCTTATCCTTCACAGAGCACGAACGCGTCGTCCGGCTTGATTTAAAGAGTTATTTCCTTAACAGGATATAACTGGGTTATCCTCAGCCAAAAGCCACGGAAAGAGTGTCGTCGACAAAGTCTTCCTATCCCCAGCAAACTATTATCAACACTCAGCAAAGCATTTCTCTCCCCACAGAGTATTGCTTCCCAGCATGGCCGCTAGAGTATTTTTTCTCCCCGCAGAATCTACCATTTGCCAAGTTTATTCCTCAACGGAGTCATGTTCTCCTACCGGTATTCTTGCAACTATCATCCCCAGTGGAAGCAAAATCTATTCTTCAGCATCAGCCCAGGATACAACTTCCCGGCACCCGTCAAGGATTCACTTTCCTAGACAAAAGCATACATAAGACATCACATACATCATTATAGCATGCATAGACGCATCATATCCTACGAATCTCATTTATGTTGAGAACATCATTACTTGATCCATATCATGCATTGCATATGGCTGACCTTTACATTTCAGGAAAGATCCAGTTAAAGTTCTCAAGCTACATTTCAAGACCTAGACCGGTTCAGTTAAATCGACCCTAAGATTTTCCTGATGCTTATCCAGTCAAAGGCCTTCTCTGGTTCAGTCAGATCGACCCTAAGATCTCCCTGATGCTTATCCAGTTGAAGATATTTCAAGACCTAGACCGGTTCAGTTAAATCGACCCTAAGATTTTCCTGATGCTTATCCAGTCAAAGGCCTTCTCTGGTTCAGTCAGATCGACCCTAAGATCTCCCTGATGCTTATCCAGTTGAAGATATTTCAAGACCTAGACCGGTTCAGTTAAATCGACCCTAAGATTTTCCTGATTCTTATCCAGTCAAAAACCTTCTCTGGTTCAGTCAGATCGACCCTAAGATCTCCCTGATGCTTATCCAGTTGAAGATATTTCAAGACCTTGTCCGGTTCAGTTAAATCGACCCTAAGATTTTCCTGATGCTTATCCAGTCAAAGGCCTTCTCTGGTTCAGTCAGATCGACCCTAAGATCTCCCTGATGCTTATCCAGTTGAAGATATTTCAAGACCTTGTCCGGTTCAGTTAAATCGACCCTAAGATTTTCCTGATTCTTATCCAGTCAAAGGCCTTCTCTGGTTCAGTCAGATTGACCCTAAGATCTCCCTGATGCTTATCCAGTTGAAGATATTTCAAGACCTTGTCCGGTTCAGTTAAATCGACCCTAAGATTTTCCTGATGCTTATCCAGTCAAAGGCCTTCTCTGGTTCAGTCAGATCGACCCTAAGATCTCCCTGATGCTTATCCAGTTGAAGATATTTCAAGACCTTGTCCGGTTCAGTTAAGTCGACCCTAAGATTTTCCTGATTCTTACCCAGTCAAAGGCCTCTCTGGTTCAGTCAGATCGACCCTAAGATCTCCCTGATTCTTATCCCAGTAGAAGACATCCAAGATTTTTTCTCAACGAGCGTTGTTGAAGTAGAAGACACCCAAGATTTTTTCTCAACGAGCGTTGTTGAAGTTAAAGTCACCCAAGATTTTTCTCAACGAGCATTGTTGAAGTTAAAGTCGCCCAAGGTTCTCTTACCATTCATGCTAAGGTAGTAACCATCCCTGGTTCTTTCATCGCCGTTTGAAGCTCCAGACTCAGCTCCTGTAACCAGTCAGGACACATCTATACCAGGCATCTAAAAATCAGCTCCTGCAACGTGTCAGGTACTCATTTTCTGTTTTGCAGGTATACAGGTTCTCGCCAAGGAATCTCTTACGCAATCAAACATCCAGATGGCATCTATAAGCCCATTCCACCATCACTGCCGCTATGTGAGCGCAAATTTCTGGGCACTCTAGTGTCCAATCATCTTCTACCCTCGGATTACGAAAGGCACGTCCGCCAATCTGCATCCTCAGGTCTAAGAAGATTGAACATGGGCAACTGTTGTACCCCAAAATTTGCCCTCCCATATTCTTCAAGAAATTGCCAAGCCAAGTCACAAAATTCCCCAAGGGTTGCACAGTGCAAGAGCCTCCTAAACAGTCAAAATTAGGGTTTTGAGTATGATCAAGAAAAGGAAGTGTTCAAAGGCTCAATCAAGTCTCATATGCTTACAAACATGGTCAAGCATCCTCATATCAAGTTTCAAGGCATTCAGCTCAAAATTGCACAGTCAAAACCCTAAATTGCACTACAGTCAACTGTAGGGGCAAAATGGTCATTTGACAGTCAAAAGTTCAAATTTTTGGTCAACATATCATTTTGAAGCCACAAACATCACTTGATCAATGCTTGATCATGATTCTCAAAGTTTGGCTCAGAAAATCATCAAGATGCAAAAGTTTCCTTATTTGGACAGCTGAAAAAGTCAACTGAAATTGACCAGGGCATAACTTTCACATGGATTATCAGAAAAATTCCATCCAAAGCTCATTTTGAAGAGAAAGACATTTCCTACAACTCATCTTCATACTTCAAGTCCAAGAAATGCTCTCACAAAAGTTATCAATTTCAACATTATAGGTCATTTTCAAAAGTCAACAAAAAGGGACTTTAAGTCAAAGGCCATAACTTGAGATTGGAAAATCAAAATGACATGGGACCAAAGGCATTGGTTAAAGGACTCAAAGACCTTTCTAAAATGTCCAAGAACATGAGAAAAGCTTAAAAATTGAGCAAGTTATGCCTTGTAGAAGTTGGGAAATTTTTGTGAAATGGCAAAAGTCAACTATCTTTGAAACTTCAATTTTTGACAAAAGGGCCCACTTTCTTCCACTTGATTCAGCCTTGTCATGCCACACACGTGTCCCATGATTAATTTCAAGATCAAACATTGATTTTTCTATTTTATTTAATTTTTATTAATTTAATTCATTTTAAATCTTTAATAATTCAAATAAAATTTAAAAATCAATGGAATAGTGTCATTTGAATTTGGATAGCTTCCATATATCATGTGCCAGCTCACAAACTCATGCTAGGGTTAGGTTGTACACCAAGTCTTGGTTTTGCTTAAAAAAAGGGAAAGTTTGTTAATGGTGAAAAACCTAGGACTAGTTCTCTCATGGGCATGGATCAAGGCCAGCTAATGACTTAATTCCCTTCCCTCATAAGTACTGAGTCTAACCCTAATCACAAGACACTGAATGCTGCGCTCAAAAGCTCATTGAAAACTTGGAATTTTCACTTAAAAACTCAATTCTGAAATCATTACTAGAGGACGATTCAAAGCCTAATTCCTTTTCCAATAGCTTCCTCAAGGTTCCCAGAAGCGATTCCAATCCCTAACATCAACTCAAACGCAAAGAATTGGTAAAACGGATTCAAACTGTACCAAGAATAATCCATGATCGTATTTTGATTTCTAGGCGTCCTCATTGCATTTTAATTGTATATTCATGTTCCTTGTGGAGTTTTGAAACTAACCATGTAGTCCAATTGCGTTTTCGTGCTATATATTTGATTTTACCATTGTTGATCTTTAGGGTTTTCAGAATTTTAATTTAGGGCTTTTCACCCAAGGCAAAATCGTGACTCCAGGCCAAGACCATTAAACTCAGCTCACCTGGACGAAGAGATCCCAACTCTCGCGATGAATTTATATTCAAGGATAGCCTAATCGCTATTTTCTTGAAACCGGCCTAAGAAAACGCATCCAAAACCGTTGCCTTACAGTCTTGTTTCAGAAAAAAATAAAATAGAACGAAGGAGATGATGTGTTGTCCATCAGCGATAGGCCGGTTTAAAAATTGGCGCGTTAAACCACTAATGCGTTTGTTTTTCTTTTTGTTATTTGTTTGTTATTAATATATCAAAAGCGTTCAATGGCTCAGCTGGCAGGTGTTGGTAGCGTTCACATCCAAGACCTGGGTTCGAGTCCCAGGTCTGAACAATTTCAATATTGTTTTTCTATACTAATTCCTATGCAGCGTCAGTATTGAGGATGCACCATATGCCTCAAAATCCAAAGGTCCACGCGTCCAAGGGATGCAGATCAAGGGCTCAGAACTGAAGAACACCATGAGGACTAGTCAACACGCGCATACGTGGCCTGGGAAAGTCAATGGATCTGCATATTAAATGGGCCAGAATTTCACTAATAAAACCTCCAAATTGGGACTTCCACCCCCCCTGGTTTGCAATTTCCTTTTTATTTATTTTATTTTATTTTATTTTATTGTTTTAATTTAATAAATTATTTTTACCATATATATAAAAATATCACAAAAAATCAGAAAATATGGCAAATATAATAAATATTTAATTTAATTATTTTCATAAATAAATTAACATGTAAATTAACTTAGTATTAATTTAGGTTGCAACTTTAATTCTTTTATAATAAAAATATATAAAATATAGAATTTAGGTTTAATTGTTAATTTTATTCCTCTCAATTTTTTCTTTTTTATAATAATAATATTACTCATTTTATTTTCATAATTAAATTGTACATAAAAGAATTTAGGGTTTAACTTAGGTTAATTTAACATTTTCATAATAACTAAAAATAATCAGAATTAGGGTTTGACATTTTATTTTAATTATAATTAATTCTCTTTTTTTATTAAATCTAAAAAAACATAAAAAACACCAAAAAACATTCCTTTTTAATTATTAACTTTAATTCCTTATTAATTTTAATTTTTGCAAAAGGGTCCAACGCCCGTATTTTTAATTGTTTGATTTGCGTATTTATTTTTATTTCATTCAAATAATCATGTATCTCTCCCAAAGCCATGTAACTCGGACAATTTAACTTCTCGCATTTTTTTTTCTTTTGCTTTATTTACTTTCCGTCAAATCGGGTCCGGTTTAATTTTGGCGATGTGGACCCGCGCCATTTGTAATAGTTTAGAATTTACTTTTCCGCACATATTTTTAACTGTTAACAAAAGCATGAAAGAATGTATGGTCGTAAAATAAAATCAAGCGTAGATCACAATGAACATGACAAGACAAATATCAATGAAAATGACACACAAGTCACACACCACCCCTAGGGTACGCCTCACTGTTGCCTTGCCTCGAAAGGTGATCGTCGAGTAGAGGACGTCTTAGTAAGTCCTCATGATCCGGGAACCTGGCATGAGGGTAGCTTCTAAGGTGTCTTCCTATTGCTCTGGTGATCACCATGTCCCTATAAACTCGAATTGACCCGAACACCTCCAACGGTGGTGCTACCTACCTCTCAATGGTGGGATGGCACTACTTTAAAGGACTTTTACACAGACGAATTCCTTAGGGTAGGTAGGTTCTCAAGGGTACTTGCTCTAATTTCAAACAAATCAAAATACTTTTCACACCAACACATTTTCAAAAGCTTTCAAAACAAATTTTTCAAACACTCTGACGTACGAGTCGAACTGAAATTTTTCAAAGAAACTTTTTAAAACCCACATTGAAAAGCAAACAAAACATTTTTGAAAACACATTGAGCAAGTATCTAAGAGCCCATGGATAACCATGGATAGAAAGGGTGCTAACACCTTCCCTTTCTATAACCTACCTCCCGAACCGAGAGCAATCTCTTTAAGGAATTTTTCTGTGCTTTTGTCCTTTCCATTTGGAGAAAATAAAAGACGGTGGCGACTCTTGCTTCCGCGACATTTCGCGAACCAACTTTAAAACAGTCAGTTCCAGATCCACCGATCACACAACCACTGGGTAAAAACTGCGATGCAAGATTACAACTTCATCTTGTTAACTCCGAGGAGGAATGCCACTGAAAAGTAGACTTTGGAGAAGATGCTGCAAAAATAAATTGCAACGCACTGAAAAGAAACCTTCTTGACTTCAAACAGCTTCTGAATTTCCGGGGAGAAGAACTATTCTCCTCTTGAAGAGAAATGAGGATGCTTCCTTGGGGAATAAAGACCTCTAAATAGAAACCCCTTGGTAGACAGACCTTTGTCAAGTAGCAACAAATCTTTTACTGGGGATAGGCGTCCTCCTAGGAAATTACATTTCTATCACGTCTTATACGGGTAAACAACCTCAAATGATCTTTGTGTTGCCGCTTGTATCCTACCGAGGATAACGATCCGCATATCGATTGGAGATGATAACCTTGAATTCTGATGAAGGAACATCAATAAATGGGCTTAAGTCTCTGATGATCCGAGGATAACGATCCTGACTTCTCGACATGCTCTTCAAATTCACGAGTCGTTTAGCCCGTGCATAGACTGGATCTGACCAACCCTTGAAGAAGAGAAAATGCCCCTGCATAATGCCTTGCCCTGGTCTTTAGGGCCTTTTGAGGAAAACTTCCTCGAGAAGACTTCTGAGATTTGCACCATCAAGATAAACAGCCCAGTGTTATGAACTTTGGAGCATACGGCCCCTGACTGCCCAAAGTTGGAAGCAGTTTCAACCATGCTTGAGTGAATGCCCATGATTACTCAGCACTTTGAGAAATTCTTTAAACCTTGGCGTAGCTGCCCCAGATTGAATGTACTTTGTAGGATCAAATCTCGACTTGAGTGCCCCAGCTTGGCTGAACACTTACTCAACAGGGTATTAAACATGCTTGCCCCTGCTCAACCGAGTCTCGACAAACCTTTTCTCCATCTCGTTCTCACTGAGGGATGAGAAACTTAAGGATTTTTGAAGACAACACAACCTTAGGATGGATGGCTTACGTCTTGAAAGTAGGCTACTTCACAACCTTACTTCTCAACTTTGACTGCTTAGTTCTTCAATAGATACTTGAAGACAATATGTCCCTTGGGACCAACTAAAAATAATGCACCATTGCTCGATAGAGACTTCTGGACAATCACTTTCATAATCTTTCAACAGATTATTAGTCTCCTTTTACTCAACGGAGTTAATGGAAGGTTTTGCCCCAGATTAAGATCATTCTCACAAATGATTTACCTTTCAACACATCCTGAAGCAATTTGTCCATTGGGATAATCAAACTTTCATATGATGCTCATTATGCAAACTTACTTGATGTTTAAGCACTTATTCATATGCAAAGAATGTTTGTTCTAAGAATGATAGTTATAATGCAAAGCTCATGTTTGTCTTGAAGTTTAAATTTTTTTATCGAAAATATGAAACATCAAAATTTTTGTACGAAAGAAATTAAAAAGGTGGTGTGATACAAACTCAAAAGTTTTAGCAAGCCTCATAGGAGTCATATTACCGTACTCTCGTTACGGGTTGCTTTCGAATTAACCCATGCTTCAGTTAGGGATTTTAAGGGTTGTAACGTGGTCTGGTTCACGGTTTTAGAAGAAAAGGATTTAGGGCTCAAAATTTTTGGTGCCCATCCATTCTCCGTGATGTTCTTCACTCCTACATTCAATTAACTCGATACGAGCGCTCATCTCTCAATAAGAGTTTACAATGATTGAGGAATCAAATGAGGTTTTTTTTGGACATGACAAGCACTCACCTCTTTCATTTTAGTGTCTGATCACACAACTTAATTCCTTGCTAAGTATTTTTATTTAGTAATCCCTTTTTGCTTTTTTTGCGCTTTTTTCTTTCCTTAAATTTTCCCTAACTTTTGCCTGGACAAATTCTTTTTGATTTTTACTCTGAAGTCCAGTGGGATGCCCTGAATTTTGCCTAAGCGACTAGTTTTTTCAAGTTTCTACTTAGCGGGGCTTTTTGTCTCTTTCTTTCATTATTTCAATTTTTTTGAACTGGTCATGTGAGTTCGAGTTATTTTCGACTTTGGAAGTGATTGTGGTTGCCTGAGTCTTTGGTAGATGAGGGATAACCATTTTGGTATTGTCGTCTGTTGACCTCTTGATGTGCGAGAGATAACCATTATGGTATCATCCTTTTTTATGCACACTGCTGGTAGATGAGGATTAACCATTGCGATTTTGACTTTCCTCAGCCTTTTGATGGATAACCATTGTTGTATCCTTTGATGCGCACTCCTGATGAGTTTTGAATGCTCAATTAGATTAACTAAAGTCTACCCTGCCCCAGGTTAAATGTGAGGGTTTTTCTGAATAGAAAAGAAACTCCTACTTCAAGGCTCAACGGGGTTGACGAGGGTCTATCTCCCTTATATCTCCAGTGTTTAGGAATTGAAACAAGGCATGTCATCGCCAGCAGGGTTTTTATTCAAAAGCACACCGTTTGAAATTTTTGGTATATTACTCATCATGCTCCCTCCAGAGGTATTTTGCTTTATTTAACAAGAGTTAAGTATCAAAAAACAAAGAAATACATTAATGAGTGAATACAAATGGATTAATTCAAGACAAACATATTCAATGCATTATGATTAGTATTCGAAAATCAGCAAGTTTTGCATACAAGAAAGTACTAAACCAAACAAGAAAGAATACAAATGAGAATTGCAAATGAAACTAGAAATCACCATATTGAGGAGAATAGTCTCCGTATGGACTTGTTACTTTAGACGATGATCCGACAGTCTTGATATCTACTGAGTCAACGGAGACTTCAAATCTGATCGGCTGGCCCGAAATTGATAGCCTTTGCATCAAGCAGGTCTTGCATGTTTTCTTTGAAAGCCCTGCAATCTTAAATGTAATGGCCTAGTACCCCAGCGTGGTAATCACATTGCACATTTGGATCGAAATCCATAGGATAAGGAGGAATGACAGGCTTCGATGGCTTTGGTTCCGTCAAGGAAAGCTTGAGCAACTGAGAGAACAACTGGCCATAAGTCATGGGAACAATGTCGAACACTCTCTTCGGCTTCATATCCCTTTTCTTACCTTATTGCATACGTCTATATCGATAGGTTTGCTGCTGAGGAGCATACTGAGCTGGATGAACACGAGGAACATTCTGATTTTGATTAACCAACTGATTTCTATAACTTGTAAACGGATGTTGGTGATAACTTTATAGGATTATAGGTTGTGGATGATGTGACTCCCTTCGTGAGATTGAACTTTGAATAGGAGAAGGCGTAACCCTATTCTTTGTAGCAGTTGGCATAAGATTGATTTGCACACTCAGAACTTCACGAGTAAAGAGAATTGTCTATGCGTCAAGCAGATCCTAGACTTGGTGCTTAAAAGTTATGCAATCTTCAGTATCATGACCAGCTGCCCCAAAGTGGAATTCACACCTAGCATTGTCGTCAAAGCCACGAGGGAGCCTTTCATGTGTACTAAAGATTCAGAGTTTAACCAAATGAAATTCTAGCAGGTGAGGAAGCAATTGTGCATACAACATTGGAATAGGATCAAATAGTCGTTCAGGCTGTTTTGGCCTCTGCTGACGGACTTTACCCTTTGAGTCCTTTTGGGAAACGACAACTAGTTGTGAATGGGAAGATCCTGGAATGCAAGGTTGTGGAGGAGATACTCCCTGACTTGAAAGAGTCCCCAGATTATGGGGAGGAATGGTAATTCCTATTGCAACAGGTATACAACCATCTTCTTTCTTCAACATTGTCCCCAAAACTTACATAACCAAACTCAACTCAGCCTTCAACTGAGTGTTCTCCTCTCTCAGGAGTTCTTGCCCACAGACCAAACCTGCATATCTAGCATAAAAAATCCCATATGCTCTTTCATCTCGTCCAATTCCCCACGAAGTTGTTCCATATCTTGAATCTGATCACAGAGCGACAAGAAGTTAAGATTTGCAGCTCTGAAAAGAAAACATCGAGTCTGAATAAGGATTCCCCATTCTGAGTACCTTCTAAGTACCTGTTATGGATGCAAGAAGACGCATGAAGATGCATGAGGTGAATGAGCGGGTTCAATGCCATGTTCAAACATTTTTTTTGCATATCATCTTTCACATTTCCTTTTTTGTGTAAAAAAAACATGCTATGATGCAAGGTGCAATGACATAGGTTCAAAAGTTCAGCATAGCAACTGTACAATCCTATGGGTACTACTGTATAAATCTGCGGAATAATCCGAATATCACAGGATTAAAGGTTCGACACCAATTTCAAAACACAACGGAACCAAGTACCATGAATAACCGTTGTATAATCTTTGGACAAGATGAATATATCAGGATCAAAGGTCCAGAACATAACCAAAGAACCATCTTGAACACCGAATCCAGAAACTCAAAAATAAATCTGAGACCCACATAGTCACCAACAGACCAATGGTCACCATCAGAACATAGTCACCATTTGTACTCGTAAAGATCATATTCCCTCCCCACTCACGTGTCAAGACTAAGTCTGGGTAAAGCCAATGGTAACTCAAAATCACGGGTTCGCTTGAGAGTACTATCATCATACACCTACGTGATAATGATAGTAACTAATTAAAACCTCATTTGAGCATGGACGACACAACCGTCTAGGGTAATCTACATCCCATATCCGTCATGTTCCACTCTATTCCTAGTGTTCCTATTGTTTGTCACTTGGCCTGGGTATTGGGCCTTTTACCTCATAGTAACACCCATCCAATAAAGAAACACGGAAACCAACACAATAGCAGTATATGGAAAACAATAAAGATGCAATGCAAAAATATGCTCAGATAAACATATACAAATGAATAAACTGAAAGCCTAAAAATAAACACCCAAAGAGAAGAAAACAAGAGCTAGGATCGACTCCGGGATGGACCAGCATTTGGTAGATCTGTCCCTAGTGAAGTTGCCTGCTGAAACAACCGGTTGAACAATCAACTGATAATGAACTCAATGAAGTCGCCATCGAACTTTTTTTATCCCACAGGAAGGGAAAGGTAAACATTGAGTAAACCTGAAAAGGGTGAAATCATGATCAAACGACCGAGAGATATGGGTAAGGGAGTCTGTTACGCGAGGGGAAGGTATTAGCACCCCACACGCCCATAGTACTCTACGGTATCCACTATTGTTGCTCTAATCTTATGGGTGTGTTTCAAATCTATATCTAAGTTGTACAGGGAATGCATTCAAAAGAAAAGAGAAAATAACATAGGGAAAATAAAAGTTGTGCTCGCTCGGGCCCTACCCCAATGCCTACGTATCCCTTTTAAGGAATCAGAGCACCTATAGTTTGGCTTCAAATGTTTTTATTGGTTTCTATTTTTTAATGAACAATATTAATTTCGCCTTCTGCTGCAACTCGACCTTTGGAGACTAACGCGTCAGCACAGAAGTGAATTAACATGTTCTTTCTGATAAGTTTGAAAGAAAAGCCCCAAGGCGCAAAAACGTTTGCATTGGTTGATAACTTTCACCTTAAAGAAGGATTTAGAAGTTGTTAGATGTTTTATACTTTTTGCCAAGAAAAAGAGTTTTAGTCTTAATGCAAAGATGCAAAAGAAAAGAAAACATCTAAGGGAGACTAACCTAGATCTATCCCTAATGTTATCATACAATGGTGGTCCTATGGTTGAGTTTTGAAGGGAAATATCTACCCTATGTGGACATGCTTGGATACAATCCTAATGTCTATTTCAAATCATCCTCTATAGATGAATCAAGAAGTCGTAAAGGAGCATAGTAAGGGTCTATCACATAAAACTATGTCTATCTCAAATCATCATCTATAGATGAATCAAGAGCTCCTAAGGGAACATGCTGAAGGTATATCATCTCAAAACATGCACACAAAGATGAAATTAAACAAGCAAGCCAACAAGATCAAGAGATCTAGCTCAAGAGAGCACAACTAGAGATATCATATCTAGGCTAGCATACCAAAGAAAGTCTAACAAAAACTATCCTATGGGGACATGCAATGAGAGCGAAGTCGTGATATCAATTTCTAAATTGAGTGACTCATCGATCAACCAGAAATAAAGGAAAGCGATAAAGTCCTATAGGGAGCATGCACTGAGAGTGAAGTCGTGATCTCAATTCCTAAATTGAGTGACATATCGATCAACAACCAAAGAAACAAACACAAGCACAACACATATAACAAATGAAGTGCGGAATGCCTGCTACAGGTCTTTAAACATGGAATTCGAGCGCACACTCTTTATTTCCTACTTCTCACAATATCTAGAAAGCAATAAAGTGCAGAAATGAGATAAACAAGAGAAAATACCAAACATATATCAATCTGTAGCAAAGCGTATGAAAACAAAGAAACCCGACGATCTTCGCGAAAGCTTCACCAATCAAAGAAAATAGTTAGAAATCAAATGCTCGGAATAAGTGTCGAAGCATCACCAATGTGAAAATTAATCACAATCAAAATCTCAAGCGCATCCGTATATCGCACAATAAAAATGTGTAAGACTCAAATCTCAACAAGCAAAGGTGAATTAAAAATCTCAAATATAATCGGATAATCGGGATTTAATTCCTAAAATAACATAAAAAGAAACTAACAAATTTTTATACTTGACTTTATTATTTTTACCATGTAAAATAAAATTCAAATCAATCTAAACAATTCACATAATTATTTAAAAGAAATTTTCAAAAATATAACAAACAAGCCAAAGGGGTGCATGCTGGAATTCATGTGGTGTGCTAAAGTAGAAACTATGCGCAGCCTAAGGGAGAGATAATCCAATAAGCCAGTTTTTGTTACAAGCTTCCAAGCTATAAAAAAAATAATACAGGCCCAAGCAAAGTCCAATAACAAGAACCAAATTTTTTTTTGCTTCAACTTGTCTAAAAAAAAAAACACGAGTCCCATGGGCTTTGGTTCGGTTTGCATTAACACAAGCCCAACAATTATTGCAGCCATGATTCTATCACATTATCCTAAATAAAAGCCATTAATCAGCATTATCATACAATTTATTAAAAAAATGAAGTTATTTAATGTAAAAAATAATAATTAGGGTTTAATTAGGTGTGACTCCCCAGCTTCTTGTGGAACTCAAAACACGAGTTCCTCTTCTCCATAAATGGCGATCGCCGACACCAAACGCCACTGTCCCCACCATTGGTCTTCATCCCTCCGCACGTCGTCGTCTCCATTAACATCATCAACTTCGTGAATCGTCTGTTGCTTAAACAAAACAAACCAACATAGATGGATCTAAAAGGTGGATTTAAAAGAAGGTACGGTTGTGCAATCACAAGGTTCTGATCCACACGCTTCAAGTCACACATAGATGATCAGAAGTCGAACAAGTTCAAGGATTTACCTGCCGGTGAAGTTCGGCACTTCTTCAGATCAGTGAAGACGAAGTTTTCAGAGATGAATCTTGTACATTCTTTACTCTACTATCTTTGTGCTTTCACTATTCACTCCTCCTTTTTCTTCTACTCGTGATTTCTGCGCGATGCATTTTTTTGTGTTTGTGTTGTGACGTTTTGTGGTTACAGATTTTGTGTTATTATGTTGAAGATGATATAAGGTGTTGTTCGTCGTTGTTGCAGATTCATTTGTTAAAGGTTGATGAGAGTTATACGGTTATGTTATTGTGGAGGAACAAAGATTTAGGTTGATGATGAGGATGCAGAGAAGTTGAATTCGGTTATGGTGATGAAGATTCTTGCAGAGGATTGATGCTTCTTGCAACAATATGATGCTGATGCGACGATAGTTGATGCGAAGGTGATGATACAGTCAAAGATTCGGTACAGTTGCGATGAAGGTTGTAGAATCAGTGAAGATGTTGATATGCTTGAAGAATCAGCTTAGGGAGAATGAGGATTAGTGATGAAGGTGAAAGGAGAAGAAGGAGTATTTTTGCGATTCTGTTGCAGAATGAAGAATCTGCAGTTCTTTTCTGAAGATTGAAGAAAGAAGATGAAGATGAATGTGAGAGAAAATGGATATTAAATAGGGAGAGTTTGCTTGCTTTTTCTGTGATTCTTATGTGTACTGTGTAGAATGAGGCTGATGAAGATTCTCAAGAGTGGAGGTTGAAGATAAAGATTGTAGAGAATTTCTCAAAGAGAAAGATTGGAGAATTTTCTGGTTTTCAGTGGCTTTCCCCGAATGAGAGTGAAGAAGACCACCCAAAGGTGAGTTTTTCTCTGTTATATAATTCAGTTAAGATCTGAAAGTTAGTTAGGGCTGTTTGAATCTGAGCCCTTGCTTTCAAAAGTTTGTTACTAAAATAGATGGCTAGGATTGCATCAGATAGTGAGCTGGCTAATTCTATTTCTGAATATTTTCTAATTTAATAATTCCTTCTCTATTCCTGATGCAAAACTTTCTTCTCTTTTTTTTGTTATCACGGTTTCCTCTTTCTAATATTTCTGATCTCTTCCCTGTATTGTTGAACTGGAATTTTTGATTTAACTCTGATTTTTCTGTTAGTTACATTGTTGAGATGGAATAGTTTCAGCAGAAGTATTGGCCTTCAATGGTGAATCGCCAAATGGATCTCTAAAAGACTGGTCGAAATTATTGGACTCAAATGATGGTGATGCAAAAGCTATCGAGCTAGTGTTTGCTTCAGGGGTTGCAGTTGGTTTAAGAAGTGAAACTCTGTTATTTTTTGCTGTCTTCGTCAATAATTTTCATCTAATGAGCACGACACATTTGAAATATAATGAATCAACATAACTCTTCTTTTGCAGGTCTAGAACTTGAGGGTTGCGATGAGTTTCATATGCATGCTATATGTATCAGTTCCTAGATAGCTCAAGTCCGTATTGTTTTTGTTGTTTTTCACAGGATTTTGAGTGAAGTCCTCCATTTTGTACCATGAATGTTTAAAGTTTCTTGAAACTGCATATGTACTAATATGGTACTAAATGTTGTTAGAAATTTTGCTTGCAGGTTAGTAACCTTTCTATTAGTTTTCTTCTTGTTTTAGGCCTGTAACCTGAGCAACTCTCTGATGTGGTCTCAATTGTTGGTGAAGTTTGAATGTAGGGTTGGTTATGGTAACAGTTTTGGGTGCAACATGGACTGTTACATGTATGTGCAGGTACTGTATGGTGTGAACTTGAACATGATGCCACACCTGGTTGTTAATTGTAGGGTTGCTCTTCTAGTTTAGGGATCATTATGTCAAGTTTGGGTATCACGGAGTTTGAAGGCATGAAGATGATTGAAGAACTAGATTTAGGATTATTATTATTTTTTTATGACTTTTAATGTGTGTTGTACCCCAAAATTTTCCCTCTCATTTCTCAAGGATTTTCTCACAAGATCTTCAATGGCTCAAGTTTGCAACACTGATACATCAAACTATGGTTTGAGTTTGCACAAGGACAATTGGAATTTTAATGCCTCAAACTACTTTCATAGATCATTATGGACCTTCAAGATTGCTCATGTCAAGTTTCAAGCCTTGGATCACAAAATTGTTCAGTCAATTGATCAGATGACCTAAAAACAGCAGTACTGATGAAAAAGTCAACTATACCCTGAAAAGTCAAACTTTGACTTTTTGGTCAACATTACATTCCAAAGATCAAAATTCATCAAGACATTCAAAAATATCAAGCTTGATCATCAAGAAGTCAAGAAAGTCAAAAGTCAACTTGAAAAGTCAAGATTTCCAAGACTTAGAAATTTTCCAAGTGTTTTTATACATGATAATTTCATCACTTTATGCCATTCTTTCATCATGATGCAAGATGATTCAAAAGAAGCTTTCAACATGAAAGTTGCAGGTCTCTATGATATCTACAACATTTCTTTACACAACTTCTCCTAAATATGCTTGGATCTCAAGTTATAAATTCATGAAGTCATGACATTTTCATTTAACACTTAGAGAAATTTTCAACAGATTTTGTTCAGGATTTTGTCCTAACTTCTTGGCATTTTTTTCACATAGTTACAAGATGATTTTGTCAAAATAGATAACATGAAATTTATAGAGGATGTTTAAAGCTTTCCAAAACATTCAAGAGCATGAATTTATCATATTTGATCTAGGAGATTCAAGGGCCTGAAGTTGGGCATTCATTCTTAAATTGCAAGCCTTTTTGTTGAAAAACACATAATCCAATTGGCATGATTTGCTGCATAATCTTATGTTGCAGGCCTCCTTTCTTGCAAATATCATCATAATTTAATGTTTACACAAGAGCTTGAGCTATTACCCAAGTGTTAAAACCATTGTCCAAAAGATCTTTCTATTTATGGCATAAAGGCACCATTGCTATTCTTGAAAAGCAAACTTTTTGTAAAAAGTTTGTCTTGAGCCCATACCTTGCTGGTTGCTGATTATAATACACCATAAATCATGGGAAGTAGCTCCTCAATACCAGAAACTTTAGTACTTCATATTTGGACTATGGAGTACTTGACTTAGTTTGATCTTTGTAATCCAACCAAACCATAACATGCTGTTTTAAAAACCTAATCAACTCATATGCACAAACCTCTTGCCTATAAATAGAAGAAGCATTTGCAAGAGAAAGAGGTTAGAGAAAATAGAGAGAGGTTAGAAGAAAAAGAGACAGAAAATCCATAAGTTTTGTTGTAAACTAGCCATCAAGATCCCATACTCTCCAAAAATCCATAACTGTCCAAAAAAGCTTCTACTCTTGAGCTTTAAAATCCAAATATTTGGAACTCTCACATCTTGCAAGCTCTGTCCAAACATCCAAGCACCTCACATACATCACCTAGAAATTGTTCAAACTCAAGAACAAGCTTCTAAAACACATCTATTTTCTCTTCCAAGTTCAAGAACAGTCAAGACAACAACTCAAGCTCAGAATATAAGATCCAACTCCAAGGTAAATTCTTGACTTTAGTTCTTCATTTCAAGCATCCTTAGTAATTCATTTTTTAAAGATAAAGTGTAGTAACATTGTTATTGAAGCTACCCTTTTGTTTATCTTCCATTCTTTTTATTATGTGTCGAGAACTAACCCATGTATGCAGCAAAACAATGTCGAAGTAGAAAAAATGACAGTATGAGTCGACACATAGCCTTATGAGTCGACACATACTGCTATACAGACCCAAAACAGAAGCAAAAAACAGTGTATGAGTCGACGCAAAACACGTATGAGTCGACACATGCAGTGTATGAGTCGACACATACCATTATGTATCGACTCATACTGAGTTTATTTGGCAATACAGGGGCAAGGAAAGTTATATGTCGATGCATGTGAGCTTGTGTCGATACATAATAGTTCAAAATGCATTTTTTCCTTCTTTTTACACTGTTTTTACATTTCCTTCATTGTTATTCGATATGGTTGTAATATTTAAGTTCCTATTTCATCCTCATTTGTAAATTGTACCCCCATCCCCTAAAACGATGTAATAGCGTAGGACTTTATTTTTCGTAATTTAACGCTTTCAAATACAAATGCTAGTAATTAGGGTTTTGTATGAAAATACTAAAACCAATCAATAGAAAACCCTAATCAAAGACAAAAACAATGCATGTAAATCAATACATTTGCACACAATCACCCCTAGGGTAAATCCACTTGGTTGTCTTATAAAAATGGCCATATTATGCATGTGAGGTATCTTAGCAAAGACGAGCAAAATACAAGATCATAGCCCCTCAATGACGCTATCCATGTTGCCTTTCAAAATGATCTTAGTCCCTCAAAGATAAATGCTAAGATATCTCACAACATTGCTATCATGACTATACGATGACCCTCGTCCCTTTACATACAAAGATAGGGTTATTTACCAAATCAATGGTAAGATGACAATGTCAAAAGAAAGAAGAAATAAACATGAAAGACTTTTGAGTAGGTAGATTGTTCCTAGTTGCTTACTCAATTTCAAATCAGACACTCCTTGCTATTTTCAAAACAAACACCAACACTTTCAAAAACATCTTTCAAACTTGAAAACATTTTCAAAAGATCAACACTTTGTATACATTCTTACGAACGATAATCATTACAAAGTTTGCCTAAACGATGGTGCCTTTTCAAAATACTTTCAAAAAAACACACAAGCACATTTTCAAACAAAAGAAAGTGATCTAGCAAGTAACTAAGATCCCATGGAAAACCATGGATGAAAAGGATGCTAATACCTTCCCTTTTCATAATCTACCTCCCGAACTCAAGAAACAATCTTAAAGGTCTTTCCTGTGCTTTTTCACCTTTCCTTTTGAATAAAAGAAAAGTCGGTGATGACTCTTGCTAACCGCAATATTTACGATAAAATGCAAAACACCCAAGTCAGTTCTCCCACCGTATTACAGAACTGGCGACTCTGCTGGGGAATTTTGTGAAAGTGGGGTTACCTTAGGGATATATCACATTTACTTGCTTTCTTTGTTTGACTTGTGATGTCATGAAGCACTAATGAACTTTTAGAACCTTTACTTGACCAACTTGGCCATTAGGACGTAGTGAGATGACCGACTTTGGTGCAGTCCGAAGTTGGTAGATACTCGATACTACACTCATTAAGGTTTGGCTTTTGGGATCTTTCGGTCGCCATTAAAGAGGCTTGCACTGAAACAATGCCCAAGGA
The DNA here is from genome assembly GCA_948472305.1 of Vicia faba. NCBI lineage: Eukaryota > Viridiplantae > Streptophyta > Magnoliopsida > Fabales > Fabaceae > Vicia > Vicia faba. The sequence goes on from OX451739.1 coordinate 263,047,719, forward strand.
AACAAATCAGTGATATTGAGCTCCTTAGAACCCAGTTACTATTACTAGGACCGTTTTGAGCCAACTAAACTTCAAGAGGGTACTTACCTATGAGACTCCATGCAAGCCTAAACCTAAGGACTTGTTTGCTTTGTTTATATATATATATATATATATATATATATATATATATATATATATATATATATATATATATATATATATATATATATATATATATATATATATATATATATATATATATATATATATATATATATATATATATATATACTTGTACATAACATCATAACATCATACTCATACTCACTAACCATTTCAAGGATCTTGAGATTTATCTTTGTTCTATTTTGTAGGACATGGATTCTATTCGCAGGAAAACCATTCAAGTAAATCTTGTAAGGATCCCTCCTCAACTCAAAGAGTTAACATCAAGGGTTCCTGAGAATTCTCCATTTACCAAAAGAAATAGTCTCCTCCTAAACTTGGTTACCTCCAACACTGATGAAGACATGATGAAGGTGCTTTTCCAATTCTTTGATCCTCTACACCATAGCTTCACTTTTCCCGATTATCAACTTGTGCCAACTTTAGAAGAATTCTCCCAACTCTTGAGGATCCCCATTCTCAATCGACTACCCTTCAACGGTACAGAAAGAGATCCAAAACCTGAAGAGATTGCTCAAGCCCTACACTTGCAACAATCTGATGTCACAACTAATTGGGTAACAAGGAGTGGCGTCAAAGGTTTCTTGGCCAAATTCCTGTTTGAGAAAGCTCAAGATTGTTGGAACTCCTTGGACTTGCAAGCTTTTGAGGAAATTGAATCCCTTCTCATCTATGGGATGATTTTGTTCCCAAATCCTGACCAACTCATAGATGTAAACACCGTAAAAATCTTCATGGCTCGTAACCCGGTGCCTACTTTGTTAGGAGACATCCTACATTTTTTTCACTCTCGCACTTTGAGGAAGAGAGGTATCCTCATATGTTGCACTCCTCTCTTGGCAAGATGGTTTATTTCGCATCTTCCCCAATCTATATTAAAGAACAAGCAAGGTTCAAGGTGGTCACATAGGTTGATGGCGCTCAGACATTCAGAAATTCATTGGTGTTCCCACTCTTTGGAGAATGTTACTATCGTCGACCGTTGTGGAGAATTTCCTAATGTCCATTTGCTTGGCATTAGAGGAGGTATCACTTACAACCCCTGCTTAGCCCTACGACAATTTGGTTTCGCCCGGAGGGATGGTCCCTATGAGATGCTTATCCAAGGATTGGTATTCGACTACGAGAATGACAATCAAGGTTACCGCCAGAGGTTTATCCGAGCATGGAGGATGGTGAACAAGGTAGATAGCAAGACGTTAGGACACATGAACTCCATTCCCCTTGAGTCTTACCTTAAATGGGTGCGAGCTCGTGCTCAGAAACTTGTGATGCCTTATCCTTCCATCTTACCAGTCATCATGGATCCTGTGGTCGAAGGAGATGTTCCCTACACTATCCTCCATCCCAACATGCCTACCTCTCTCGAAGACTTGCAAAAGGGTTGGATTTATCTTAAGGAAGAACTAGATACTTTCGAAGCTCAATTCTATGCTAGTGAGAAGAGGGTCTTGGAGCTTACGAAGCAGCTACAAGCAGAGCAAAGTGTGAACGCTTATCTCGCGCCAAAGAGGATACGTTCGGTCTTTTTATCTTAGAAAGTGATTTTGTAAGCCCAAGAGGCATGATGTAATCTTTCTTGTTTTGTTTAATTAAAATTAATGTTTGTTCATTATTTTGTCTATACAAATTTAAGTCTCATTAATCCTTGAAATCATTTGCATATACATATTCCATGCATCATAACATGACAAGTTTTCGCATAACAGGTTTCCTTATCTTTCTGATGTTTACTTACCAAAAAGAATCTAAAGAAAACTGTGAAAGATCTCCAAGCCCAAAATTCTCAGTTTCAGGAGACTCTACTAGCCCTAGCCAAGGGGTAGCAAGATATGATGGCTTTGCTGGCTGTTAAGAAGAAGCCAAAGAAGAAAGCTCTGCTCAACATGGGTAGAAGGTTCAAGGAGATAGTCCGTCAAATCCCAGTAGGAGGAGACTCATCTGAAGAGGACGAGAACTAGATCGGTGAGGTCAAGAGTACTCAGGCTGAATGTGCTAATGATCAAGAATCTGATGATGATTATTTCAATGAGCAGTATCCACCCGCTGATATCAAATACAAGCAGTTAGAAGACAGATTGAAAGCTGTTGAAATCCAAGCCGTCCCTGGTTTAGATTTTGATGATTTGGGTCTGATCTCTGGGGTAGTCATTCCCCACAAATTCAAAATACTAATCTTTGCAAGGTACGATGGGGTTTCTTGTCAAAAACTCCATTTGAAATCTTATGTGCGCAAGATACAGCCACACACTGCTGATAAGAAGCTCTAAGTTCACTTTTTCCAAGAAAGCTTAGCTGGAACACAACTTGAATGGTTTTATCAGTTATATGGTTTTCGTATCAATACTTGGGAGGATTTATCTACTGCCTTCTACCATCAGTATTAGTACAACGCCGACTTGGTGCCAACGAGGGTTCAGTTGCAAGATATGACCATGGGAAAGAATGAAGGATTTAAGGAATATGCGTAAAGGTGGAGAGACCTCGCCAGTAGAGTCCAACTGCACTTGACTGATAGGGAGCACATCGACATGTTCATGGGCACTTTATCTGGTCCTTTCTTTAATCTGTTGGTTGGCTGCTCTTCTTCTAGTTTCACCGAGTTGATCTTAACCGGAGAAAGAGTTGAAAGTGGAATCAAAAGTGGGAAGATTTTTATGGCGTCTACCTCCACTTCCAATCATATCAAGAAACCTTTTGCTGCAAAAAAGGAAGTCAATGCTGTGTACGGGGAAAGGGCCCGTATCAAGAAGAATGATCGTCCGTCTGTCAATGCTGTCTGAATCTCCAATCCAACTCCTACTCCAAGACCATCTGCAAATCATCAATGTTTTGAAACTCCAAGAAGACAATTTACGAGGTTAGACATGTCATTATCTCAAGCCTTACAACATTTTCTCAAGGTTAATTTAGTGAAATTACGCGATCCTCCTGCCAACCCTGATACCTCGTCACCAAAGTATAATCTGAACGCTAAGTGTGTTTACCATTCAAGCAGTCCCGGGCACGAGACTGACCAGTGTTGGGCCTTAAAGAACAAAATCCAGGATTTGATTGACAACAAAACTATTGAATTTGATCCCCCTCCAACGCCGAATGTAATCACCGCTCCAATGCCGAAGAATGAAAAAGGTGTTAATGCTGTCGAAGATACAATTTTTGTCGCCTCTATTGAAGAATTGACTACTCCACTAAATATAATCAAGAACAATCTGTTGAAATCCGGGATTTTCCCTGGATGCGTAAAGGACTGTGTGTGCTGTACAAGACAACTCAATGGATGTGAAGGGCTGAAGAAAGGCATACAACGCCTGATGGATAGCCACAAAATTCTATTTGAAAAGACCCCACTTGCCAAGAGTTTGACTAACAAATATGAAGACGTCTCCATTATTACCATCTCAAACAAACCTATTAGGATCACCTCCAAAGGTCCTATTAGGATTTCAAATGAACCCACCATTGCTCCATTAATAATTACCAATCCTGGACCGATTCCTTACTTTTCAAACAAAGCAGTACCATGGAATTACGGTGCCGAGGTGTTCTATCACGGGATTAAACAAGATGCCTGGATCGGAGAAGAAAAAGATGACGATGTCAGAAACATAGCTGGCTCAAGCAAAGTAACTAGAACTGGGAGAATATTCTCACCCAATATCTCACCTCCAGTAGTTACAAAGACGCCTATCCGCATTACTGCCGCCAAGCCAAGTACCGAGACAAAAGGGAAAGGGAAGGTTGTTGAGCCTGATGTGATTGAAGTACCCTCCAAGGACGTAACTAATGAAGAACCCTCCACTTGTGAGATGAACGAGATTTTAAAGATCATAAAAAGAAGCGACTTCAAGATTGTAGAACAGTTGGGGCAAACCCCCTCTAAGATTTCAATGTTGTCATTGCTGCTTTTCTCCGATGCCCATGCTCGAACATTAATCAAGTTCCTGAAAAAATCTCATGTCCCCCATGAGACAACAACAGACCAATTTGAGAATTGCATGGCTAGCCTGACAGCTGATAATGGCTTGGGGTTTTCAGATGCTGACTTAACACCTCTCAGGAAGAATCACAATAAAGCTTTACATGTTTCTATCGAGTGCAAAGGGACTACCTTAGAACATGTGCTAGTCGACACTGGTTCTTCTCTGAATGTGTTACCCAAGGGGGCATTAGACCATCTTGACTGTGAAGATTTAATCTTGAAGCCAAGTGATATCATCGTAAGGGCGTTTGATGGATCAAAGAGGACTGCTCATGGGGAAGTAGATCTTCCAATCAAAGTGGGCTCCCAAATCTTCAACTCCACCTTCTATATTATGGATATTCGCCCTGCCTATTCTTGTCTGTTAGGTCGCCTGTGGATTCATAAAGCTGGGGCAGTGACCTCAACCATCTATCAGAAACTCAAATATCCAGTCAAGGGCAGAATAGTCACCGTCTGTGGGGAAGAAGAGTTTATGGTGAGCCACCTTAACTCTTTCAAGTATGTAGAGATGGACGGAGAATTAATTGAAACCCCATGTCAAGCCTTTGAGGTTGTACCATCGATGATTGCTGCTACTAAATTTTCTTCTGATGAGTCCAAGCTGTCAAGGCCATGCTAAAGATGGTTTCAGTCAAGGATGCCCGTGTGTTAATTGAAGAAGGAAACTGTGATACTTAGGGGCAACTCCTCGACATCCCTTTTAAAACGGACAAGTTTGGGTTGGGCTTCACTGGCAAAGCTCAGAAGGAAGTGAGGCGTGCTCGTGCTGGAAAGCCACCTCTCCGCATTGGAAGCCATGAAGTCAACATCGTGGGTGACTCTGAAGAAGAAGCCGCATTTGAAGAATGGGTGTATCCAACTACTACGGAGCTGAAGAATTGGCATACAAAGGACTTTGTGCCCATCTCCTTCATTAAGGAGTAATCTACTTGTTATTGCTTTTATTTCAATTCAAGAACGTGTTGTCTGTAATATTTTAACAATGACTTTCAACCATTTTCCTGGCCTGGGGCACTTTGGTCCATTTGTCAAGGGTTTTGTTTATGTTCATCTAATCATATGATCATTTAGTACATTGGACTCTTTTGCATTCAAATATTCGTGTTCATTGTCTTTCTTTTCTTAAAAATACATTTTTCAAAAAATAGCCATGTATCTTACATGCACACACACACACACTCTTGCAGGTCCACATCCACTCTGGATCCTATTGCCAATGACTCTACTATTACCGACTGTTGTACCCCAAAATTTGCCCTCCCATATTCTTCAAGAAATTGCCAAGCCAAGTCACAAAACTCCCCAAGGGTTGCATAGCTCAATAGTCTCCCATACAGTCAAAACTAGGGTTTGGGTTCTGATCAAGAAAAGGAAGTTTTCAAAGGCCCAATCAAGTCTCATATGCCTACAAAGATGGTCAAGCATCCTCATATCAAGTTTCAAGGCATTCAGCTCAAAATTGCACAGTCAAAACCCTAAATTGCACTACAGTCAACTATAGGGGCAAAATGGTCATTTGACAGTCAAAAGTTCAAATTTTTGGTCAACATATCATTTTGAAGCCACAAACATCATTTGATCAATGCTTGATCATGATTCTCAAAATTTGGCTCAGAAATCATCAAAGATACAAAAGTTACTATATTTGGACAGCTGAAAAAGTCAACTGAAATTGACCAGGGCATAACTTTCACATGGATTATCAGAAAAATTCCATCCAAAGCTCATTTTGAAGAGAAAGACATTTCCTACAACTCATCTTCATACTTCAAATCCAAGAAATGCTCTCACAAAAAGTTATCAATTTCAACATTATAGGTCATTTTCAAAAGTCAACAAAAAGGGACTTTAAGTCAAAGGCCATAACTTGAGATTGGTAAATCAAAATGACATGGGACCAAAGGCATTGGTTAAAGGACTCAAATACCTTTCCAAAATGTCCAAGAACATGTGAAAAGCTTAAAAATTGAGCAAGTTATGCCTTGTGGAAGTTGGGAAATTTTTGGATATTTTGAAAAGTCAACTTTGATCCAAATGACCTAAAATTGCTAATGGGCCCATTTTTCTTCCATGATTCATCATTCTAAGCATATGCACGACCACTTGGCCCAAAGGGAAGTATTTTCTCATTTTTTATTTATTTATTTGAGTTTTTATTTATATTAATTCAATTAAATCATTTTAAATATGTGAAAAATATCTAAATGAACCAAACAAATCTTTTTATACACATTCTAGACTCAATATTTCGTGTAAATGCAAATGGGGAAAGATTTGGAGCTGATTGGCATGATTGAGAGCAAAATACACATGAAAAGATATGGAAAAGATCCTTAAGAAATCAAATATTGAAAACCATTATGGCCATGGATTTTATTCAATTTTCTTGACCTAATAGCTTCAATACATAAGCATGATTCAAAACCTAATCCTAAAACACCCTAGGCTGCGCAAAAGACCAAGATACAAACTTGAAAAAATAGCCATAAAACTCAAATCTGAAAAGCACTCTAAAGGACGATTCAAAGCCTAATTCCTTTTCCAATAGCTTCCTCAAGGTTCCCAGAAGCGATTCCAATCCCAAACATCCATCAACACACAAAGAATTGGTAATGAGACCTTCGACTGTACAACAAAAAATTCATAAACGCATATCATGTTCTAGGCATTTTTTATGAAATTTAATTGTTGATTCTTATTCCTCATTTGATTGTGAAGCTAACCATTACATTCAATTTGATTTTTATGCCATATACGCGATTGTACCATGCTTGAAATCTAGGGTTTTCAGAGTTCTTAATTTGGGGATTTTACAAAGAGAAAAAATTAGGATTCCAAACCACTGCCATTCCATTCAGCAGACCTAGACGAAGAAGAAGCACCATTCGCGAACAATTTATGAAGCCTATAGCGCTATTCGCTATTTTCCCTAAAGCCCTCTAAACCCACGCGCATAAAACCGTTGCTCTTGTTTTTGTTTTACAGGGATAGTGTGGAAGACGAAATCGTGGCAGTGTATCATACGCTAATTCAAATCAGCGCGCGTTTTTGTGCTTTTTAGTGGCCACTAACCAATTTTGATTTTTGTTATTTATTTGTTGTTATATATACAAAGCGTGCGTTGTAGCTCAGCTGGCCAAGTGTGATGTTGGTGACTCCCATGACCTGGGTTCAAGTCCCAGGTCTGAACAATTTCAATATTGTTTTTCTATACTAATTCCTATGCAGCGTCAGTATTGATGTACACCATGCTCTATCATCATCCAAAGGTCCACGCGTCCAAGAGATGCAGATCAAGGGCTCAGATCTGAAGAGCACCATGTATCATAGTCAGACGCATCACATGCTTGCACAAAAGTCAACGGATTTCAATGCTTAATGGGCCAGATTTGCTTGGACAATACCTCCACTTTAGGGCCTGAACCCCCCCTGGTTTGCAATTTCTTTCTCTTTTTTTACTTGTTTTATTTTATTGTTAATTGTCATTTTATTTTATTCAATTGTTTTTAATTAATTAATTATTTTTTCTACAAAATATAAAAACATCATAAAAAATCCAGAAAAAGATAAAAAATGTAATAAATTATTTCATTCTAATATTTTCATAAATAAATTAACATGTAATTATTAGTTTTAATTAAGTTACAATTTTAATTTTTTTTAATAACTAAAAATCCAAAAATATAGAATTTAGGTTTAATTGTTAATATTATTCCTTTTAATTTCCTTTTTTACAATAATAATATTTATTTTATTTATTTTCATAAATTAAAAATGCATGTAAATTAACTTAGGTTTAAATTAGTTAAAAATTCAATATTTTTCATAATAAGTTTAAAAACCATTAGAACTAGGTTTAACATTTTATTCTAGTTTTAATTAATTCTTTTTTCCATTAAATCTTAAAAAACACAAAAATACCAAAAACGTTTTCTTTTAATATTAATTAATTCATGTAATTTAATATTTTGCAAAAGGGTCCAACGCCCATGTGTTTAATTTATTTAATGTCGCATATTTATTTTTATTGCTTAATTCATTATGTATCTCTCCCAAAGCGTTGTAACTTATACTTTTCGCACTTCTATTCGCTTTCTTTATTTTCCGTCAAATCGGGTCCGGTTTAATTTTGGCGATGTGGACCCGCGCCATTTGTAATAGTTGTAGATTTATTTTTCCGCAACTTTTAACTGTTAAATAAGCATGAAAGAATGTATGGACTTAAAATAAAATCAAGCGTAGATCACAACAAACATGACAAGACAAATTATCAATGAAAACGACACACAAATCGCACACACCACCCCTAGGGTACGCCTCACTGTTGCCTTTCGAAAGGTGATCGTCGAGTAGAGGACGTCTTAGTAAGTCCTCATGATCCGGGAACCTGGCATGAGGGTAGCTTCTAAGGTGTCTTCCCATTGCTCTGGTGATCACCATGTCCCTACAAACTCGAATTGACCCGAACACCTCCAACGGTGGTGCTACCTACCTCTCAATGGTGGGATGGCACTACTTTTAAGGACATTTACACAGACGAATTCCTTAGGGTAGGTAGGTTCTCAAGGATACTTGCTCTAATTTCAAAAACAAACAAAAAAACCTTTTCACACTGGCACTTTTCCAAAGGCTTTCAAAGCAAATTTTTCAAACACTCTGACGTATGAGTCGAACTGAAATTTTTCAAAGAAACTTTTTTAAACCCACATTGAAAAGCAAACAAACATTTTTGAAAACACATTGAGCAAGTATCTAAGAGCCCATGGATAACCATGGATAGAAAGGGTGCTAACACCTTCCCTTTCTATAACCTACCTCCCGAACCGAGAGCAATCTCTTAAGGAATTTTTCTGTGCTTTTGTCCTTTCCATTTGGAGAAAATAAAAGACGGTGGCGACTCTTGCTTCCGCGACATTTCGCGAACCAGCGTTAAACAGTCAGTTCCAGATCCATCGATCACACCGACTATAACTTTGAATGTTCTATCAACCAAGCCGAAGACAAAAGCGAGGAAGATTGTGACATAGCAGAAGAACTAGCCATACTTCTATTACAAGAGGAAAAATCTATTCAACTGAACGAAGAGTCAGTTGAAGTTGTTAACCTGGGTACTGAGGTAGATAAGAAGGAAATCAAGATCGGTGATAACCTGGAAAGTAGTGTCAAGAGCAGGTTGGTTCAGATGTTGCATGTTTATATGGAAGTATTTGCTTGGTCTTATGAAGATATGCTTGGGTTAGATACCGAAATTGTAGTTCATCGTCTGCCAACTAAAGAAGACTACCCTCCTGTTAAACAAAAGGTTCGTCGCATGAGGCCTGATATGTCTGAAGAGATCAAAGCCGAGGTGAAGAAACAATTTAATATGGGGTTCCTAGCTGTGACATCCTATCCTTAATGGGTTGCCAATGTGGTTCCAGTGCCAAATAAATATGGGAAAGTTCGCATGTGCGTAGACTATAGGGATCTAAATAGGGCAAGCCCTAAGGATAATTTCCCTCTACCATACATTGACGTCTTAGTTGATAATACCGCTCAGCATAAAGTCTTCTCTTTCATGGATGGCTTATCAGACTATAGTCAGATAAGGATGGCTCCTGAAGACATGGAGAAAACTACTTTCGTTATGCAGTAGGGTACCTTCTGCTACAAGGTTATGCCATCCGGACTAAAAAATACAAGGGCAACATATCAAAGAGCTATGGTAGCTTTGTTTCATGATATGATTCATCATGAGATAGAGGTATATGTGGATGATATGATTGCCAGATCTCAAACCGAAGAAGAACATCTCGATCACCTGCACAAGTTATTCGAGAGGCTGAAAAAGTACAAGCTGAGGTTAAACCCTGTAAGTGCATGTTTGGAGTACGATCTAGAAAGCTTCTAGGTTTTGTCGTCAACAATAAAGGCATTGAAGTTGATCATGCCAAGATAAAGGCCATCCAAGAAATTCCAGTCCCTCATTCTGAAAAATAAGTCAGAGGATTCTTGGGTCGTCTCAATTACATTGCCCATTTCATATCTCACTTAACTGCTACTTGTGAGCCACTCTTCAAACTCTTGAAGAAAGATCAGGTAATCAGATGGAACAATGATTGCCGGATTGCCTTTGAAAAAATCAAAGAATACCTACAAGAACCTCCTATTATCATGCCTCCAGTTGAAGGAAGACCCTTGATCATGTACTTGACTGTACTAGAGAACTCTATGGGGTGTGTGTTGGGCAAACATGACGAGTCTGGCCGAAACGAGCATGCTATTTGTTACCTGAGAAAAAAGTTTACCGACTGTGAAACCAGATATTCACTGCTCGAGAAAACTTGCTGCGCTCTGGCATGGGCTGCTCGCCGACTAAGACATTATATGTTGACACATACCATTCTGTTGATTTATAAGATGGACCCAATCAAGTACATCTTCGAGAAACCTGCCCTTTCCGAACGGATAGCCAGATGGCAAATGATCTTGACTGAGTACGACATTCAATACACGACTCAAAAAGCCATCAAAGGAAGTGTACTAGCAGATCATTTGGCCCATCAAGCCGTGGATGATTATCAGTCAATGAACTTCGACTTCCCTGATAAGGACATCATGCTGGTAACCGACTGCGCAAAATCTGGACCATATAACGGACCTGAACCAGGATCCTGATGGACTATGGTATTCGACGGGGCTTCTAAAGCCTTAGGTAACAGAATTGGTGTTGTGATCATCTCTCCTGAAGGTTGCCACACTCCTTTCACTGCCAGACTATGCTTCGATTGTACAAACAATATAGCTGAGTATGAAGCATGCATCTTAGGTCTGGAAGCTGCTATTGACTTAAGGATCAAGCATTTGGATGTGTTTGGAGATTCCGCCTTGGTGATCAGCCAAGTAAATGGAGATTGGGACACTAAACACCCTAATCTTATCCCTTACAAGGAACTGGTGTTATCCCTAATTCCTTACTTTGAAGAGAACACGTTCGAGCACTTTGCTAGGGAAGAAAACCAGTTGGCTGACGCTTTGGCAACCATATCTTTAATGTTCAAAGTCAGATGGGATAATGAAGCCCCTATGATAACAATTGAAGGATTCGATGAACCTGCACATTTCTATGAGCTTGACACCGATGCGGAAAAGCCATGGTACCATGAGGTGATGAGATACCTTGAAGCACAAGAGTATCCAGAGGGGGCATCTATCAATGACAGAAAGTTCTTACAAAAATTTGTAGCCAAATTCTTCCTAAGTAAAGGGATATTGTACAACTATTCTCCATATAGACAAAAATGAATGGCGCAGTCGAAGCGTCCAACAAAAATATCAAGAAGATTGTGCAGAAGATGGTAGTAACCTATAAGGATTGGCATGGGATGTTGTCTTTTGCTCTACATGGCTACCGTACTTCAGCTAGAACCTCAACTGGGGCAACTCCATTTTCCTTAGTTTATGGCATGGAAGCTGTTTTTCCAGTAGAAGTTTAGATCCCCTTGCTAAGGATTATGAATGAGGTAGGCCTAGGCGAAGACGAGTGGATTCAAACGAGATTGGATCAGCTGAACTTGATTGACGAAAAATGATTAGTCGCTGTTTGCCATGGTCAAACGTATCAAAACCGGATGATCAAGACTTTCAACAAAAAGGTCAAGCCTCGAGTATATCAAGTTGGTGACTTGGTGATAAAACATATCATTTTACCACAAGGCGACCCAGAGGCAAATGGACTCCCACCTATGAAGGACCATTTGTTGTCAAGAGAGTTTTTTCTAGCGGTGCCATAATGTTAACTACCATGGATGGAGAGGATTTCCCACATCCCATAAATGAGTACATAGTTAAAAATACTACGCATAAGAGACCCGTTAGGTTGACACACCTAAGAAAAATAAGGGCATCCCGGCAAGCCAAAAGTTTTGAGAAAAAATTAGGGATATATGGAAAAGATTGTACACCCGGAAAGTTGAAAACCCGAAAGGGCGACTTGGGAAAAAAAGGGTATCCTGGTGGGATGAAAACCCGAAAGGGAGGTCCAGGAAAAAATTAAGGATTAAAAGCGTATGACTATGTCCCGTGGAATCAATACATTCAATTTTATCATCAAGGTCTAAGTCCAAACAGTCTAAGATCAATCCAATCAACTTCGATCAACGGCAAAGGACATTCGAAGACATTGGGGCAATAGTAGAGTTGGAAGGCAATGAGATCATTTCACATGGCTATTTGTTTTCATTCTCAATTTTGTTTTCCTTTCGACGATTTTCTCTTACTAGGATCTCCGTCTCTCTGTACAAAAATGCCTATTCATAGGCAAAATATCAATACAAATACACTTTGAAGTGCAAAATTTCTGTCTTTGTTTTGAATGCAAATTTGTCCAATAACTAAAATTAAATGAACATATGCATATGAACATAATTAAAAACTATTTGGCACATGTGTCCTGCTAAGCAGCAATAAGAATCTCTTTAATGTATTTGAAATATCCCCACAGAGTTATCTCATTATCATTATCCCCATGAGGAAGGTTGCAATAAACCTTTCCCAAACAGGTTTTACTTCCCAAATAATAATCGAGGAACCACAAAAACTCCCCAACTGAGTTCAAATTTCCCCAACAAAAATCGAGGAACCAAAATTCTCCAGTCGAGTACATCCTCCCCAACCGAGTTTGTATTCCCCCGGTATAGCCTATCTTCCCCAACTGAGCCTATTATCCCCAGTGAGCCTGTTATCCCCAGTTGAGTGTATCCTCCCCAAGCTGAGTCTGTCCTACCCGACTGAGTCTACACTCTCCAGTTTGAATTTTCCTTTCAGATATTGCAAATCATAGGGCCACAACCCCTGATCCCCAATAAAGCCGTCAGCAAAACCTTTACTATTTCCAAATAGTTACCGTGAAACCTGGACCCAACCAGATAACAGTTGATCTCAATTTCAAGATACTATAAAACCTGGACCCGACCAGATAATAGTCTAACTCTTCAAAGATATAGAAGAATCTGGACTCAATCGAACCAAGGTTTAACTTCTTCTCCCCAATAGAGTTTTCCTTTACCCCAACAATTTGTCGTGAAGCCTGGATCTGACCAGATAACAATCACCCTTAGAGATTCTTTGTGAAACCTGGAAACTGACCAGATAAAAACTAAATCCCCAAACAGTTTATTGTGAAACTTGGACCCAACCAGATAGCAATTGACCTCGTCAACCTCAGAAATCTGCAAAGCCTGGACCCGACCAGATGGCAGTTTTTTTTTAAACAGCTTATTTGTGAAACCTAGAGCCCGACCAAATAATAATTAACTATGATCCCCAAAGAGACACTATGAAGCCTGGACTCGACCAGATAATAGTACAACTTTCCAAAAATCGTGAAGCCTGGATCTGATCAGATAATAGTTACCACTTCAAGTTACTGCGAAGCCTGGATCCGACCAGATAACAGTTAACCTCTGTATCCCCAGCAAGTTGTTGTGAATCTTGGATCCGACCAGATAACTATTCAATTTCAAGAAATTTTCTGCAAAGCCTGGAATCCGACCAAATAACAGTTAATTCGTCTCTTCCCCCAGTAAGTTACCGTGAAGCCTGGATCCGACCAGATAGCAGTTGACTACTTCATCCTCATCAAATTGTGAAGCCTGGATCCAACCAAATAACATTTGACATTCAAGAGATATTCCCCAGCGAAAGCATCCTTTCAACAAAGTTTGAACATATGCATATTCTTCAACCCCAACGACAATCAGGGATTCAACCTCCAAGAATTTCCATAGCAGCAGTTAGGGATTTATTTTTCCGGACAAAAACATACATCTCACATTCATACATCATAGCATGTACATACCCTATGCATTTAGCATAATACCAAATTTGGTGAACATCATGCATGCATCTGCATTTTACTAACTCTTTTTCTCACAGGTAAAACATCAAGTTTTAGTATAAATCAACAAGAGATTTGTGCTGATATTTCTTCTAATGTTTATCAACTTTCCTCCAAATGGCATCTATAAGCCCATTCACCATCCATCTTTGAGTGAAAATTTCTGGGCACTCTAGTGTTCAATCATCTTTCACCTTTAAGTCACGAATGGCGGACTCACCAATCTAAATCTTCAGGTTTAAGAAGATTGAACAGGGGCAGTTGTTGTACCCCAAAATTTTCCCTCTCATTTCTCAAGGATTCTCTCACAAGATCTTCCATGACGTCAAGTTTGCAGCACTCATACATCAATTTAGGCTTGGAATTGGCACAAGGGCAAAATGGTCAATTGCATATTAGAAAGTCAAACTTTGACTTTTTGGTCAACATTACATTCCAAAGATCAAATTTCATCAAGACATGCAAGAATATCAAGCTTGATCATCAAGAAAGTCAAGAAAGTCTAAAGTCAACTTGAAAAGTCAAGATTTCCAAGACTTAGGAATTTTCTAAGTGTTTTTATACATGATAATTTCATCACTTCATGCCATTCTTTCATCATGATGCAAGATGATTCAAAAGAAACTTTCAACATGAAAGTTGTAGATCTCCATGATATCTACAACATTTATTTAAACAACTTCTCCTAAATATGATGGGATCTCAAGTTACAAATTCATGAAGTCATAACATTTTCATTTAACACTTAGAGAAAATTTCAACACATTTTGGTCAGGATTTTACCCCAACTTCTTGGCATTTTTTCACATAGTTTCAAGATGATTTTGTCAAAATGGCCAACATGAAAGTTATAGAGGATGTTTCAAGCTTTCCAAAACATCCAAGAGCATAAATTTATCATACTTGAGCTAGGAGATTCAAAGGCTTGAAGTTGGCCATCCATCTTTGAATTGCAAGTCATTCTAAGTGAAGAACACATAACAAAACTCTCATGATTTGCTGCATAATCTTATGTTGTAGGCTTCTTTGATTGAAAATATCATCATAATTTAATGCTTACACCCACTCTTGAGCTATTACCCAAGTGTTTAAACCATTGTCCAAAAGATCTTTCCATTTATGGCATAAAGGCACCATTGCTATTCTTGAAAAGCAAGTTTTTTGTACAAAGTTTATCTTGAGCCCATACCTTGCTGGTTGCTGATTATACTTCACCATAAATCATGGGAAGTAGATCCTCAATACTAGCAACTTTGGTACTTCATCTTGGGACTATGGAGTACTTGACTTGGTTTGATCTTTGTAATCCAACCAAACCATAATATGCTGTCTTATAAAACTAATCAGATCATATGCACAAACCCCTTACCTATAAATAGAAGAAGCATTTGCAAGTGAAAGAGGTTGGAAAAGGTTAGAAAAATAGAGAGAAAAGCCAGAAGTCTTATTGTAAACTAGCCATCAAAAACCATAACTGTCCAAAAAAGCTTCTACTCTTGAGTTTTAAAGTCCAAATATTTGGAACTCTCACACCTTGCAAGATCTGTCTAAACATCTAAGCACCTCACATAAATCACCTAAAATTTGTTCAAACTCAAGAACAAGCTTCTACAACACCTCTGTTTTCTCTTCCAATTTCAATAACAGTCAAGACAACAACTCAAATTCAGAGTATAAAGATCCAACTCCAAGGTAAGTTTCTTGACTTTAGTAATTCATTTTTGAAGACAAAAATGTAGTAACCATTGTCCTTGAAGCTAACCTTTTGTTTATATTCCATTATTTTCATTATGTGTTGAAAAATAACCCATGTATGCATCAAGACAATGTTGAAGTAGAAAAAATGACAGTATGAGTCGACACATAGCCTTATGAGTCGATACATACTGCTTTACAGGCCCAAAACAGAAGGAAAAACAATGTATGAGTCGACACAAAGCACATATGAGTCGACACATGCAGTGTATGAGTTGAAACATACCATTATGTATCGGCTCATACTGAGTTGATTTGGCAATACAGGGGCAAGGATAGTTATGTGTCGATGCATGTGAGCTTGTGTTGACACATAATAGTTTAAAATGCAATTTTCCTTATTTTTACACTATTTTTATGTTTCCTTCATGGTTATTAGATATGGTTGTAATATTTAAGTTCCTACTTCATCCCCATTTCTAAATTGTACCCTCATCCCCTAAATGATGTAATAGCGTAGGACTTTACATTTCCGCAATTTAACACTTTCAAATACAAATGCTAGTGATTAGGGTTTTGTATGGAAAGACTAAAACCAATCAATAGAAAACCCTAATCAAAGACAAAAACAATGCATGTAAATCAATACACTTGCACCCAAGAACCCCTAGGGTAAACTCCACTTGGTTTCCTTATACAAAATGGCCATATTACGCATGTAAGGTATCTTAGCAAAAACAAGCAAATACAAGATCATAGTCCCTCGATGACGCTATCTAAGTTGCCTTACAAATGATCTTAGTCCCTCAAAAAAAGAATGCTAAGATACCTTGCAACATTTCTAATCATGGCTATATGATGACCCATGCCCGTCCCGCTTACATCCAAAGATAGGGTTTCTTACCAAATCAATGGTAAGACAACAATGTCAAAGGAAAAGAAAATGAACAAGAAAGACATTTGAGTAGATAGATTGCTCCTAATTACTTGCTCCATCTCAAAACAAACATCCTTGCTATTTTCAAAACAAACTCCTACACTTTCAAAACATCTTACAAAACTTGAAAACATTTTCAAAAGACCAACACTTTGTATACATTCTTACAAATGAGAATCATTACAAAGTTTTCCTAAACAATGGCCTCTTTACAAAATACTTTCAAAAACCACACAAAGCACAATTTCAAACAAAAGCAAGTAACTAAGAGCCCATGGAAAACCATGGATGAAAAGGATGTTAATACCTTCCCTTTTCATAATCTACCCCCCAAACTCAAGAAACAATCTCAAAGGTCTTTCTTGTGCTTTTTCACCTTTCCTTTTGGATAAAAGAAAAGTCGGTGGCAACTCTTGCTAACGGCAACACTTGCGATCAAACGCAAAACACCCAAGTCATTTCTCCCACCGTATCACCAAGGCCATCCAAGAAATGCCAGTACCTCATTCTGAAAAAGAAGTCAGAGGATTCTTGGGTCGTCCCAATTACATTGCTCACTTCATATCACACTTGACTGCTACTTGTGAGCCAATCTTCAAACTCTTGAAGAAAGATCAGATAGTCAGATGGAATGATGAGTGCCAGGTTGCCTTTGACAAAATCAAAGAATACCTACAAGAACCTCCTATTCTCATGCCTCCAATTGAAGGAAGACCCTTGATCATGTACTTGACAGTATTAGAGAACTCTATGGGGTGTGTTTTGGGCAAACATGACGAGTGTGGCCAAAAAGAGCATGCTATTTATTACCTGAGAAAAAAGTTTACCGACTGTGAAACTAGATATTCACTGCTCGAGAAAACTTGTTACGCTCTGGCAAGGGATGCTCGCCGGCTAAGACAGTATATGTTGACCCATACCACTCTGTTGATTTCTAAGATGGACCCAATCAAGAATATCTTCAAGAAACCTGCCCTTTTCAGACGGATAGCCAGATGGCAAATGATCTTGACTGAGTATGATATTCAATACACTATGCAAAAGGCCATCAAAGGAAGTGTGCTAGCTAATCATTTGGCCCATCAAGCTGTGGATGATTATCAGTCAATAAACTCCGACTTCCCTGATGAGAACATCATGCTGGTAACCGATTGTGCGAAACCTGGACCATATGACAGACCTGAACAAGGAGCCCGATGGACTATGGTATTCGATGGGGCTTCCAACGCCTTAGGTAACCGAATTTGTGCTGTGATTATCTCTCTTGATGGTTGCCACACTCCTTTCACTGCCAGACTATGCTTCGATTGCACAAACAGTATGGCCGAGTATGAAGCATGCATCTTAAGTCTGAGATCTGCTATTAACTTAAGGATCAAGCATTTGGATGTGTTCGGGGATTCCGCCCTGGTGATAAGCCAAGTAAAAGGAGATTGGGACACTAAACACCCTAATATTATCCCTTACAAGGAACTTGTGCTATCCATAATTCCTTACTTCGAAGAGATCACTTTTGAGCACTTCCCTAGGGAAGAAAACCAGTTGGCTGACGAATTGGCAACGATGTCTTCAATGTTCAAGGTCAGATGGGACAATGAAGCCCCTGTGATAAAAATTGAAAGATTCGATGAACCTGCAGATTGCTATGAGCTTGACATCGATGAGGAAAAGCCATGGTACCATGAGGTGATGAGGTACCTTGAAGCACAAGAGTATCCAGAGGGGGAATCTATCAATGACAGAAAGTTCTTGCTAAGATTTGCAGCCAAATTCTTCCTAAGTAACAGGATATTATACAAGCGCAACCATGATTCAACTCTACTCCGATGTGTGGATAAGAAGGAGGCGAAGGAGATCATGGAAGACATGCACGATGGCCTCTTCGGTACTCACTCAAGTGGATATACGATGGCTAAGAAAATCTTAAAAGCCGGTTACTATTAGTCAACGATGGAGACTGATTGCCATCAACATTCAAGAACTTGTCACAAATGCCAAATCTACACTGACAAGGTCCATGTGCCTCCTATCCCTCTGAATGTCTTGACCGCTCCATGGCCATTTGCAATGTGGGTCATTGACATGATTGGATAGATCAAGCCCACCTCTTCCAACGGACATCACTTCATTCTTGTTGCTATCGACTATTTTACCAAATGGGTCGAAGCCGCCTCATTTTCCTCAATCACCAAGAATGTGGTAGCCAGATTCATCAGACACAACCTCATCTGCCGTTATGGTATCCCCAAAAGGACCATCACCGACAATGGGACTAACTTCAACAATGCTATGATCACTGAGCTTTGCACTCATTTTAAGATCAAGCATCACAATTCTTCTCCGTATATACCGAAAATGAATGGCGCAGTCGAAGCGGCCAACAAAATATCAAGAAGATTGTGTAGAAAATGGTAGTAACCTATAAGGATTGGCATGAGATGTTGTTGTTTGCTCTACATGGCTACCGTACTTTAGCTAGAACATCAACTGGGGCAACTCCATTTTCTTTATTCTATGGCATGGAAGCTGTTTTTCCAGTGGAAGTTCAGATTCCCTCGCTGAGAATTATGAATGAGGCAGGCCTAGGCGAAGACGAGTGGATTCAAATGAGATTGGATCAGCTGAACTTGATTGATGAAAAACGGCTAGTTGCTGTTTGCCATGGTCAGACGTACCAAAAACAGATGATGAAGGCTTTCAACAAAAAGATCAAGCCTCGAGTATATCAAGTTGGTGACTTGGTGATAAAACGCATCATTCTACCATAAGGCGACCCCAGAGGAAAATGGACTCCCACCTTTGAAGGGCCATTTGTTGTCAAGAGAGTTTTCTCTGGCAGTGCCATAATGCTAACTACCATGGATGGTGAGGATTTCCCACATCCTATAAATGGGGATATAGTTAAAAAATACCACGCATAAGAGACCCGCTAGGTTGACACACCTAAGCAAAATAAGGGCATCCCCGAAAACCAAAAGGTTTGGGCAAAAATTAGGGATATATGCAAAAGATTGTACACCCGGCAAGTTGAAAACCCGAAAAGGCGACTTGGGTAAAAAAGGGTATCCTGGTGGGATGAAAACCCGAAAGGACGGTCCAAGAAAAAGTTAAGGATTAAAAGCGTATGACTATGTCCCGTAGAATCAACATAGTCAATTTTATCACCAAGGTCCAAGTTCAAACGGTCCAAGATCAATCCAATCAACTTCTATCAATGGCAAGGGACATTCGATGACATTGGGGCAATAGTACAGTTGGAAGGCAATGAGATCGTTTCACATGGCTATTTTTTTTTGTTCTCAATTCTGTTTTCCTTTCGGCGATTTCCTCTTACTAGGATCTCCGTCTCTCTGTACAAAAACGCCTATTCATGGGCAAAATATCAATACAAATATACTTTAAAGTGCAAAATTCTTGTCTTTGTTTTGAATGCAAATTTGTCCAATGACTAAAATTGAATAAACATATGCATATGAACATAATTAAAACTATTTGACACATGTGTCCTGCTAAGCAGCAACAAGCATCTCTTTAATGTATATGAAATATCCCCACAGAGTCATCTCATTACCACTATCCCTACAAGGACGGCTATAATAAACCTTTCCCCAATGGAGTTACTTACAAAGTCTCCTTGCATAGGATAATCCCCGACCAGAGTCTCAATCTCTTGGCAGATCTCTCTCCAGCTAAGTCGATTTTTACAAGTTTAAGCCTCGTGGATCTCTTCCTAAAAGAAACTCACTTCCCCAACAAGGTTTATTTCCCCAACAAGGTTTATTTCCTAAACAAGTTTTTTTCCCCAACAACAATCGAGGAACCATAAAATTCCCCAGCCGAGTACATCCTCCCCAACTGAGTCTGTATTCCCCCGACATAGTCCATCCTCCCTAGATGAGCCCGTTATTCCCCAGCTGTGTATATCCTCCCCAGTTGAGTGTATCCTCCTCAAGTTGAGTCTGTCCTACCCGATTGAGTCTACACTCTCTAGTTTGAATTTTCCTTTCAGATTATTGCAAATCATAGGGCCATAATCCCTGATCCCCAGTAAAACCGTCAGGAAAGCCTTTACTATTTCCAAAAAGATACTATGAAGCCTGGACCCGACCAGATATTAACACAATTTTCAAGTTATTATTGAAGCCTGGACCCGACCAGATAATAGTTTGACTTCTTTAATTGCCGAAGCCTGGGCCCGACCAGATAGCAGTTTAATTCCTACAAAATAATTAGCAAAACTCCTTTTCTCCAGAAGAGTTTGCCACTATCCCTAGTGAATTACTGAAACCTAGACCCGACCAGATAATAGTTTGAGTATCTGAAACCTGGACCCGACCAGATAACAGTTGATCTCAATTTCAAGATACTATGAAACTTGGACCTGACTAGATAATAGTCTAACTCTTCAAAGATATAGAAGAACTTGGACTCAACCCGACCAAGGTTTAACTTCTTTTCCTCAGTAGAGTTTTCCTCTGCCCTAACAAATTACTGTGAAACCTGGACCCGACCAGATAATAGTCTAACTCTTCAAAGATATAGAAGAACCTGGACTCAACCCGACCAAGGTTTAACTTCTTTTCCCCAGTAGATTTTGCCTCTTCCCCAACAAATTACCGTGAAACCTGGATCCGACCAGATATCAGTTTTCAATTCAATCTTTTCAATCAAGTTGTTGTGAAGGCTGGATCCGACCAGATAGCAATTACCCTCAGAGATTCGTTGTGAAACCTGGAAACTAACCAGATAACAACTAAAACCCCAAACGGTTTATTGTGAAACCTGGACCCGACCAGATAGAAATTGACCTCATAAACCTCAAAAATCTGCAAAGCCTGGACCCGACCAGATGATAGTTTTTCAAACAGTTTATTGTGAAACTTGGACCCGACCAGATAGAAATTAACCTCATCGACCTCAGAAATCTGCAAAGCCTGGACCCGACTAGATGACATTTTTTTAAATAGTTTATTGTGAAACTTGGAGCCCGACCAAATAACAATTAACTATGATCCCCAGAGAGACAATATGAAGCCTGGACTCGACCAGATAATAGTAAAACTTTCCAAAAACCATGAAACCTAGACCCGACCAGATAGTAGTTACCACTTCAAGTTACTATGAAACCTGGATCCGACCAGATAACAGTTAACTTCCGTATCCCCAGCAAGCTGTTGTGAAGCCTAGATCCGACCAGATAACTATTCAATTTCAAGAAATTTTCTGCAAATCTTGGAATCCGACCAGATAACAGTTAATTCGTCTCTTCCCCCAGTAAGTTGCCGTGAAGTCTGATCCGACCAAATAGCAGTTGACTACTTCATCCTCAGCAAATTGTGAAGCCTGGATCCGACCAGATAACAGTTGACATTCAAGAGATATTCCCCAGTGAAAGCGTCATTTCAACAAAGTTTAAAGATATGTATATTCTTCATCCCCAACGGAAATCAGGGATTCAACCCCCCAGAATTTCCTCAGCAGAAGTCAGGGATTTATTTTCCCAAACAAAAACATACATCTCACATTCATACATCATAGCATGTACATAAAAAATGCATTTAGCACAATACGACATCTAGAAAACATCATGCGTACATCTGCATTTTACTAACTCTTTTTCTCACAGGTAAAGTGTGATACGGTGGGAGAACTAACTTGAGGTTTTGCGTTTGTATTCGCACTTGTTCGGTTTAGCAAGAGTCGCCACCGACTTTTTATTTTATCCTAAGGAAAGGTTAAAAAGCACAGGAAAAACCTTTGAGATGTTTTCTTGGGTTCGGGGAGTAGATTATAGAAAGGGAAGGTATTAGCACCCTTTCTATCCATGGTTATCCATGGGCTCTTAGTTACTTGCTTAGATCACTTGCCTTGCATTTTCAATTGTTTGAAATGGTGCTTTCAATTGTTTGAAATGGTGCTTTGTGTGTGTGGTTTTGAAAATGTTTTGAAAAAAGATGTCTTGTCTAGGCAACCCTTGTAACAATTCTTTACTCGAATGTTTTACAAAGGTGTTTGTCTTTTTGAAAAGATGTTTCAATGTTTTTGAAAGTTGTGTTTGAAAGTTGTGTTGTGAAGTGTGTTTTGAAAGTAGGCAAGTGTGTTTTGCAAGTTTGACCAAGTAACTAAGAGTTGTCTACCCCTAAATTTACTCAAAGATTTTTCTCATGTTTTAACCCTTTTAACAGTGTTGTTTCACCATTGTATTTGGTGAACAACCTTGTGTTAGGATGTTAACGGGACGGGCGCGGGTCATCGTTTAGACCATGAATGCAATAGTGTCAAGTGTCTTTGGCAATTTTTCCTTTAAGGGACTTGATCATTTTTTAGGCAACTTGAGAAAGCGTCATCGAGGGACTATGATCATTTGATTTGTTTTTGTTTTGCCAAAGACACTCAACATGCAACATGGCCAATTTTTGAAGGCAACAAGTGGAGTAACCCTAAGGGTGCAAGTGTGCATTGTCCATTTTCATGCTTTTTGTCTTTGAATTAGGTCAAACTATTTGTTATTTTTGATTTGCATACAAACCCTAGGTCTATCATGGCATAATTTGAAAGCTTTTAAATGCGGAAATTTAAAGTCCTAAATTATTACAACATGATTATGGGGATGAGGGTACAAATGTTTGAATAGGGGGATATTTGACAAGAAATTAAATCTAAGCTATTACATCCATATTGAATATACAAATATTTAATTGTATAATAATTAAATAAATACAATAAATATGCAAAATGTATTATGCACAAAAAGATTTTTTTTATGTATGTGCAAGTATTTTTCAATGTATAATATAAACAAAAATAAAAAGGTCAAATTTTGAGTATTTTTGTTATTTAGGGCAAAACCCTAATTTTTGAATAAATAGCAATTATTTGTTAATTATATACAATATTTGTTAATTATATACAAAAATAAAAAGTATATTGCCAAAAAGTATTTTTGATGTCAAATATTAATAATAATAAAAATGTATTATTTTCATATTTTTGTCCTAAATATTTAATAAAATATGTATAAGTATTTATATATTACATTAAATATACTAAATATATACAAGAATAAAATATTAATTATTTATAAAAAAAAGTATATTTTAGAAAATGTTTTCAAAATGTAAATAATAAATAATAACTAAAAAATATATGTTTTTGTATTATTTCCTAGTGTTTTGAATAAAAAGAAAATATATTTATTTACATGTATATGCTAAATAAAACAAATAAATACCAAATAAATGCAAAAATGTATGGAAAAATATTTTTGATATTTTTTATATTTGAGCAAAAAAATAATAAGTCAGAACAAAAAGAAAAAATGCAAAATGACAATTATTTCACACAATGGGCCAAGGGGGCGCAAAATGGAAAAAGAGTGTGCAAAGAGCAAAACCAACTCAGGCCCAACCCAAGTCAACCTTCTTCAACCTCCAGCCTTGTTTCAAACAGAAAACGCGCGCTTCACCATGTCCAACACAAACTCCTGATCCTTTGACTTTTAGCAAAAACTCATAACACCAATAATGTAGAGCATCAAGAGACGAATTCAGACATATAAAATACTTGACCTAACTCTAAGAAACGAGGGAGAATTTCTTCATCCCCAATTTCTGACCTAATTTTTCTTCAATGTTCATGGCCAAAATTCTCACAGGATACTCAATATAAATGAAAAGTAAATATATGGATGGCTTCAGGGCTATGAGGAGAACATGTTTCATTCACAAACCTAAGCCTAACTCTTCCTATATTGAGAGATAGAAGTTCATGTTTTTACCTGTTTCAGCTTGAGTCGTGTACAACAATGGATGTATCTTCAATGGAGTTTGAGCTTTGGTACAGCTTGCCCAAAGTCCAAGGATGCTTCTCCAACACCTGGCTTGCTTTGAATCACTATGAATCGTGCTATGGAAGTTTACCTGCAAAACTGAAAAAATGAAAATGGCAATAGGGGTTAGGGATGTTACAGTTTGTATTTAGGGCTTGGGATAGTTCCAATGGATGGTAGAGAATGTGTTTGAACAAGCTTTGGCCAAAACGCACGAGCAAACTGAGTTGTGCAACTCAATCTGCAGGGATGCCCTGTTTCTTGCAGAAAAATGGTGTTTTGGTGAATGAGGGGGTATTGATGAGGAAGGAATCATGTTTTAGGTCAGCTTGGGTGTATGAAAGATGTTTGCAAAGTTTGATTGAGCTCTTGTTTACAGGAATGAAAGATGGTATGTGTTTTGCCAAGTTTCTTCTACTTGAAGCAAGAAAATGCAAGTTTCAATACAGGCCTGTACAATGCCCTAAAGTATGCTGCCACTTTGGCTCTTGGTTAGAGGGATTTGTCTACAAACTTGTGCCTCAAAGATCTGGTTTGTACCTCTTGGATATGGTATTTGACATAAAGTGCATCTTTATCAAAATGGCATGTTTGCCTTTTCTATTTAAGGGATAATTTCATGTGTAATGCCCAAAGGGAAGAAATAATGCATTCATACAATAGTTAGGAATTTAATTATGGTGTGTGAGACTGGTTTTGAGCCCTGTAAGCTAGCTTGTACAAGCTGATTTGAAAAATGCCAATGTTATGAACAAGCCTTGGCCAAGAACAAAAGTGAATTTTGCCCAACTTTGCAAATTCGATTCTCTCTAACCACAAGGGTGTTTGATGACTTCTTGGACAATTTGGAAAGCTTGTAATGTGTACTACAATCCATATTTGTAATGCAAATTGAAACTCCAAGTGGAAGCATGTGAAAAATGGTCAAGAAGTTGGACAAAAATCCTGCCTAGAATAGGTCAAAATTTTTCTAAGTTAAAAGTGTTTTGCACCCTTGTTCCAAAAATCATAACTTGAGCTACAAGATTCATTTGAGAAAACTTTGTGAATCAAAGTTGTATATTTTGCAATGGACTACAACTTTCATGTTTTGAGTTTTGTTTGAATCCATTTGCATCTTGATGAAAGAATGGGACAAAGTTAGGGAAAAATAAGGGAATTTCATAACTTAGAAAATTTCTAAGTCATGAAATTTCTTCATTTTAAACCCTAATTTGCAAATTTTGATTTCTTGATGAACAAGTTTCATAATTTGACATGTCTTGATGAAAAATGAATCTTGGCCCTTGATTTTGACCAAAAAGTCAAAGTTTGACTTTTCAGTATACAGTCAAATTTTGATCAGTTGAATGAAAAATTCATCTGTCAACCCTGTGCATTTGAGATCTTTTGAACTTGTTGAATGGGTCAAGACAATGCCATTGAGTCCTTGAGTGCATATGTGAGCTTGGTTTGCCATTGGTTAGGTCAAACAGTCAAAAATTGCCTTTGTGCAGTTAAAACCCTAAAAATGACCATTTTGCCCTTTTGGTGATCTGATCAAATTTCTTGTGGATTTGTGATCCAAACTTGACCAAATGGTTCATATGAGTTCAATATGTTGATGTGGATAAAATTTCATGAGGTTTGACTATCAATTGGCCACAGTTGACTTTTTCACCAATACAGCTGATTTCTAGGTCAACTGTCCAATTGACTGGGCAAAGATTGGAATCAAGGCTTGAAACTTGGTATGGATAAACTTGTGAGTCCAACATGAAGCATGAAAGTCACTTTGGGCCTTTTAGGTCAAAACATATTTGTGCAAACTCAAACCCTAATTTGGGTCAACAATGCAAGGAGGGGTCTTGAGCAGAGCAAACCCTAACTTGATCTTGAGCTCCAAGAGTCTTGTGGTGAGAAAATGTTGATGAAAAGGGAGGGAGAATTTTGGGGTACAACATAAAGCATTAAGTTTTAGTATAAATCAACAAGAGATTTGTGCTGATACTTCTTCCAGTATTTATCAACATTCCTCCAAATGGCATCTATAAGCCCATTCACAATTCATCTTCGAGTGCAAATTTCTGGGCACTCTAGTGTTCAATCATCTTCCACCTTCAAGTCACGAATGGCAGACTCGCCAATCTAACTCTTCAAGTTTAAGAAGATTGAATAGGGGCAGCTGTTGTACCCCAAAATCTG
Organism: Vicia faba; assembly: GCA_948472305.1. Lineage (NCBI taxonomy): Eukaryota > Viridiplantae > Streptophyta > Magnoliopsida > Fabales > Fabaceae > Vicia > Vicia faba. The sequence continues at coordinate 263,074,393 of OX451739.1, forward strand.
CCCTCTCATTTCTCAAGGATTTTCTCACAAGATCTTCAATGGCTCAAGTTTGCAACACTGATACATCAAACTATGGTTTGAGTTTGCACAAGGATAATTGGACTTTTAATGCCTCAAACGACTTTCATGGATCATTATGGACCTTCAAGATTTCTCATGTCAAGTTTCAAGCCTTGGATCATAAAATTGTCCAGCCAATTGATCAGATGACCTAAAAACAGCAGTACTGATGAAAAAGTCAACTATACCCTAAAAAGTCAAACTTTGAATTTTTGGTCAACATTACATTCCAAAGATCATAATTCATCGAGACATTCAAAAATATAAAGCTTGATTATCAAGAAGTCAAGAAAGTCAAAAGTCAACTTGAAAAGTCAAGATTTCCAAGACTTAGAAATTTTCTAAGTGTTTTTATACATGATTATTTCATCACTTCATGCCATTCTTTCATCATGATGCAAGATGATTCAAAAGAAGCTTTCAACATGAAAGTTGTAGGTCTCCATGATATCTACAACATTGCTTTAGACAACTTCTCCTAAATATGCTTGGATCTCAAGTTATAAATTCATGAAGTCATGACATTTTCATTTAACACTTAGAGAAATTTTCAACAGATTTTGTTCAGGATTTTGTCCCAACTTCTTGGCATTTTTTCACATAGTTACAAGATGATTTTGTCAAAATGGATAACATGAAAGTTATAGAGGATGTTTCAAGCTTTACAAAACACTCAATAGCATGAATTTATCATTTTGATCTAGGAGATTCAAGGGCCTGAAGTTGGGTATTCATTCTTAAATTGCAAGCCTTTTTGTTGAAGAACACATAATCTAATTGGCATGATTTGCTGCATAATATTATGTTGCAGGCCTCCTTTCTTGCAAATATCATCATAATTTAATGTTTACACAAGAGCTTGAGCTATTACCCAAGTGTTAAAACCATTGTCCAAAAGATCTTTCTATTTATGGCATAAAGGCACCATTGCTATTCTTGAAAAGCAAGCTTTTTGTACAAAGTTTGTCTTGAGCCCATACCTTTCTGGTTGCTGATTATACTCCACCATAAATCATGGGAAGTAGCTCCTCAATACCCGCAACTTTAGTACTTCATCTTGGGACTATGGATTACTTGACTTAGTTTGATCTTTGTAATCCAACAAACCATAACATGCTGTTTTAAACACCTAATCAACTCATATGCACAAACCCCTTGCCTATAAATAGAAGAAGCATTTGCAAGAGAAAGAGGTTAGAGAAAATAGAGAGAGAGGTTAGAAGAAAAAGAGAGATAAAAGCCATAAGTTTTGTTGTACTAGCCATCAATATCCCATACTCTCCAAAAATCCATAACTGTCCAAAAAAGCTTCCACTCTTGAACTTTAAAATCCAAATATTTGGAACTCTCACATCTTGCAAGCTCTGTCCAAACATCCAAGCACCTCATATACATCACCTAGAAATTGTTCAAACTCAAGAACAAGCTTCTACAACACCTCTATTTTCTCTTCCAAGTTCAAGAACAGTCAAGACAATAACTCAAGCTCAGAATATAAGATCCAGCTCCAAGGTAAATTCCTGACTTTAGTTCTTCATTTCAAGCATCCTTAGTAATTCATTTTTTAAAGACAAAGTGTAGTAACCATTGTTCTTGAAGCTAAGCTTTTGTTTATCTTCCATTATTTTCATTATGTGTCGAGAACTAACCCATGTATGCAGCAAAACAATGTTGAAGTAGAAAAAATGACAGTATGAGTCGACACATAGCCTTATGAGTCGATACATACTGCTATACATGCCCAAAACAAAAGCAAAAACAGTGTATGAGTCGATGCAAAGCACGTATGAGTCGACACATGCAGTGTATGAGTCGACACATGCAGTGTATGAGTCGACACATACAATTATGTATTGACTGATACTGAGTTGAATTGGAAATACAGGGGAAAGAAAAGTTATGTGTCGATGCATGTGAGCTTGTGTCGATACATAATAGTTCAAAATGCATTTTCCTTCTTTTTATACCGTTTTTACATTTCCTTCATTGTTATTCGATATGGTTGTAATATTTAAGTTCCTATTTCATCCTCATTTGTAAATTGTACCCCCATCCCCTAAAACGATGTAATAGCGTAGGACTTTATTTTCCTCAATTTAACGCTTTCAAATACAAATGCTAGTAATTAGGGTTTTGTATGAAAAGACTAAAACCAATCAATAGAAAACCCTAATCAAAGACAAAAAAATGCATGTAAATCAATACACTTGCACACAAGCACCCCTAGGGTAAATCCACTTGGTTGCCTTATAAAAATGGCCATATGATGCATGAGAGGTATCTTAGCAAAGACGAGTAAAATACAAGATCATAGCCCCTCGATGACGCTATCCATGTTGCCTTTCAAAATGATCTTAGTCCCTCAAAGATAAATGCTAATATATCTCACAACATTGCTATCATGACTATACGATGACCCCCGTCCCTTTACATCCAAAGATAGGGTTACTTACCAAATCAATGGTAAGATGACAATGTCAAAAGAAAGAGGAAATAAACATGAAATACTTTTGAGTAGGTAGATTGTTCCTAGTTGCTTACTCAATTTCAAATCAAACACTCTTTTCTATTTTTAAAACAATCACCAACACTTTAAAAAACATCTTTCAAACCTGAAAACATTTTCAAAAGATTAACACTTTGTATACATTCTTACGAACGAGAATCATTACAAAGTTTGCCTAAATGATGACACATTTTTAAAATACTTTCAAAAAAACACACAAAGCACATTTTCAAACAAAGCACATTGCTAATCATGGTTATACGATGACTCACGCTCGTCCCGTTTACATCCAAAGATAGGGTTACTTACCAAATCAATGGTAAGATAACAATGTCAAAGGAAAAGAAAATGAACAAGAAAGACTTTTTTAGTAGGTAGAATGCTCCTAATTACTTGCTCAATTTCAAAACAAATATCCTTTCTATTTTCAAAACAAGCACCTACACTTTCAAAAACATCTTACAAACTTTAAAACATTTTTCAAAAGATCAACATGTTTGTATACATTCTTACGAACGAGAATTATTACAAAGATTTCCTAAACAATGGCCTCTTTACAATATACTTTCAAAAACCACACCAAGCACAATTTCAAACAAAATAAAGTGATCTAGCAAGTGACTAAGAGCCCATGGAAAACCATGGATGAAAAGGGTGCTAATACCTTCCCTTTTCATAATCTACCCTCCGAACTCAAGAAACAATCTCAAAGGTCTTTCTTGTGCTTTTTCTCCTTTCCTTTTGGATAAAAGAAAAGTCGGTGGCGACTCTTGCTAACTGCAACATTTGCGATAAAACGCAAAACACCCAAGTCAGTTCTCGCACTGTATCACAATGTGAAGCCCTTTATTTGTAATGATTTTGTGATGTTCCTTGCACATTTTGTAATGTATTAGAAACTTGGATAAATGAAAGCCTCAATGAAATATAACTTGAAAATTGGATGATGTAATTCATTTGCAATCTTGAACTTTCAAATTGATTTTTAACTTCCAAATTCCTTTTCTCTAATATTTCCTTTAAACTCCTTTGTATGAATTCAAATACTCATGGCACGAATCCAAAATATTTGCAAGGTAATCAAGAAGAGACTTGAATATTTAATGAGTTCTTGAATAACTATTTGGATGACACTTTGATTGTTGGATGAAACAAGTGAATTTGATACATGCCTTTTTATACTTGTAAATTGAATTCTAAGAAATCCCACACAAATATTTAAGAACTTTTATTCACTCCAAATCCTCTTCAAATCTTAATGAACAAATTCCAATCAAATTACAACTTCAACGAATCCTTAATTCAATTCAATTCTCAATCTAAACCAAACTTGTGTGTCAATAAACAAGCATTTGAAATAATGACGCCTTGAGCACAATAGAACTTCAAACTCATCACCTTGTGTCATGGTTCAACAATGGTCTTAACGCAACAGCAAAGCCTTGAGGAAATATGGAGAATGAATATGGGAATATGGAAAATAGCCTTGACTTGAAAATCCAATGATCTTCAGTTGAATATTAACAAAACTCCACCATGATAGAACATAAACCTTGACAACTCACAACCCTAATCCACATGCTTCCCGAAGTAACTTGAAAGATGGCTTTGTCTTGTTTCGAACTTGGACACTCGCCTTGCAATTTTGAATGAAACTCGAGCTATGCCTTGAAATTTCTCGTAATCATGAAAAAATCTTCCATCCTTAGAATGCATAACCATTTGCTAAACTTGAATCAAAATGAACACTTGAATGGACCTTGAATGCACATGGCTTGCAAATTTGAATTGGAATTTGTGATTTAGTCCTTGATTTAGAAATAGACCATGAATGAATTACTTGTACTTTAAGAAACTTGGATTATCATGACAAGTCTTCAATTCCAAACCTCAATGACAGATTCAAATTAACTAGAGCCCCTAACTTCAAATTCCAAATTATTTTGTCTCATCGAAGTCCATGCCCCTGATGAATCTTGTAGAAGATAAGGCTTGAAGTATATAAAAAACATGATCACTAGACTTTTAAACCTCAGGGTATTCTATTGAATGAAATGTATGCCATGTTAGTGACCTAATGGAATATATGCATATGAATGAAAAGTATAAGCCAAATAAAAGAAATTAGGAGGGAAAATTTTGGGGTGCAACAGCCAGCTAAACTATCTTTGGAGAAATGGACCCACAATTTTCGGTAAGCAGTATGAGGTTGAATCTTTCAGACGTACGACCTAAAATGGAGTTTGGGACAATATACCCTATCATATTTAGAAAAGACATGGACCTTGAACTTATGTGGGATTACCACCCCCAGAACCAGACCTAATTCACCAAAAATCCAATCCAGGTACCTTCTGGATTTCCATAGGCTTGAGTCTGTCCTCCAACTGCTTATACTTGTTATCTACAGGAGGGTACTGTTAATTAGAGTAGTCTTCATCTTCATGAGCATTCTCATAACCCTAGTTGTTCCTTCCTTCATTCTTGATGCTTCTACCATCTTCATCCTAGTTGTCATCTACTTCAGAGGTGACATCATCCACTTGGACTGGTTAAGCAGGACCTCTGAACCTTCTCCCTGTATTGAGGACAACAACTGGCTTCTTGGTCTTCTTTTTCTTGATGACGAGCGCCAACAGCTCTTTCTGCCCCTGTGCCAGATTCATAAGAGTTTCTTAGAATTGTGCATGCTGAGCCTGGAGATCCTTAACAGTTTGTTCGAGGGCCATTTTTCTACTAAAATAAACAGTGATAAAATGAGAAACCTGTATGAAAAACCCTATTATGAAATGATGCATGATATGTAAATGAAAATGTTTTCAAGGACTTCGGGAGATTTAAATTTGCTAACCAGGAGGAAACAAAAACAAAGATTTTATTAGCAAAGTTTAAACTACAATTGCCTTTTAGGCTTACAATGAAAATAATACAGGGTCTCAAAGAGACAAAAGGTAAACTTCTAATACCTAAAACTTAAGTCTCCCACAGAGGCTTCCTCTTTGAGTTGATGTATGCATTAAGACTCTTCTCATCGTGAAGTTGCTTTGTGAGCTCCAACACTTTATTTTCACTTGCATAGAATTGAGTCTCAAAGGTATCTCGCTCTTCCTTGAGTTGAATCCAGGATCTCTACAATTCTTCAAGGTCAGTGGGCATGTCTGGATGGAGGATGGTGTGAGAAACGTCTCCTTCAATAACAGGCTCCATGATCACTGGTAGGATAGATGGATATGGCATCATAAGGTCTTGAGCACGAGCTCGTAGCCATTTGAGATAAGGATCCAGAGGGATGGAATTCTTCTACCCTAAAATATTGCTATCAACCTTACTTACCATGCCCCAAGCATGTATAAACCTCCGACGATAACCTTGAAGATCACTTTTATAATCGAACATAATACCCTGGATAAGTGAGTCATGAGGACCATTTCTTCGAGCGTAACCAAATTGACATAGAGCCAGAGAAGGGTTGTAAGTAATACCCCCCATAATTCCAAGGAGTGGAACATTAGGTAATTCTCCATAGCGATCAATGATAGTGATATCCTCATGAGATCGGGAATACTAGTAGATATTTGTGAGAAAGTGACATTATTCTTTGCGACCACCTCAAACCTTGTTCATTCTTCATTACCGAGCGAGGAAGGTGCAAAACAAACCACCTGGATAGCAGAGGAATATAACACATGAGAGTTCCTCGCCTCTTCATAGTACGAGTGTGAAGAGAATGTAGAATGTTTCCGAGCAAGGTAGGCACATGGTTACGGGCAAGGGAAATTTTGACAGTGTTCACATCTATGAGTTGGTCCGGATTAGGGAATAGTACCAACCCATAGATCATAAGAGCTAAGATTTCTTCGAAAGCATGAAAACTAATAACATCTAGAAATGGTTAAGCCTTCTCAATCAGAAATTTAGCCAAAAAACCTTTGACTCCACTTCTCGTTTCCCAGTTAGATACAATGTCAGACTACTTCATATGTAAGGTTGCTGTAATAACTTCTAGCTTTAGAGCTTCCTCTAAACCGGTGAAGGGCATTTGATCAAGAACAAGTACTCCCAGTAATTGAGAGAACTCTTCCATTGTGGGTACCAATTGATAATCGGGAAAAGTGAAGCAGTGATGTGCAAGGTCAAAGAACTGGAAGAGAACACTCATCACGTGTAACACCCTAATTTTTAGAATTTATTTATTTAATGATTTATTAGGAGTATTTATGAAATAATTGATGTTTTATATGATTGTATGTGTGATGTGCTGGTATGAGGTTGTGCATGATGTGAATTATGATGATTAGAAGTATTAGAATGGTTAAATAATTATTTAGTAATTATTTGGAGTATTATTGAGAATATAATAATAGGAATAATTATTTAAATGGTTATTTTAATTAGAGTGGTGTGTTGGTAATTAGTAGGAAGAGTGAGGACGTGATGGTAAATAGAGGTTGACTAAGCGAGGGCAATTGAGGAAGATATTAGGGGTCCTTTGTGATAACAGAGAAGAGATAGTTGTTATTCTCACAATCAATCGTGAAATTTGAAGAAGAGAGGCTAGGGCACGAAGGCTTTGGAGGGAATCATCGTAAGAGACACGAAGAATGTAATCAATCACTCAAAGCAATAAGGTAAGGGGTGTTTATCTGATTATTATATTTGATTTAAGTGGTAGACAGAGGTAGGGTTTGCATTAGGTTTCATAGATGGTGATTCAATGTTGTTTGATGGAGAGTCGATAGATTGGTGATTGTTGTACCCCAAAATTTGCCCTCCATTTTTACTCAACACATACTCCTAGAGGTCCTCAATTGCTCAAGGTTGACCAAGAATTGATCAAACAAATTATCCTCCTAAGGCAATGAACCCCAATTAGGGTTTCAATTTTCATTAAGATGGTTGAGTTCCAAAGATCTAAAATGATTTCCATATTCCTAATATGCCTTCAAGATTATCCATGCCAAATTTCACTCCTTGCATAATAAGTTTGCTCAGTCAATTGCTCAAGTATTGGAAAATCAACTGTGCTAGGTCAAAAGACAACTGTGGCCCATGTACAGTCAAATTTCAAGATTTTTGGTCAGCATCAAAATTTTGAAGTGGTATCCACCATTTGATCAAGGGTTGATCATGATTTCTTAAGAAATGCTCCTAATTCATCAAAAGTCAAGAATTGCTAAATTAGGGTTTCTATAGGAAAAGTCAACCAAGTTTTGATCAAGCATAACTTTCTCATACTTTATCTGAAATTTCTACACCAAAGCTCATTTTAAAGAGAATCCAATTCCCTAAAACTTCTATTTATCCCCCAAGATCAATAAATGCACCATTTGAAATATATGCACTTAGACATTACAGGTCATTTTCAAAATGTCAACAAAAGCCACTTTTTCTCCAAGACCTTTTACATCAAGATAAAATATTCAAATGCAAAATTGATCAAAAGAGATATTGAAGTAGACATCTTGGGCTTTCCCAAAAGTACCAGAACATCATCATGAGATAAAAATTGAGCAAGTTATGGCTTTCCCAAGTTTGGAAAATTTTGGAAATTTCAAGAATGGTGCATTGAGCAAATTGGAACTTTTGAACCAATGGCTTAACTTTTTAAGGTTCAAATATCTCCCTAAGCTTATTAAGGACCTCTCAACTCATTTTGGCACGAACATGATTTTCCTTGTATTTTATTTTGATTTTATTTGATTTAAAATTAAATAAAATGGAAGAAATACTAGAAAGTATAGGCCATAACATTTAGGCCTGACTTGGCCCATTAAGAGGACCCATTTTTTGTGCAAACTTCATCCCAAATGTCCAGATACATTGCATTGATCAAAAGAGGAAAGAACATGCAATTATGGAATTCTTTCACAGTGTTTGATTTTGCTTTCATGGACCATGATTAAGAATGATTCTTGCCATAATATCTTGTCCTCTCCATCTCCTCTATATAAGGAGCATTTTAGCAAGCTAAAACACACGCCTACACGTTGTACCATAAGCTCTACCAAATTTGCAAAAATTGGCCAAATTGTGAAATTTCAAACACCCACTTCCAGCTCTCCTCAAGCCAAACCAAGGATTCAAACATCCCCCCTGAGGCTTCCAGGAACTCAATCCAACCCTCTAGCATATAGTTTCACGCCCAGATCAGGAATATCAAAATCGCCTGTTTTGGTAAATTTCTAAAATCAAATCCTAATTTTGCGTGTTTTTGAATGATGTGACCTATATGTATGAGTTGCTAGGCATCATTAGAACAGGTCAAGAGCTTAGCATGAAGTCCATGACGCTTGAATAGTGATGTGCCATTTTCAAACTGTGTTAGGGTTTTCTGGCTGTAACTCAAAACGCAGGAACTTCTGGGCCAAACTGAGGCCAAATTTGGACCCATGAGGCATTTTTGTATGGAGTAGACCCTTTAGTTTTCCTTGAATCTATCTCTTTTAAAGAAACACAATTTTAATTTGTCGGAGAAGATGACTGGAGGGAAACTCCGGCATCCCGGAATTTTTTGACTCCGGTCAAAGGTGGCGTGGAAATTTCGTGTTATATGATTGGTCCATTTGAATTATTTCTGGCGCGCGTTTGAATTTAGGAAAATTGACTTGATTTCTATTATATTATTATTATTATTATGTTGTTATAATAACAATTGAAACAATGGCTCAGCTGACAGTGAGGCGTGTATATGAGGGAGAGGACCTGAGTTCGAGTCCCAGGTCCAGTGTTCTGCATTTTTCTAACGTCTTCTTGCAGGATTCCATACATTGCATCTTTAAGCGCTCATCATGTACTTTCATATCTGGGCCGTTGAATGTCAACAGGGTATAGATCCAACACCTCAGGCGTGTTGTATATGATGCACCCTTATGGACCAGTAATATAGGATCCCGTTATAGCCTCTGGGCTCCCACACAAGTGGGCCAAACTATTTTCTAGATCAACACCCCCCAGTTTGCTTGTTGCATATCCAGGCCTATGTTTTGTTTTATTTTCTCATTTATTTTATTTTGTTTATTATTTTCAAAAATCACTTTTTTAACAAATCATAAAAAATCAAATAAACAAATAAATAGATTTAGTTTTTTTCCAAAATTATTTTAATTAATTAATTAATTAATTATTTTAATTTCATTTTATCAACTTAAAATCAATTAGACTTAGGTTCATTTTAATTTAAATTATTTTCTTAATAAAAATTGCAAAAAATATTAGAATTAGAATTTGTTTCATTCAACTTTTATTTTCTTAATTAAAAATAAATTTAGGATTAATTATTTTCTTAACAAAACCAAAAAAGATTTTTTTTAGAACTTTTTATGTTTTTAGATGTATTAATTATTTCGCACGCGTTTATTTTTATTCTCGCATTTATATTGTATCTAATCATGGATGATATAGTTTTAGATTTAAAATTCCGCACTTTACTTCTTACACTTATATTGTATCTCTCCCAAAGCCGTGTAATAGTTTAGGATTTACTTTTCTGCTTTTTATTTTTCGCACATTTACTGCTTTATTATTTTGCTATATTAACTGTTAGTAAATAAGATTGTATGATAAGACGGTAAATTAAAACATTAGTTAAATTAATAAAAAGACAAAAGTAACTGAATCTCAACACCGCTTCGGTTGCCTTTCGGAAAACAAAACAGTCATGTCCCTCGAGAATGGGGACGATTTAGTAAAGACCCGTAAATTAAAAGACCATAGTCCCTCGATGACCCTATGGTGTTGCCTTTTGGTAAATGATCTCGTCCCTTAAATGAAATTGCTAAAGCGTCTCCATATGTTGCCTTTATGACTGTAAAACGTCCTTTCGATTGTCCCTCAACATCCAATGATAAGTCTACCTACTCACTAATAGTAGGATAGCATTGTCTAAAGGAAAGGAGGAAAATAACGACCCTTTTCGAGTAATAAAGTAGATAGCTGTTAGAAGTTTGCTCAAACATTTTGCACTTACACAAAAACTACTTTTCAAAAGATATTTCACAACACTTTGTATACTTTCTCCACTATCCCGAGAAACATTACAAGGTTCACCGTACTAAGGCATTTTCAATACATTTTCAAACACAAATCATAAAGGTATATAAAAAATGAGCAAACCTCTAAGAGCCCGTGGGAAACCACTAATGGAAAGGGTGCTAACACCTCCCCTTTTCCATAATCTACCCCTCTTACTCAAAAAATATCTCGAAAAGGTCTTTTTCTGTTCTTTTCACCCTTTCCTTTGTTGGATAAAAGAAAAGTCGGGGGTGACTCTTGCTTACCGCATATTTGCAAATACAAAATGCAAAACCAATATATAACAGTCGGTTCTGCCACCGTATCACAGAACTGGCGACTCTGCTGGGGACATCTTAAATACAAGTGGGGTTTACCTTAGAGTTAGTTCATTTTTAAATTTCTATTTGTGCTTTGTTTGCTTTACTTTTGAGGGTTTTCTTGGGTTGTTACTAAAAGATCCTACACCCGGATCTGGGGCACCTTACTAGGTAAGTAGCAATAAATCATGGAGGCTGTATAGCGTAGACCGATACAGACAAAGTGGTGGCTACGTTAGCGCGATACATTGGATTGTACTAATGTTCCTTGAGTAAGTTAAGGATAATATTAGGATTCCTCATAGTATCACTAAGCGTTAACTGACCTTTAGAACCTTTAATTGACTCATCCTAGCCATTAGGAATTAGTGAGATAATCGACTATGGTTCCGACCGAAGATTGGTTGATACTCGATACTACACTCATTGAGGCTGGACTTTCAGTATTTTTTGGCTGGAATACTTCGGTGCGGAGCTGAAACAATTTCTGAAGGGAAGGTCAGTGATATTGAGACTCCTTAAAACCCGATTACTATTAATAGGACAGGTTGAGCCAACTGAACATTCAAGAGGGTACTTACCTTAAAACCTCATGCAAGCCTTTGAACCTAAGGTCTATTGTATGATTTGGTTGTGTTTATCTATGATTTTTAGCATAATCATGACATCATAAACATCATGACATTCATATGTACTAATCATTTCAAGGACCTGTTGGATTTACCTCTTTGCTATTTTGTAGGATATGAATTCAGTTCGCAGAAAAACCATCCGGATTCACTTCACATAAGTTCCTCCCAAGCTCAAGGAATTGGTCTTAAAAGTTCCTGAGGACTCATCATTCCATAAAAGACATGGTCCCTTACTCAGTTTGGTTACCACCGGATTTGAAGAAGGCTTGATGAGTGTCTTATTCCAGTTCTTCGACCCTAAGCACCATTACTTCACGTTCCCTGATTATCAACTGGTGCCTACCCTGGAGGAATTCTCTAAGTTAGTTTACCTATATTGGAGCGAGTACCTTTCACTGGTTTAGAGCAAGACCCAACTTCTGAAGATGTTGCCGTAGCTTTACACTTGAAGCCATATGACATTGAGTCCAATTGGGAAAAAAGAAGTGAAGTTAAGGGTCTCCTTGCAAATTTCCTAATGAAGAAAGCTCAGGTTTTCCTGGATGCTATGAGTTATCATGCCTTCAAAGATGTATTAGCCCTCTTGATCTATGGGTTGGTCCTGTTTCCTAATTCAGATCAACTTATAGATGTGAATGCCATCAACATTTTTCTTGCTCACAATCCTGTTCCTACATTGCTTGGGAATATCCTACATTCTCTCTATACTCGTACTCTGAAGAAGCAAGGAAATCTTATGTGTTACACCCCTCTGCTATATAGGTGGTTTATTCTGCACCTTCCTCGGTCAATAATACAAAATGATTTAGGCATAAGATGGAGTCAAAGACTAATGTCTCTCTCCCACTCTGACATCCATTGGTGTCCTCGCTCTCAAGAGGACATTTCTTTTATTGATCGCTGCAGAGAATTTCGTAATGTGCCACTCCTGGGCATTAGGGGAGGCATCACCTACAATCCTTCTTTAGCACTATGTTAGTTTGGCTATGCACGCAGAGATGGTCCACCGGATATGCTCATCCAGGGTATTATGCTCAACTACTCAGATGATTTGCAAAATTATCGTCAGAGGTTCATCCGTGCTTGGGGCATTATTAAGAAGATTGATAGTAAGACTTTAGGGTGCAAGAACTCCATCCCTTTGGAACCTTACCTCAAATGGGTGGGAGCTCGAGCCCAAAGTCTTATGATGCCATACAATTCCATCTTACCGGTGATCTTAGAACCTGTTGTTCAAGGGGGCGAGTCCCATATTATTCTCCATCCTGATATGCCAACCAACTTCAAAGAGTTGCAAAAGTCTTGGATCCAACTCAAGGGAGAACGGGATACTTTTGAGGCTCAATTCTATGCAAGTGAGAAGAAGGTGCTGGAAATAATAAAACAACTTCATGAAGAGAGGAACCTCAACACCTACCTCAACACCAAGAGGAAGCGCCCATGGGAGACTTAGGAATTTCCTTTCATTATCTATCCCTGTGTAATTTTTTGTTTCTTTGAAAACTTGCTAATAAAAGGTTATGTTCTTGTTTTGTTTAAAAGAGCTTAAATCCAATAAGGTCCTTGAAAACATTTCATAAGTGTTGTACCCCGAAATTTGCCCTCGCATTCTACTACAAGAAATCTCGGCTTCAAACATTTCCTGACTTCTCAAACTGGCTCAAGAATCGGACAAACGGACTTTTCTTGACAGTCAAACAAAACTAGGGTTTTTACTGATTTTCAGAGCTCTGAATTGTTTCATACAGTGGGCTCAGGGTTTGATTGATTTTTGGTTCAATTTTGATCAAGCAAGCGTGATTTGGCATTTAATCAGGAATTAGGGTTTTATGAGCATATTCTCAGAAGAATTTGAATTCCACAGCACTTTGCGGTTTATTTCAAGATTCGGATTAAAATTCGCGTTATCTTGGTTTAATCAGTAAAAGAGACAGTGGTTTGAATTCAGTACGTTTTGATTGGGCCAGTCAGATACAAGATGCAGTATTGGATTCACAGTGTTCATGTGTTTCATCAGTCTATCTGGGTTAATTGCTGCTTTGCTTTGGGTGTTGGATAAGACAGGTTTATTGGATCAATGTTGTTTTATTTTAGTTATTTATTATTCTGAAATTAAAATGATTGAATTTATTTTTCAATTGTTTTAATTCTAAGAATTTTAAATAAATAAATAAATAATAAGGAAATCAGAATTAATTGGATAATTTAAACTTTTATTGATATTTGAATTATTTGTACAGATTGTTGTTTATTACAGACAATAATTTACATTTAATTTAAATATTACATAGAATGAAAAAAAACTATCCTATTTTCTAATATTCTTCGTTCTTCATTCCGCTCCGGTATTCCATTTTTCATCTGCAAAAAGAAACAAGAAAAGTCAGAAAGCATTAAATTGGAAAGGACAGATAAAAAGTGCTCATCATTAGGGGCCACTGACTGGGATCAGTTGCCCTCTCTGCAAATCACGGGATTTCTCCCGGTTCACAGAGAGGGAAGATTTTCATGAAATGCAAATGCATAAGTTATAAAATTCAAGCTACATAAGAATCTCAATTTCCCATTCAAAACCATATAGTTCAAATCCAAACTGAAAAGTTCAAATCCAAACTTTCTATCCAAAAGCAAAGGCACTAGCTGTCAGAATGCCAAAGGTATCAAAGAAATCAAAATAGTACAAGATGCTATCAAAGCCTACAAGCTGTCAAAAAGGGACCTTTGCCAAGATATCAAGGAAAAGAGCAAGGCGCAAAAGCTGAAGAAGAAATGCAGAAAACATATTATGCAAGCTAATCATCACTTCCCATCATAGCCCCTTCAGAAAAGTACAAATAATAATCATATAAAATTCTTAAATTGTACTGTAAAGAGAGAAGTAAAGAGAGATAAAGCAAACAGGGTTTAGGCATAGTTCAGGTTCAGCAGGCATAGACAGTAGAAGCAAGGCAGAAAAGATATACAAAAAAGAGGATAATTCGGCATTGTTCAAAAAATTACACAGCATAGCCAGTTACCGAAATGGGAAAAATGCCAAGAAACCTTGTGAAACTATCCAGCAAACTTGGGTCAAAGAGAAGACCAAAGTTTTGAATAAAGATTGGGCGCCAAAAGAAAAGATAGAAAATATATAGCAGTTAAAGGAGTAAGGTGAAGAAGGAGGAGATATATACAACTCAGTAGTTGCACAAAACTCTAGCTAACCAATATCAAAAACCTGAACCTTGTCCAAAATCACCATAACCTGCATCACTCTCACCAAGCCAAGAGCCAGCCTGCTGTCCACAAACTTCATCCATTCTGCATCAGTTTCAGAAAACAAAAGCCAATAAAACAGTTCAGAAGAGTTTTAGGATAGAAGAGAAAGATACAATACCACAGTCCTGCCTCATCAGAACCAAACTCAAACCAACACCCTGTCATACCTCATGCTTGCCTAAACCACATAAGCAACAAAACTCACATAACAAGCCTGTCCTGACCTCACAAACACATAAACTAAACGTATGAACAAACCACTATGCTGTCAAACTGAACCATGCTAAGTTACTGTCAACACCAACCCCCAACCTTGTCAAGTAAAACAATCTAACATAAGCAAAGCCACTGTACCAATATCAGCCTCAAAAAACACGAAACCAATCCCTAAGCCCTCAGTACAAGCATCATTGGGCATTAAATCTCAAAAATACATAGCATCCACCGTTTCAAGGCAATAACTGTTCAAAGTTGTTCAAAAAAGCATTCAACCATTCAAAGCAACCGGCATACAGCGTCTCAAGCAAATACTCAAGCAACAGTTCCAATAATATACAGAACGCAAAGGCATCACAGTAAGAAGAAGAAGATAAAGAGGTGAATCAAAAAAGAACTTCTCAGAACGCATCATCATCAAAGCCCTAACATAAGCAAAGAACGAAGTTACCAGGAAGGCGTCAAAAGCGAAGCAAGCTCAAAGTTCCATCACCGCCGTTCCAGCCTCCTGAAGCATCACCCCTTCGCCTCTCCTCCATCTCCCAAAATCAGGTAGCAATCTTCTTCCTCTTCACCTCATAAAACGAAAAAATATAGAACTCAGTTTAAAACAAATCCGAACCACGCGAATCCAGAAAAAGAAAGATAAAGACATAACAACTAAGAACCAACCTTGTTTCAAGAAGATGTGGAGACCGTGCTAGGGAGGAAAGAGAGGTTCGAGAGTGATGTTGGTGGCCGGAGGGATGGATGGCTCAGGAAATCGAACGGAGAAGACGAAACTCAAAGCGCCGGCGCCGCTTAAACCCTAATTTCGTTCATTACCAAACTAAGCCAACGCCTAACCCTAAAATTCGTTTCAGGCTTTGATTTGGGCCTGACCCGGCCTCACTTCCTAAGCCCAAGTTAACACTTCATCATGTTTACTAAACACTAACCTTTTCTTTCTTTTATTTCCTAAACAATATTTATTTCCTCTTCTTATAAAATACTAACCATTCTTTTTATTTTATAAAAGCAATATTCTTTATTCCTTGAAAAAATACTAACTTAATTAAAATGCTTCTTTTTATCATAAAATTAAGACAATTTTTAGATAGATATTTTATACATTTATATTATATTAAAAATTAGTTTTATACGTATCATATAAATTAAATCTGAAAACATTTTCTTTTAATTAATACACATTTGCACAAAAAAAATAACAAAATACTTCTATACGCAATTAACTTAAAAAACATTTTTAATACATATTGAAATATATTTGTATATATTACCTTTTCTTCTTTTTTATATATACATGATTAAATTGAAGATACTTTTTTAATTAAAATGCATATTTGTACATATTATACATTTTTCATACATAATTAAAAGTAAACTCTTTTTTTAGTTAATATACATTTTTGTACATAATTCAACATATAAATCAAAGATTCATTTAAAAACATTTCTCTAGGTCAAACCCTAATACGACTCAATTTCACATTTCGCACTTGTTACACAATTCACATACATATACACTTGTACATAATTACACAATTCATATACATGTACGTCTCACATTTGCACTTACACAATATATTGCCCTACACACATTTTATCTTATATTTATACGTTCGATATTTATATTTTGATTGTGACATTCGATTTGGTTGTAAATACTATAAGTCTCATCCCCTTGTACATTTACACCCCCGCTCCCGGATACCATTTTGTAATAGCGTAGATTTACATTCCGCAATTTACAGTTTTCCAATTATACCATGATTAGACCTAGGGTTTGTATGTACATAAAATCAAACGTTAGATAACCTAATACAAAGCAAATGCATGTAATCAATAACACAATCACACTTGCACCCTCTAGGGTAACCCCACATGATGCCTTCCAAAATGGGCCATGCTTGCACGTCGAGTATCTTTGGCCAAATAAAAGCAAATGATCACAAGTCCCTCAAAGTGTTGCCTAAATGGAATGATCATAGTCCCTTCGAAATAATTGCCAAAGACACTTGGCACCATTGCATTCATGGTCTATGCGATGACCCGCGCCTGTCCCTAATAAACTTCCTAAATACAAGATTGCCTACCAATTTCAATGGTAGAACAAAATTGTCAAAGGGGTTAAAACACGACGAAAATCTTTGAGAAAGCTTTAGGGTAAATAAACTCTTAAGTACTTGTCAATTTGCAAAGAAAACACTTGCCTAATTTCAAAACCCACTTCACAAACACTTTTCAAAAATCAAACTTTTCAAACCCTTGAAACATCTTTTTAAAAGATAAAAACACCTTTTGTAAAACATTCGAGTAAAGAATTGTTACAAGGTTAGCCTAGCGCAAGGCATCTTTTCAAAACATTTTCAAAACAATCCACAAAGCATCATTTCACACAATTGAAAACCAAGGCAAGATTGATCTAAGCAAGTACCTAAGAGCCCATGGATAACCATGGATGAAAAGGGTGCTAATACCTTCCCTTTTCATAATCTACCCCCCGAACCCACGAAATATCTCAAAAGGTTTTTGCTGTGCTTTTTTAACCTTTCCTTTAGGATAAAGTAAAAAGTCGGTGGCGACTCTTGCTAACCGCACAAGTGCGAATACGAACGCAAAACACTAGTCAGTTCTCCCACCGTATCACAGAACTGGCGACTCTGCTGGGGAGACCTTTTAAGTGGGGTTACCTTAGGGCTTAGATCACCTTCTTGCATGACTAATTGGTTGGTTTGCTTGCTTTACACCTTGGTTCTATTGTTTGGGTTTATAATCCTCCGCCCGGATTTTGGGAAACATTCATAGATAGCAATACGTTGTGGAAACTGTGCGGGGTATACCGACACGGTCTAAGCAATAGCTATGTTAGTGCGACATATTTGTGGGTACCGGTAACCCTTGAGTTCAATCAAGGAGAGTACGGGGCCGCTGAGCGATGTCACTAAGCACTAATGACCTAGAACCTTACTTGACCATCTTGGCCTTTTATTAGGAGTAGTGAGATGACCGGCTTTGGTGCAGTCCGAAGTTGGTAGATACTCGATACTACACTCATTGAGGGTTGTTTTCTTGGAATATTTTGGTCGCCAGTTAAGTGGCTAAACCAAAACAATGAACAATGAAAGCAATCCAGTGATATTGAGCTCCTTAGAACCCGGTTACTATTTATAGGACAGGTTTTTAAGCCAACTACACTCAAGAGGGTACTTACCTATGAAACCCCATGCAAGCCTGAAACTAGGGTTTGGTGTGATTTGCTTGTACACATGTTTTATGCATACATCATAAACATCATGAAGCATCATATGCATTTACTAACCATTTCAAGGGTTTGGACCTTCATCATTGTTCTTGTTTTGTAGGTCATGGAAATACCTCGCCGAAACACCATTCAAGTCAACCTTGTGAGAGTCTCTCCTCAACTCAAGGAGATCACTTCAAGAATTCCGGAAAATTCATCCTTCAGTGAAAGACATGGTAGACTGCTCAACCTAGTCAACACCAACATCGAAGAAGACATGATGAAAGTGCTATTTCAATTCTTTGACCCCCTTCACCATTGCTTCACTTTCCCGGATTATCAGTTGGTGCCCACTTTGGAGGAGTTTTCTCAACTCCTAAGAATCCCTATCCTTAATCAACTACCCTTCAACGGTACGGAGAAGGAACCGAAGCCTGATGATGTTGCTCGAGCATTACATCTACAACCGTCTGAAATCAAGGGGCATTGGGAAACCAGAAGCGGTGTCAAAGGATTCTTAGCAAAGTTCTTGTTTGAGAAGGCGCAAGAATGTTGGAACTCATTGGACCTGCAAGCATTTGAAGAAATTGTGGCACTCCTTATCTATGGGTTGGTCCTATTCCCAAATCCTGACCAATTGGTAGATGTCAACGCCGTCAAAATCTTCTTGTCCAGAAATCCAATACCAACATTGCTTGGAGACATCCTTCACTCATTTTACACACGAACAATGAGAAGGAGGGGTGTTCTCATGTGCTGCACTCCTATTCTCGCAAGGTGGTTTATTTCGCACCTTCCACAATCTGTCTTGAAGAATGATCAAGGTATAAGGTGGTCCCAGCGATTGATGACTCTCACTCATGCTGATATACATTGGTGTTCTCGGTCTAGAGAAAATATCATCATCGTCGATCGTTGCGGAGAATTTCCTAATGTCCCCTTACTTGGAATTAGGGGAGGTATCACCTACAACCCTTGCCTAGCTTTGAGGTAATTTGGGTACGCACGGAGGGACGGCCCTCATGACATGCTGATTCCTAGCCTAGTTTTTGACTTCGACGACGATGTGCAAGGACTTCGCCAAAGGTTCATCAGAGCTTGGGGAAAACTCAACAAGATTGATAGCAAGACTCTGGGACACAAGAACTCCATCCCTCTTGAGCCCTACCTCAAGTGGGTACGAGCCCGTGCTCAAAGTCTGATGATGCCTTATCCCCACGTACTCCCAGTGATTAAGGAGCCCGTCAATGAAGGAGAGGTCCCCTACACCATCCTACATCCAGACATGCCTACGTCGTGGGAGGAAATGCAGAGGAGTTGGATTCAGCTCAAGGAGGAACGGAACACTTTTGAAGCTAGCTACTACGCCAGTGAAAAGAAGGTTCTGGAGCTTACCCGCCGACTCCACGAGCAAGAGGCCCTCAATGCCTACATCGCACCGAAGAGGATGCGCAATGTCTTTCTGCCTTGAGAAGTTTATGTTGTAATATTTGGCCCATGGGGCATTTATGTACTAACAAATTTCTTCTTATTAATATGACGTGCGTCCTTCTTTGTCTGAAACAATTTTGAATATCCTAAATCCTTGAATGCATTGCATACATCAGCATACCATTCATCATGTGCATAAGCAGGTCTCGCTCCAGGTTTCCTTATCTATCTGCTGTTTATTTCAGTAGGATGGATCTCGAGCAAACGGTCAAAGACCTACAAGCCCAGAATGCACAATTCCAGCAACTCTTGATGACCTTGGTCAAGAGTCAGGAGGATATCAAGGCTCATCTGGAGAGCAAGGACCCAGTGAAGAAGAAAAAGAGGATCGGAGTGGCTACTTTGGGGAGAAGATTTGACAGAGAAGCTCGGAGAGTGCTTGAATTTCCTCCTACTTCTGATGAGGGGACTAGTAAAAGAGATCGGGTTGCAGTGCCTTCCGAGTCTGATGCAGAAGAGGAAGAGGTGGAAAAGGACGAGGATTATTCGGACCAGCAGTATCCTCCCGCTGATGACAAGTACAAGGGTTTAGAGGACAGATTGGCTGCAATGGAATTGCAGAGGGTGCCGGGTCTGGATTTTGAAGACATGGGCTTGGTCGCCGGAATTGTGATTCCTCCAAAGTTCAAGGTGCCGGCGTTTGTAAGGTATGACGGGATGTCCTGCCCCAAAATGCACCTCAGGTCCTATGTGAGAAAGATTCAGCCCTATACAGCTGATAAAAATCTCTGGATTCATTTCTTTCAAGACAGTCTGTCGGGAGCCCAGTTGGAATGGTTTTATCAGTTAGAAGGAACCAGTGTCAGGAATTGGGAAGATTTGGCCACCGCTTTCTATAAACAATACCAGTATAATTCCGATCTTGCTCCTACCCGTACCCAACTTCAGGGTATGTCGCTAGGAACAAGTGAGGGATTCAAGGAATACGCACAAAAGTGGAGGGATTTGGCTGGCAGGGTGCAGCCTCCTTTAACCGATCGTGAGCTCGTTGATATGTTTCTTGGGACCCTATCTGGGCCATTTTTCAATCATTTAATCGGTAACTCTTCCGCGGGATTTACTGATTTGATCTTAACGGGCGAAAGAATCGAGGCTGGCATCAAGTCAGGAAAAATTCAGAAGGGTGTCGCCGCAAGTATGGAGAAGAAGCCGTTTAAGAAGGAGACAGCTATGGTATATTCTCAAAGGAGAGCAGGGAAGACGGAGCGTCGGCCGACTGTGGGGGCCGTAATGATTCAAAACGCTCCAAGCGAGCAGCCTCGCTACAACCAATCCAGACCGAATCAGCAACGGGTAGAAAGGCCACAACGGCAGTTCACTCGTATCAATATGACCCCAGCGCAGGTGCTTCCCCATCTGTTGAAATTGAATCTGGCCTCTATCAAAGAAGCGCCAAAAAATGTAAATACATCCTCTCCACACTACCATGCCAATGCTAAGTGCGCCTATCATTCAGACAGTGTTGGGCATGACACCAACGATTGCTGGGCCCTCAAGCATAAGATCCAGGACTTGATAGACGCCAAGGAGGTAGAGTTTGACGCTCCAGAAAAACCCAATGTGATCTCTGCACCTATGCCGAAGCACGGTCGGAACGTCAACGCCATTGAGGAGGATCGGTATGTTACTGACGTTAGTGATCTAACTACTCCACTGTTAACCATTAAGCTAAATTTGTTAAGGGCCGGGATCTTCCCGGGATGTAATAGAGACTGTTACTGTTGTCACTCTCTGCCGTTGGGTTGTCCGCTACTAAAGGAAGGCATCCAAGGCCTCATAGATAGCCGACAAATTTTGTTCGAAAAAGTTCCTGTCATTCCAGTTCACGTTGAAAGTATCTCAATCATAACCATTCACGCCAATCTTTCCGAGGCCGTCAAAAAGCCAGTTAAGATTACGCCAGCTGCAAAGTCCATACCGTTGAAGATAACAAGGCCGGGGCCGGTTCCCTATGTCTCCGAGAAGTCGATACCTTGGAACTATGGTGGTGACATCTACTACCATGGTATCAAGCAAGTTGAAATAATGGAAGAAGATTCAGATGACGATGAAGCCAGCATTAGTAACATTGCGGGCACCAGCAAAATCACCAGGAGTGGGAGGATATTTTCTCCAGAGATTGCTCCTCCAAAAGCAGTCTTTGGACCCTCATCAGTAAAAGAAATCATCCCTGCACCAGCAAGGCTCTCTGCCAGAACTCCTTTGATCAAAGAAATTTTTGTTCCTAGTGCTGTCTCTCCTACCATCGCCGATAAAGGAAAAGGAATACAAGATGAGCCCGTCAGGACGAGGGCTCAACCCTTGGTGATTCCGGAAGCTTCCAAGAAAGAGATGGACGAAATTTTGAGGATAATCAAGAAAAGTGATTATGATGTGGTGGAACAGTTGGGGCAAACCCCCTCCAAGATCTCCATGTTGGCACTGTTGCTTTGCTCAGAAGCGCACGCTCAAGCTTTGATTAAGTTTCTAAAGGCAGCTCATGTGCCCCAAGAAACCTCTGCAGATCAATTTCAACATTGCGTGGCTAGCCTGACTGCAGACAATGGATTAGGCTTTTCTGATGCCGACCTGACCCCTAAAGGCCAAAATCACAATGATGCGTTGCATATTTCAATCGAGTGTCGCGGAACCACCCTTGCGCATGTTTTGGTTGATACCGGTTCATCGCTGAATGTTTTACCTAAGAAGGCCTTGGACCGGCTAGATTGCGAAGGGTTGGAATTGAAGCCGAGTGATATCGTCGTCAGAGCCTTCGATGGGTCGAAAAGAATGGTCCATGGAGAAGTTGAAATTCCTGTCAAGATAGGTACCGAGGTGTTCAAATCCACTTTCTATGTAATGGACATCCGTCCATCATACTCCTGCCTGCTGGGTAGACCTTGGATACACCATGCTGGGGCAGTCACCTCCTCCTTGCACCAAATGCTGAAATATCCTGTAAAGGGTAAAATCATTACTGTCCATGGCGAGGAAGAGTACATGATTAGCCATTTAAATTCTTTCCGGTACGTGGAAGTCGAAGGGGAGTTCATTGAGACACCGTTTCAACATTTCGAAGAAATACTCCCTCAGATAGCAGTGGCGAAGTTGGCAGCTGAGACACCAAGGCAGATGGCCAGGATGGCATCTCTGGAGGATGCAAGGGCTGCAGTTAAAGAAGGAAAGGATTCAGCGTGGGGGCAGTTACTCGATTTTCCGCATAAGGTTGATAAGCTTGGTTTAGGTTTCACCACCGCTGGTCAGAAGGCCATGCGCCGGTCAAAGATTGAGAGAGCGCCAGTCAAGATTTCTCCTTACCAAGTCAACACCCTGGGAGATGAAGACAAAGAAAGCAACTTTGAAGAGTGGATTCATCCGACGGTCAGAGGAGGGCTGAACAATTGGGAGGCTAAAGACTTTGTCCCTGTCACTTTTATTCCTCAGTAATTTATCTATCAAACATTTTCTATTTTGGTCTGTAATATTTTACTTTCAAACAATCAGTACACTATCTTTCCGCCTCCTGCCTTACCCGGGGCATGTAGGTCCACTTGTAAGGGTTTTGACTATTTTTCATATTCATATGCCATGTTTAATGATTCATTGGACGTTTTTCATTTGATAAACTGCTTGTGTTCATTTTCTTTCCTTTTTGCATTTTTGTTTAAGGATGGCTACCCCTTACACACACCCACACTCACCAATGCAGGTACCCATCCACCCCGGATTCCATGGGTGACTATTCTGCTGTATCTTTCAATGACTCTGAAGACCTGGTCAATCTAGCCGAGTATGAGGACGACGAAGGTTGTGAAGTACCAGGGGAACTAGCCAGGCTCCTACAACAAGAGGAAAGGGCCATCTTACCGCATAAAGAGCCGTTGGAAAGTATTAACTTGGGAACCGAGGAAAATCGGAAAGAGGTACAAATGGGTGCCAATCTGGAACCAGAAGTCAAGAAACGCTTGGTACAGTTACTGAATGAGTATGTTGAAATCTTCGCTTGGTCCTATGAAGACATGCCGGGTCTAGACACCGACATCGTGGTTCACCGTCTCCCCACAAGAGAAGACTGTCCACCGATCAAACAAAAAATTCGCCGAATGAGGCCTGACATGTCCGAAAAAATCAAAGTAGAAGTGATGAAGCAGTTCAATGCTGGCTTTCTGGCTGTTACGTCCTATCCTCAATGGGTCGCTAATATTGTGCCAGTACCTAAGAAGGATGGCAAAGTCAGAATGTGTGTGGACTACAGGGATTTGAATAGGGCCAGCCCTAAGGATGATTTTCCGCTACCTCATATTGACATCCTGATTGACAATACAGCTCAGCATAAGGTGTTTTCTTTCATGGACGGATTCTCGGGCTACAATCAAATCAAAATGGCCCCCGAGGACATGGAGAAAACAACTTTTGTCACGCAATGGGGCACTTTCTGTTACAAAGTGATGCCGTTCGGGCTGAAGAACGCAGGAGCAACTTATCAACGCGCCATGGTAGCTCTATTTCATGACATGATACATCATGAGATTGAAGTTTACGTAGACGATATGATAGCTCGGTCACAAACAGAGGAAGAGCACCTTGAACATCTAGAAAAGTTGTTTGCCAGATTGAAAGAATACAAGCTCAGGCTAAATCCAAGTAAATGCACTTTTGGAGTTAGGTCCGGTAAGCTCCTGGGATTCATTGTAAGCAACAAAGGCATTGAGGTTGATCCGGAAAAAGTAAAAGCAATACAAGAGATGCCAGCCCCTCGTACTGAAAAGGAAGTTAGAGGTTTCTTGGGGCGCATAAACTATATTGCCAGATTCATTTCACATCTGACTTCTACCTGTGAGCCAATTTTCAAACTCTTGAAGAAAGATCAGATAATTGAATGGAACGACGACTGCCAAGCTGCTTTCGATAGAATCAAGGAATATTTGCTAGAACCTCCTATTCTGATGCCACCCGTCGAAGGAAGACCATTGATCATGTATTTGACCGTTTTGGACAACTCAATGGGGTGTGTTTTGGGCCAGCATGACGAGTCTGGTCGAAAAGAGCATGCTATTTATTACCTTAGCAAAAAGTTTACCGACTGTGAGACTCGCTACTCGCTGCTCGAGAAAACTTGCTGCGCTTTGGTATGGGCTGCTCGCCGACTAAGACAGTATATGTTGACTCATACTACCTTGTTGATATCCAAAATGGATCCTATCAAGTATATCTTCGAAAAGCCCGCTTTATCAGGAAGGATAGCCAGATGGCAAATGATCTTGACCGAGTATGACATCCAATACACCACCCAAAAGGCTATAAAAGGGAGTGTGCTAGCGGACCATCTGGCTCATCAGGCTATCGAAGACTATCAACCCATGAAATTTGATTTCCCAGACGAGGACATCATGAGTTTGGACAACATTAAAGGTGACGGACCGTATGACGGACCCGAAAAGGGATCCCGATGGACCCTGTACTTTGATGGTGCCTCAAATGCACTTGGAAACGGCATTGGCGCGGTACTTATTTCTCCGGAAGGATGCCACACTCCTTTCACGGCCCGACTTTGTTTCAGCTGCACAAACAATATGGCGGAGTATGAAGCCTGCATCTTTGGTCTCAAGGCTGCCATAGACTTGGGGATCAAATCTCTGATTGTATTCGGGGACTCGGCTTTGGTCATTAGCCAAATCAAAGGAGACTGGGATACCAAGCATCCTAATCTTATTCCATACAAAGAACATGTTCTGACGTTGTTGCCTCATTTCGAGCAAATTACCTTCGAGCACTTTCCGCGAGAAGAGAATCAGCTAGCAGATGCTCTAGCCACAATGTCCTCCATGTTTAAACTCAACTGGGATAACGAGGCTCCCCAAATCACCATCGAGCGAATGGATGAACCAGCGCATTGTCACGAGATTAACACCGAAGAAGTAGGGGAACAATCTTGGTTCCATGAGATCAAAAGGTATCTCGAGACCCAAGATTAGCCTGAAGGAGCTTCCATGAATGACAAGAAGTTCTTAAGGAAATTCGCCGCTAAGTTCTTCCTGAGCAACGGCATCCTCTACAAACGAAGCCATGATTGTGTATTACTCCGATGTGTTGATAAGGCTGAAGCAGAGTTAATCATGACTGATATACACAGCGGCACATTTGGCACTCACCTAAGCGGGCATACAATGGCTAAGAAGATCCTAAGGGCAGGCTATTATTGGTCTACCATGGAGGCTGATTGCCATCAACATTCCCGTACTTGTCATAAATGTCAAGTCTATGCCGACAAAGTTCATATCCCTCCGGTTCCTCTCAACGTTCTAACTGCTCCATGGCCCTTTGCAATGTGGGGCATTGATATGATTGGAGAGATCAAACCCACGGCTTCCAACGGACATCGCTTCATCCTGGTTGCCATTGACTACTTCACTAAATGGGTCGAAGCAGCTTCCTTCGCCTCCGTCACTAAAAATGTGGTTGCCCGCTTTATCAAGCAAAATCTCATATGTCGGTATGGTGTTCCAGACAGAATCATCACAGACAACGGTACCAATCTGAATAATACAATGATCACTGCATTATGCGAACAGTTCAAGATTTATCATCACAATTCATCTCCCTATAGACCGAAGATGAACGGTGCTGTTGAAGCTGCGAACAAAAATATCAAGAAGATCATTCAGAAAATGACAGTCACTTACAAAGACTGGCATGAGATGTTACCGTTTGCGCTGCATGGATACCGTACGACGATACGTACCTCAACTGGGGCAACCCCGTTTTCTTTGGTTTATGGCATGGAAGTCGTTTTGCCTATGGAAGTTCAGATCCCGTCTCTAAGAATTATGAAAGACGCAGGTTTGAATGAAGATGAGTGGATTCAGACCCGACTTGATCAACTCAATCTGATCGACGAAAAGCGACTTGCCGCTGTATGCCATGGTCAGACGTATCAAAAACGGATGATCAAAGCCTTCAATAAGAAAGTCAGACGTCAAGTGTATCAAGTCGGAGATCTAGTAGTCAAGCGGATTATCCTGCCGCAAAGTGATCCCAGGGGCAAATGGACTCCTACATACGAAGGGCCGTTTGTAATCAAGAGCGTATTTTCTGGTGGTGCGATGATTCTGACCACCATGGACGGCGACGATTTGCCGCACCCTGCGAACGCAGACATAGTCAAAAGATACTACGCATAAAATAACCCGACAAGTCGAAAACCCGAAAGGGCGGCTTGGGCAAAAATGGGCATCCCGGTGAATCGAAAACCCGAAAGGGCGGTTCAGGCAAAATTAGGGATAAAAACAAAAAAAATCTGTACACCCGGCAAGTCGAAAACTCGAAAGGGCGGCTTGGGCAAAAAGGGGTTTCCCGGTGGATCGAAAACCCGAAAGGGCGATTCAGGCAAAAGTTAGGGAATTTAAGCGTATGACTATGTCTCCTCAGATCACTTCAAAGACAGTCTCTTCATCAACCGGTCCCAGGTTTCTGATCAATCCAGCCATCGTCAAACGAAGCATTGAATGGACAGATGTTCGGAGTTGTGAAAGCTACAGCAGAGTGGAATCCCATGGAATTATTTCACATAGCCATCTTTGTTTTGTATAAATTTTTTTCAAATATTTACGACAAGATCCTCTTACTAGGATGATTGTCTCCTTTGTATAAATATACCCAAAGAAAATCAATACAAATACTCTTCCCAAAATTTGTGTCATTTCCCTTTTCCTTTTTCTCTTGCACTATTTGTTTTATTTTGAGAAACGTCCAATGTTTTGTTAAATAGGCATATGCATTTGAAACATGATCACTTCCTAATTGAACCTAAGAAAAGGATTACTGATAGGATGAAAGTACAGACGAATATTTCGACACCCTTCCAAAGGAAATCCCTCGAGATCTGTAATCCACAAACCTTGAGGTCTATCTCCAGCAGACCCTCGGAGCTTATCCCCGTAAGATTCCGAAAGGTAATCCCCGCAGAATACGGACGTCCCTTCCAAGTTTTATTCAAAGTTATTCTCACAAAGGCGTATAACTGGTTTATCCTCGACTAACCGTCAGGAGAGGTCACACTCGCCAGAATTCTTCCCATCCCCAGCGGAGTTCCTCAGGATTCCCCCAACAATAACTTATCAGTACTATCCCCGAAGAAGTTTATCCCCAGCAGATCAAAAGCTTCAAAGGGTCAATCCCCAGCGAAGTCAGACTTTTAAATCTTCTCCCCACAGGTTTTTTTAGAAGAAAATCTAGCATTCCCCAGTAGAGTCAGTCTCCAGAGATACATCTCTCCCAGTTGAAGATTCTCAATCTGGCCTCCCCAACATTAAGTCTACTAGTTTAACACTCCCCAGTAGAAGACTTCAGGAATCCCCCAGAAGATTGGTATGCAATCCGAGCTCCGAGCTCCCCAACAATGACCCAGGATTTATTTTCCCCAGCAGCAGTCAAGATACCTCTATCTCCAGCTTACATGCACATCCATTTACATTCATAAAACCATGATGTACATTGTATCATGCATCATAGCATCGCATCCAACTAACTTTTTGCCTTTTTCAGGCAAGATCAGTCGACAGAGTAAAATAATTCGACTTCAAGACTTCTGAAAACAGTTCATGGATTCTTCCCAAGTAACGGATGTTAATCTATCAGCTTGTTCAGATGCACCTTCGAATTCAGTTTACGGAAGCTTCCCAACAACGGATGCTGCTCTATTGCTAATTCAACTTCAAGGCTTCTGAAAACAGTTCACGGGTTCTCCAAGTAAACGGATGTTAACCTATCACTTGTTCGGATTCTTCTCAAGACTTCTGAAAACAGTTCACGGGTTCTCCAAGTAAACGGATGTTAACCTATCACTTGTTCGGATTCTTCTCAAGACTTCTGAAAACAGTTCATGGATTCTTCCCAAGTAACGGATGTTAATCTATCAGCTTGTTCAGATGCACCTTCGAATTCAGTTTACGGAAGCTTCCCAACAACGGATGCTGCTCTATTGCTAATTCAACTTCAAGGCTTCTGAAAACAGTTCACGGGTTCTCCAAGTAAACGGATGTTAACCTATCACTTGTTCGGATTCTTCTCAAGACTTCTGAAAACAGTTCACGGGTTCTCCAAGTAAACGGATGTTAACCTATCACTTGTTCGGATTCTTCTCAAGACTTCTGAAAACAGTTCATGGATTCTTCCCAAGTAACGGATGTTAATCTATCAGCTTGTTCAGGTGCACCTTCGAATTCAGTTTACGGAAGCTTCCCAACAACGGATGCTGCTCTATTGCCAATTTAACTTCAGGATTTCTGAAAACAGTTCACAGGTTCTCCAAGTAAACGGATGTTAACCTATCACTTGTTCAGATTCAACCTCAAGATTTCTGAAAACAGTTCATGGATTCTTCCCAAGTAACGGATGTTAATCTATCAACTTATTTAGATACGACTTCCTGAAAATGGCTTGTAGGTTCCCCCAACCACGGATGTCAACCTATTGCCTGTTCAGACCCCCAGTTCAGAAATGGTCTAAAGCTCGGACGCTTTCCTAATGTTCCCTTCCAGATGGCATCTTTAAGCCCATCCCCGACAAGTTTCTGTCACTCTCCTAGATGGCATCTTTAAGCCCATCACCAGATGGCATCTTTAAGCCCATCACCAAATGGCATCTTTAAGCCCATTCACCTCCACCGTCACCTCGACGAGCGCAAATTTTCTGGGCACATTAGTGTCCAATCTCCTTTTACCTTCAAGTCGCGAAAGGCAAACTTGCCAATCTAACTCTTCAGGTCAAAGAAGATTGAACAGGGGCAACTGTTGTACCCCAAAATTTGCCCTCGCATTCTACTACAAGAAATCTCGGCTTCAAACATTTCCTGACTTCTCAAACTGGCTCAAGAATCGGACAAACGGACTTTTCTTGACAGTCAAACAAAACTAGGGTTTTTACTGATTTTCAGAGCTCTGAATTGTTTCATACAGTGGGCTCAGGGTTTGATTGATTTTTGGTTCAATTTTGATCAAGCAAGCGTGATTTGGCATTTAATCAGGAATTAGGGTTTTATGAGCATATTCTCAGAAGAATTTGAATTCCACAGCACTTTGCGGTTTATTTCAAGATTCGGATTAAAATTCGCGTTATCTTGGTTTAATCAGTAAAAGAGACAGTGGTTTGAATTCAGTACGTTTTGATTGGGCCAGTCAGATACAAGATGCAGTATTGGATTCACAGTGTTCATGTGTTTCATCAGTCTATCTGGGTTAATTGCTGCTTTGCTTTGGGTGTTGGATAAGACAGGTTTATTGGATCAATGTTGTTTTATTTTAGTTATTTATTATTCTGAAATTAAAATGATTGAATTTATTTTTCAATTGTTTTAATTCTAAGAATTTTAAATAAATAAATAAATAATAAGGAAATCAGAATTAATTGGATAATTTAAACTTTTATTGATATTTGAATTATTTGTACAGATTGTTGTTTATTACAGACAATAATTTACATTTAATTTAAATATTACATAGAATGAAAAAAAACTATCCTATTTTCTAATATTCTTCGTTCTTCATTCCGCTCCGGTATTCCATTTTTCATCTGCAAAAAGAAACAAGAAAAGTCAGAAAGCATTAAATTGGAAAGGACAGATAAAAAGTGCTCATCATTAGGGGCCACTGACTGGGATCAGTTGCCCTCTCTGCAAATCACGGGATTTCTCCCGGTTCACAGAGAGGGAAGATTTTCATGAAATGCAAATGCATAAGTTATAAAATTCAAGCTACATAAGAATCTCAATTTCCCATTCAAAACCATATAGTTCAAATCCAAACTGAAAAGTTCAAATCCAAACTTTCTATCCAAAAGCAAAGGCACTAGCTGTCAGAATGCCAAAGGTATCAAAGAAATCAAAATAGTACAAGATGCTATCAAAGCCTACAAGCTGTCAAAAAGGGACCTTTGCCAAGATATCAAGGAAAAGAGCAAGGCGCAAAAGCTGAAGAAGAAATGCAGAAAACATATTATGCAAGCTAATCATCACTTCCCATCATAGCCCCTTCAGAAAAGTACAAATAATAATCATATAAAATTCTTAAATTGTACTGTAAAGAGAGAAGTAAAGAGAGATAAAGCAAACAGGGTTTAGGCATAGTTCAGGTTCAGCAGGCATAGACAGTAGAAGCAAGGCAGAAAAGATATACAAAAAAGAGGATAATTCGGCATTGTTCAAAAAATTACACAGCATAGCCAGTTACCGAAATGGGAAAAATGCCAAGAAACCTTGTGAAACTATCCAGCAAACTTGGGTCAAAGAGAAGACCAAAGTTTTGAATAAAGATTGGGCGCCAAAAGAAAAGATAGAAAATATATAGCAGTTAAAGGAGTAAGGTGAAGAAGGAGGAGATATATACAACTCAGTAGTTGCACAAAACTCTAGCTAACCAATATCAAAAACCTGAACCTTGTCCAAAATCACCATAACCTGCATCACTCTCACCAAGCCAAGAGCCAGCCTGCTGTCCACAAACTTCATCCATTCTGCATCAGTTTCAGAAAACAAAAGCCAATAAAACAGTTCAGAAGAGTTTTAGGATAGAAGAGAAAGATACAATACCACAGTCCTGCCTCATCAGAACCAAACTCAAACCAACACCCTGTCATACCTCATGCTTGCCTAAACCACATAAGCAACAAAACTCACATAACAAGCCTGTCCTGACCTCACAAACACATAAACTAAACGTATGAACAAACCACTATGCTGTCAAACTGAACCATGCTAAGTTACTGTCAACACCAACCCCCAACCTTGTCAAGTAAAACAATCTAACATAAGCAAAGCCACTGTACCAATATCAGCCTCAAAAAACACGAAACCAATCCCTAAGCCCTCAGTACAAGCATCATTGGGCATTAAATCTCAAAAATACATAGCATCCACCGTTTCAAGGCAATAACTGTTCAAAGTTGTTCAAAAAAGCATTCAACCATTCAAAGCAACCGGCATACAGCGTCTCAAGCAAATACTCAAGCAACAGTTCCAATAATATACAGAACGCAAAGGCATCACAGTAAGAAGAAGAAGATAAAGAGGTGAATCAAAAAAGAACTTCTCAGAACGCATCATCATCAAAGCCCTAACATAAGCAAAGAACGAAGTTACCAGGAAGGCGTCAAAAGCGAAGCAAGCTCAAAGTTCCATCACCGCCGTTCCAGCCTCCTGAAGCATCACCCCTTCGCCTCTCCTCCATCTCCCAAAATCAGGTAGCAATCTTCTTCCTCTTCACCTCATAAAACGAAAAAATATAGAACTCAGTTTAAAACAAATCCGAACCACGCGAATCCAGAAAAAGAAAGATAAAGACATAACAACTAAGAACCAACCTTGTTTCAAGAAGATGTGGAGACCGTGCTAGGGAGGAAAGAGAGGTTCGAGAGTGATGTTGGTGGCCGGAGGGATGGATGGCTCAGGAAATCGAACGGAGAAGACGAAACTCAAAGCGCCGGCGCCGCTTAAACCCTAATTTCGTTCATTACCAAACTAAGCCAACGCCTAACCCTAAAATTCGTTTCAGGCTTTGATTTGGGCCTGACCCGGCCTCACTTCCTAAGCCCAAGTTAACACTTCATCATGTTTACTAAACACTAACCTTTTCTTTCTTTTATTTCCTAAACAATATTTATTTCCTCTTCTTATAAAATACTAACCATTCTTTTTATTTTATAAAAGCAATATTCTTTATTCCTTGAAAAAATACTAACTTAATTAAAATGCTTCTTTTTATCATAAAATTAAGACAATTTTTAGATAGATATTTTATACATTTATATTATATTAAAAATTAGTTTTATACGTATCATATAAATTAAATCTGAAAACATTTTCTTTTAATTAATACACATTTGCACAAAAAAAATAACAAAATACTTCTATACGCAATTAACTTAAAAAACATTTTTAATACATATTGAAATATATTTGTATATATTACCTTTTCTTCTTTTTTATATATACATGATTAAATTGAAGATACTTTTTTAATTAAAATGCATATTTGTACATATTATACATTTTTCATACATAATTAAAAGTAAACTCTTTTTTTAGTTAATATACATTTTTGTACATAATTCAACATATAAATCAAAGATTCATTTAAAAACATTTCTCTAGGTCAAACCCTAATACGACTCAATTTCACATTTCGCACTTGTTACACAATTCACATACATATACACTTGTACATAATTACACAATTCATATACATGTACGTCTCACATTTGCACTTACACAATATATTGCCCTACACACATTTTATCTTATATTTATACGTTCGATATTTATATTTTGATTGTGACATTCGATTTGGTTGTAAATACTATAAGTCTCATCCCCTTGTACATTTACACCCCCGCTCCCGGATACCATTTTGTAATAGCGTAGATTTACATTCCGCAATTTACAGTTTTCCAATTATACCATGATTAGACCTAGGGTTTGTATGTACATAAAATCAAACGTTAGATGACCTAATACAAAGAAAATGCATGTAATCAATAACACAATCACACTTGCACCCTCTAGGGTAACCCCACATGATGCCTTCCAAAATGGGCCATGCTTGCACGTCGAGTATCTTTGGCCAAATAAAAGCAAATGATCACAAGTCCCTCAAAGTGTTGCCTAAATGGAATGATCATAGTCCCTTCGAAATAATTGCCAAAGACACTTGGCACCATTGCATTCATGGTCTATGCGATGACCCGCGCCTGTCCCTAATAAACTTCCTAAATACAAGATTGCCTACCAATTTCAATGGTAGAACAAAATTGTCAAAGGGGTTAAAACACGACGAAAATCTTTGAGAAAGCTTTAGGGTAAATAAACTCTTAAGTACTTGTCAATTTGCAAAGAAAACACTTGCCTAATTTCAAAACCCACTTCACAAACACTTTTCAAAAATCAAACTTTTCAAACCCTTGAAACATCTTTTTAAAAGATAAAAACACCTTTTGTAAAACATTCGAGTAAAGAATTGTTACAAGGTTAGCCTAGCGCAAGGCATCTTTTCAAAACATTTTCAAAACAATCCACAAAGCACCATTTCACACAATTGAAAACCAAGGCAAGATTGATCTAAGCAAGTACCTAAGAGCCCATGGATAACCATGGATGAAAAGGGTGCTAATACCTTCCCTTTTCATAATCTACCCCCCGAACCCACGAAATATCTCAAAAGGTTTTTGCTGTGTTTTTTTAACCTTTCCTTTAGGATAAAGTAAAAAGTCGGTGGCGACTCTTGCTAACCGCACAAGTGCGAATACGAACGCAAAACACTAGTCAGTTCTCCCACCGTATCACAATAAGCATATTGTGCATCTCATTGCATAAGCAGGTCTCAAAGCAGTGTTCTTATCTTCTTTGTTGTTTATTCCAGCAACTAAAGAAATGGCTCTTGAACAAAACATCAAGGATCTCCAGGTGCAAAACACCTAGTTCCAGCAAATGATTGTGGCTCTAGCTAAAGGGCAAGAAGATATGAAAGCCCTCGTGCTGAAGGATAAAAAGAAGAAGCCAAAGAAACCAACTGGGGTACTGAATCTGGGAAGAAGGATCAGAGGACCAGTGCGGAGAGCTTCTAAACTAGTAGCTTCATCAAAGGAAGGAGACAATCAAGAAGAGGAGACGAGAGTGGAAGAATCCAGTCCAAAGGAATCTGATGATGAATCTGACTATGATGAGGAGCAGTATCCTCCTGCTGATGAAAAATACAAACAACTGGAGGATTGTTTGAATGCAATGGAAATTCATAAGGTACCGGGGCTGGATTTTGAAGAACTGGGTTTGGTTTCTGGGGTTGTCATACCGTAGAAGTTCAAGGTTCCGGTGTTCGCTAAGTATGATGGGGTCTCATGTCCCAAGATGTATCTCCGATCTTATGTGAGGAAGATTCAGCCTCACACTGTAGACAAGGACTTATGGGTCCACTTCTTTCAAGACAGTCTATCTGGGACTCAGCTAGAGTGGTTCTATCAGTTAGAGGGGACCAATATTTGTAACTGGGAGGACCTAGCTGCTGCTTTCTACAAGCAGTATCAGTATAATGAAAACCTTTCTCCCACCCGTACACAACTCCAAAGTATGTCTATGGGTTCGAGTGAAGGTTTTAAAGACTATGCTCAGAAGTGGAGGGACTTAGCAGGAAGAGTCCAACCCCCCAGTCTAATAGGGAGTTGGTTGATATGTTTCTAGGTACTCTATTTGGTCCGTTTTTTAACCATCTGATTAGAAGATCCTCAGTAGGCTTTACTGAGTTGATTTTGACGGGAGAGATAGTGGAAGCTGGGACCAGAAGTGGCAAGATTCAGAAGGATGCCTCTTCAAGTACGGGAAAGAGACCTTTCGTTGGAAAGAAAGAGGTCAATGTTGTTTACAATCAACGAAATCAGAGCAGAACCGAGCACCTTCCAACGGTAGAGGCTGTTATGATATCCAAGCCGATAGCTACTCAACAACGAAGTAATAAGCCTAGAGCAGAAAGACCTGTAAGGAAATTCACCCGGATAAATATGAATTTGTCTCAAGTATTGCCTCACCTACTGAAATCCAATCTGGTTACCTTGGGGGAAGCTCCCAAAAATCCCAACACCATGTCTCCTCGCTACAACCTAAATGCTCGTCGTGCTTACCACTAAGAAAGTCTGGGCCATGATACAAACAACTGCTGGGCTTTGAAGAATAAGGTGAAGGATCTGATCGAGGCAAATGAGAATGAATTTGATGCTCCAGAAACTCCCAACATCATAACTGCACCCATGCCCAAGCATGGCCCTGGAATCAATGCTATTGATGTTGTCTCCGCCACAGAAGATGCTGACAGTAGCTATGACATGGATAGCTGGATCTTCCCTACTACAAACGGTGGACCCAATAACTGGACAACTAAAGACTTTGTACCAATTACTTTTATTCAAGAGTAATTGTCTTTTTGTTTTTCTGGATATGTAATAAATGAACAATATAAACTCTATGGCCTCGTGTCTTACCCGAGGCACAATAGTTTATTTGTGAGGATTATCATGTTTTAATCTCACATGTCATCAATAAAGCATTGGACGTTTTGCATACAAATTTTGCGCTCTCTGTTTTTCTTTTCTGCTTTTTACTTTGTCAATACAGCTATGCTCTTACACACACTCACGTATCAAACTGCAGATCCATATCCACTTTGGATCCCATTGATAACGGTTTTGCTATTGCCGGTTATGACTTTGAAAGTCCGATCAACCAAGCCGAGGACGAAGGTGAGGAAGATTGTGAGGTACCCAGAGAACTTGCCAGACTGTTACAGTAGGAAGAAAGGGCTATACAGCCTCATGAAGAGCCAGTTGAGACAGTGAATTTGGGCACATAAGAGAACAGAAAAAAGGTCAAGATAAGTGCAAATTTGGAGTTTAGTGTCAAACAACGTTTAATTCAGATGTTGCTTGATTATGTTGAGATCTTTGCTTTGTCATATGAAGACATTCCGGGGCTAGACACAGATATTGTGGTTCATTGTTGGCAAACTAAAGAAGACTTCCCTCCAGTAAAGCAGAAGGTTCGTCGTATGCGCCCTGAAATGTCGGAGAAGATCAAAGCAGAAGTAATGAAGCAGTTAAACGCTAGGTTCTTAGCTGTCACCTCTTATCCATAGTGGGTTGCTAATGTAGTTATGGTGCCTAAGAAGGACGACAAGGTACGGATGTGTGTGGACTACAAAGATATGAACAGGGAAAGCCCCAAGGATGACTTCCCACTTCCCCACATTGATGTTCTGGTTGACAACACCGCACATCATAAAGTATTTTCCTTCATGGACGGTTTCTCTGGCTACAATCAGATCAAGATGGCACCTGAAGACATGGAGAAGACAACCTTCGTCACGTAATGGGGCACTTTCTGTTACAAAGTGATGCCGTTTGGATTGAAGAACATTGGGGAAACCTATCAGCGTGCCATGGTAGCTTTGTTCCATGACATGATTTACCATGAGATAGAAGTCTATGTTGATGACATGATAGCCAGGTCTCAAACTAAGGAAGAACACCTTGATTATCTATAAAAGTTGTTTGATAGGTTGAAAACGTACAAGATGAGGTTAAACCCGAGCAAGTGCACCTTCGGGGTAAGGTCTGGTAAACTTCTAGGTTTCATTGTCAGTGACAAGGGCATTCAGGTAGACCCTACAAAGGTGAAGACTATACAAGAGATACCGGCTCCTCGCACTGAGAAGGAAGTTAGAGGCTTCTTGGGACGCCTAACTTACATTTCCAGGTTCATTTCTCATCTAACTGTTACTTCTGAGCCTATATTAAAACTCCTGAAGAAAGATCAAGTGGTAAAGTGAAATGACGAATGCGAGACTGCCTTTGAGAGAATCAAGGAATACCTTCAAGAGCCTCCAATTCTGATGCCGCCGATTGAAGGAAGACCTTTGATAATGTATTTAATAGTGTTAGATAATTCAATGGGATGTGTGCTGGGGCAGCATGACGAGTCTGGTCGAAAAGAGCATGCAATATACTACCTTAGCAAAAAGTTTACCGACTGTGAAACAAGATACTCACTGCTCGAGAAAACTTGTTGCGCCTTGGCATGGGCTGCTCACCAACTGAGACAATATATGTTGACCCACACTACTTTATTGATATCTAAGATGGATCCTATCAAGTACATCTTCGAGAAGCCCACTCTCTCTGGAAGGATAGCAAGATGGAAAATGATCTTGACCGAATACGATATCTAATGCATGACCCATAAAGCAATTAAGGGAAGTGCATTAGCTGATCATTTGGATCATCAGGCTGCGGATGACTACCAATCCATGAACTTTGAATTCCCGGATGAGAATATTATGTTAGTGACTGACTGTGAAGAACCTGGACCAGATGAAGGACCTAAGGAAGGATCCCGATGGACTATGGTTTTTGATGGAGCTTCCAACGCACTCGACAATAGCATCAGTGATGTAATCATATCTCCCAGGGGTTGTCATACTCCTTTCACCGCCAGATTATGTTTCAACTGTACCAACAATATGGCTGAGTATGAAGCATGCATAATGGGTCTCAAAGCTGCTATTGACCTGAGGATCAAGTTCTTGAGTATTTTAGGGGATTCAGCCTTGGTAATAAGTCAAATCAAAGGGGAGTGGGACACGAAGCACCCTAATCTCGTACCTTACAAAGAACATGTGCTGACATTACTTCCACACTTTGAAGAAGTCACCTTTGAATATTTTCCATGAGAAGAGAAGCAGTTAGCGGACGCGCTAGCTACTATGTCATCTATGTTCAAAGTCAGGTGGGACAATGAGGCTCCTAAGATTACTATTGAGAGATTGGATGAACCAGCGTACTGTTATGAGATTGATAATTAAGAAGTAACAGACAAACCTTGGTTCCATGAAGTGAAAAGGTATCTCGAGGCTCAAGAATATCCTGAGGGGGCATCTGTCAATTACAAAAAGTTTTTGAGAATGTTCTCCGCAAAGTCCTTACTCAGTAATGGAATCCTCTACAAGCACAATCATGACTCTACTTTCCTTTGGTGTGTAGACAAGAGCGAAGCAGATAGGATTATGGAAGATTTACACGAAGGTACCTTTGGCACCCATTCTAGTGGACACACCATGGCTAAAAAGATCCCACGGGAAGGATATTATTGGTCCACTATGGAAGCAGACTGTTATCAGCATTCCCAAACTTGTCACAAATGCCATATCTATGCTGATAAACTGCATGTACCTCTGGTTCCCTTGAACGTCTTGACGGCTCCATGGCCCTTTGCAATGTTGGGAATTGACACGATCGGAGATATTAGACCCTCCGCTTCCAATGGGCACCGCTTCATCCTAGTGGCCATTGATTACTTCACGAAGTGGGCTGAGGATGCCTATTTTGCTACTGTTACCAAGAATGTTGTGGTACGGTTCATCAAGCATAACCTTATCTGTCAATATGGTGTTTCGGAAAGAATAATCACAGATAATGGTACAAATCTCAACAATACAATGATCACCGAACTCTGTAAACAATTCAGGATCCAGCATCATAATTCTTCCCCTTACCGGCCGAAGATGAATGGCATTGTGGAGGCTGTTAACAAGAACATTAAGAAAATCATACAGAAGATGACGATGACATATAAAGACTAGCATGAGATGTTACCATTTGCTCTTCATGGTTACCGCACCTCAGCACGTACATCAACAGGAGAAACACCTTATTCTCTGGTGTATGGTATGGAGGTTGTCCTGCCTATTGAGGTCCAGATCCCTTCTTTGAGAATCATGAAGGATGAAGGTTTGAACGAAGATGATTGGATCCAGACTCGACTTGACCAACTGAATATGATTGACGAGAAAAGGCTTACTTTTGTCTGTCATGGTCAGATGTACCAAAAATAAATGATCAAAGCTTTCAACAAAAAGGTCAGACGTCAGGTATATCAAGTGGGTGATCTAGTAATCAAGCGCATCATACTGCCACAAGGTGATCCCAAGGGAAAGTGGACTCCCACGTACGAAGGGCCATTTGTAATCAAAGGCATATTTTCTGGTGGAGCCATGATTCTGACCACCATGGATGGTGACGACCTTCTTCACCCTGTTAATGAGGACATAGTGAAAAGATACTACGCATGAATAAAGACCCGCTAGGTTGACTGGCCTAGGCAAAAATAAGGGCATCCCGGCGAACCAAAAGGTTTCGGGCAAAAATTAGTGATAAATACAAAAAATATGTACACCCGGCAAGTCGAAAACCTGAAAAGGCGGCTTGGGCAAAAAAGGGTGTCCCGGAGGACCGAAAACCCGAAAGGGCGATCCGGGAAAAAGTTAGGGATTTAAAGCGTACAACTATGTCCCATTGGATCACCTTGCGACCAGACTTCAGTATCATATATCAAGCTCAAACAGTATCAATCAATCCAGTCAGCTTTGGACGAGTAGCAAAGTGTTGAGACGCTCAAAGACATAAGGGCAATAGCAGATTTGAAACTCAATGGGGTTATTACACATAGTTGTTTTCTCTTTGTACACTATTTTGTATAGTTTCATTTTCACGACAGCGTTCTCCTACTAGAATGCCAGTCTCTTTGTGCAAAAATGCTTGTTATAGGCAAACTTCAAAATCAATGCAAATCATTTCTTTGAAAGTACAAAACTATTTGTTTTCTATTTTTCTGTTTTGTTTTGCAAAAACATTGTAGCGGTAGAAATGTTTAAGACTAAACCATTGGATTGACTAGACTTTATACAAATCAAGATAAAAATCGCCACCGCGCTTTATTATTTCCAAAGGAATGAGAAAAGAGAAAATAACCCAAAAAGAAGGGGAAAGATTCAAGGTAAGGGGGTTGGTTATGCAAAGGGAAGGTATTAGCACCCTAAACATCTACGGTACTCCGCAGAAGCCTCTTTGTAAAATCTGTATATTTTGGCTATGAAAAATGTTGTATATAAAAAATGGATGGTAGAGGTGAGAAAAGAAATATATTTATTTTATAATTTTTGCGCCCGCCACGATTGTGAACCTTTAGTGCCTACGTACCACCTTTTCGTGCAATAGGGGATCAGGGTACACATAGTTCCTCTTTTAAAAAAAATTTAAGACACAAATGTGTTGGTTAATTTTATGAGATAACACATCATCGTCATTGTCCCTGTGGAAAACATACCTACTACCCACAATTATGTGAAAGGAGAATTTGCATCATCTCAAAATGGAGGATATGACTTGGATTTTAAAATCAACAATGCCTCACTCAACACCCAAATGGAAAATATCTCTCTTCACTATATATTGTAGAAGTATAGTTGTTTGCATCACTACAAGGATTGACAAGAGTTCAATCTTTTGAGAAAAGTTAAAAGATAAAAGCCAAATTGGCAAGATGGTTTGAAATGAGATTGATTGACTTTTAGTCTTCTCACAAAAAATGTCAAGATATTATTAAGTTGATTGGGGTTTATTTATGAAAATGTTTTGAAAATGCATGGACATAAGTCCAAGTTTATTATGAAAATGGTTAAAGTTTAAAAACAAGAAGAGTTATCAAAAGGAGGAAGAAGATTTTTGAAATTAAAGAAGATGGGAGGATAAGAAGAGACTATCCTAAAGCATAAGGTAAAAGCTAGGGATAAGAGCCATCTAACCAACAAGAAGCCAATACTTGACATTATGAGCCAAGATAGAATTCCAATTCCTTGGATTGAAACCAATCAAGCAAAAAAACACTAGACCTCTTGAGAGAACCAAACTTCAAGTGTATTAAGTCTTCACAAAAATTGGGCAGAGTAACGGCTGTATACGGGTGAATTCCAGATTACAAACAAAGAGTGTAATCACAAAAAACCCGCACACAAAAACAAACAAGCAACCCAATGTCTTGAGGTAAACCTCAAGAACTCTAGACATAATAATGAGATAAGATCACCAGGTCTCCAAGATAGGCCAAGGTTTCTAATCCTAAGTCTAAGAAAAGTCCCATGCTCCATAATGCCAAGGATAGTAACCAAATAGTCCAAGTACCATTAAAGATTTTTCAGGGTTTATGTTGATTATTAAATATCTTAAGAAAGGAAAAGAAAAGCTCAAGTGAGCAAAGTAAAAAATGACAAGAAAGTAAATGCTCAAATGAGCAAAGATGAAAATGGCATAAAATGTAAATACTAAAAGTAAGTGGTACATAAAGCATAAAAAAGAATAAAAGCATAAAGTAAGACAAGTCAATAATTAGTGGTTAGTTGGATGACCATCTTGAAGCTTGTATTTTGAACTCATTAGAGGATTGGTAGAACCAAAGCCTCCACACAACAAGTTGCATTTGCTTTTTGTCAAGTATATCATCCATTTGAAATTCTCACAAGTGTCATTTAATGATCAACGATGTTTAAGTGATCCGTGTTGAACAAAGGTGTTGTAGATCCATTAGAGGATTGGTAGAACCAAAGCCTCCACACAATGAATCTCAAAGTTATTGGATCAAAGAGATCAAATTAACATACTTGGGCTTGAAAACATAAGTTTGGGCCACGAATGATCATTTATTCGAATCGAGACAAAATTTAGCGCTATGTTAAGCAATCGTAAGTGGACTTATATAGAAGTCGCACCTATTTTGAGGCTGGTCAATAGCAATCTATACACCATTTGTTTTGAGACATGATATAGATATCATGCTCCAACAATATTTAGTGGCATAAGAAGGGGATGAGATGAAGAGGGATGGGAGAGAATATACAAACCACTTTTGAATTAAATTTAATCAAACTATTATTCAAATCATTCATCTATTTTTTGTGGAGTTAAACTCAACACCATGGATCCAATGATGTTAATAAAGTTCATGATCCAAAATTTAACCCAAGATCAGCCAGAAAATAGTCACAAAATAATATCACATTTTAATATATACAAAAGGGTTAAAAAATAATGTTTAAAAATAGAAAATAAAGAGAAAAATATCAACTATATTCAAATTAATCAAGAAATAAAAAGTAAGACCATAGAAAAATCAGAAAAGGGCTCAACTAATTTTACAAATTTTTTGGTAATTTTTTAAAGTCAAAAACTATTTTTAAAATTAAAATAAATGGGTAAAATAAACCAAAAATGATGAAAAATAGTAAATTCAGAAACAAAAATAAAATAAGGTCACCAATATTTGTCACAATATCATTGGATCATTCCATAATTTTTTCATAATTTAAAAATGTATAAAAGTATTTTTAAACATTTAAAACAAATCAAATAAAGTGTAAATTTATAAAAAATACCAAAGCACAAAATTAAATTGTGAAAAAAATGAAAATTAGAAAGAGAATAATCAAAAATATTTTTCATAATTTTTTCAGATTTTTTGGACTGAAAATGAATTTTCTATGATTTTTTGAAATTTAAAACAATTAAAATATAAAAATCTGAAAAAGAAAATAAAAGAAAAATATGTGGACCATTGGATGAGAGTCAAAACGCGTTAGTAATCAAATCCAAGGGATCTGGCACGCTGTGCATATCATGGTCATTAGTGAATAATGTACAAAACCATTAATTAAATCAAATTTTAAAAAAACAGATGGCGCGCCTTCATTGGTTTGAAGATGACACGTTGGTCATCTTCAACCTCCAGCCAACACGAATTGCAGGTCTCTCAAACTGTAAAATCAGAAGCTCAGACATATGCCATTCGCTTCGTCTCTTCAAGACGAAGACAACCACACCCCCGCGCCAAATTTATATAAACTGTAGCTCAAGCAATTTGGAAGGAAAGTTTTGAAAAGGGATTTGAATTCATTTTCAAAACGTATTTCCAGAAAGAGGTAAGTGTTGCAACTAGAACCAGGGCAATGAGAGCATCACAATGATATCAAAGTTTTGAAGAATTGATGAAGGAATCTACCTATTGAAGTTGAGTTGCAGAGCTCTGAAACTTGACTTCTATATAGTAGTATAGGGCACGATTCTCAAATGTAATTATATGGTTAGCTTCAGGGAAGATCAAGGAAGGTGAATTGATGGAAAAATTGGAT
Organism: Vicia faba; assembly: GCA_948472305.1. Classification (NCBI taxonomy): domain Eukaryota; kingdom Viridiplantae; phylum Streptophyta; class Magnoliopsida; order Fabales; family Fabaceae; genus Vicia; species Vicia faba. The sequence continues at coordinate 263,117,655 of OX451739.1, forward strand.
TGAAAAAGGCTCGAGAATGGATTTTGAAGTTACTGAATTCTGAGTTTTGAAACAAGTTTGGCAGGGTGATTCTGGCTATCCAAGCTTGAGAAAATGAATGGGATAGTTCATGTATTTATAGGAGAAGCAAATGGGATCAAAAGGAAGAGTGAATGATGCGTTTTGGAGGGAATTCATGCAAACCTGATGTACGAGTGAAGTGTGATCTAAACTTCACAAAAACTCATCCAATTCTCGCATTTTGATGCGCTAATCCACTTGGGAAAGTTAGCTAATCATGCTTAGACCCAAAACGCGTGCTAATTTGAGGTTTAGAGGTTGTAACATGAAATTCAAATTCTGACTTGCAATGAAACTTCAATTCCAAGTTACCACTTTTGAAACAATGACATTCTCATCTCAAGGGGTCTTAAGGCATGATTCTTGATGCTTTAGAAAGACGAGGTTACAAGCTTTGTAATGGAAAAAGAATGGAGTTAAATGGATGCTTGAGCTGAAAGTTGTATTGAGTCAAAGTTGAAGAAAAAGGATTGACTTTCCATACTTAGAAATATTTCAAATTCTTCTTCAAAAATGACCTATAATGTCTTGCATCCAAACACGGCTTTCCACTTGGAATTTGTTCTTGACCAAAAAAGATGGCATGAAGTAGATCTCTTGAATCACATTTTGAAACTTGAATAATTCAAAATATCCAAAATTTGAGAGAGTTATGGATTGTTGAAGTTGGCAAAAAATCATGAAATGACCTATAATCTTTTGTATCCTTAAGACAACTTCCATCGATTTTCTCACTTTGCACATAAAAGAAAACATAAAATTCACATCTTCAAGATCATTATGGAAAAAGAATGGACTCAAGGTGATAAAAATTGACCAAGTTATGACCATTTGAAATCACACATGGAAAATTGGGGATTCATCTGGAGGACTTGTAACCTTTCTTCCTCATCAAGTCTCTTCCTCATGAAAACTCCTTGGAACTTTTGAAGTGATTTTTTAATAACCCTTTGAAGAGAAGGATGTCTTTGGAATCACTCAAAAATAACAAAATATGAGCAATATATATTCCTTTGAAATTCAAAACCCTAGCTTCTAGATCAAGAAAAATGCCTTGAGGAACTTTGACAAGCTTGGACAAAATTCTTGTACCAACATTCTTGCTTTGTGAATAGAATTTGTTGAGGATGATAATGAGAACTCATATCCACCAAAACCACTTCCATATCTTGAAAATTGAGAGAAATATGCTCTTGTGACCAATAGGAATAAGGCCTTGTCCAAACATGACAACTTCTCCAATCAAACTCCTTGTACTTTTCAACCAAATTTGATAATCTTGGAATTTGGTGAACCAAAATAACCTTGCCATGCCATTTATTCCAAAACAAATCCAATGATGAGGTTTGAACTTCTCAAGCTTTATTGACTAGGGCATGGAAATAAACTCATGAACCCATGGGGGGAACTTGTTGAATCTCATGACCTTTACCTACATGGATAACAAGCAAGACAAACCAACATTGCACTTTATTAAATTAAAATAAGAAATAAAGACAAAAATATTCATAATCACAAAAGAACATAAGTCAAGGTTCTTGGTAATTCCTTAAAAGGGAAAACCTAAATGTAGGGAGGGAAACTAAGAATCCTAGTGTGATCTTGTTGTGAATGAATTAACATGGTATGATGAAGGGATCTTAGGGGCAAAAATTGGGGTACACCAAACGTCCAGTGATTATTTTTGACATATGAATTTGAATATGATTACTGTTTACAAATACTTGCATAAGAAATAGAAAGACAGTTACTAATGACTTTAAGAAACGGGGTAAAGTCTAAAAAAGAAATTTGTAGTCCCGACAGTTACTCTTTCCAGCAGGTACAGGGGCAAAGATGTCTTGGGACGAAGTCACTGCTACATCCTTAGCATATGATCCAGTGACGTCTATGTTCCCCACAGAGTAGAAACAACCAAAGTTTTGATCTCTTCTTCCCCAAGCAGGAATTACCTCCTCCAGCAAAGTTCCCTCAGAGAGGTTAACTCAAAGATCGCCAACTGAGTCTTATAATCTCAAGAAGTTTATAAAAACTCCTCCCTGGTAGAGTTGATTTCTCTAACTGTGGAAATTTATCCCCCAACAGAGTTTATTTCTATACATCGGTAAAATCTTCCAACAGAGCATCTTTCTCCCCACAGAGTCATTCTCAAGCGGGAGCCAAAAATCCCCGACAGATCATCTTCGTTCATCATCCCCAGCGGAAATGAAAAAATCACTTTCCTCGTCTACCAAACAGCAGTCCAAGATTCAGCTTCTCAGTACTCTCTAGCAGTAGTCAGGGATTTACTTTCCCAGACTAGGAGATATCGCAACAACATTCCATATTCATACATCATGGAATCCACATACACATGCATACAACATAATCTCATTTATTTTGAGAATATCATTACACAATGCATTTCATACATCATGACATTGCATACGACTAACTCTTTACCTTTTTAGGAGAGATCAAATCAACGAATACCGATTGACCACTTATATAACCTGGAAGTCTTCTCAAAGGCTACATCTGACGAAAGGCTATTTCAACATTTTCCTCAGAAAGTTGAAGATAATTGAAAACCTTCTATGGTTGAGTTAGATCAATGCTAAGATCTCTTTGATTTCTATTCCAGTTGAAGATGATCCAAGACTTTTATTTGGTTCAATTAAATCGACACTAAGATTTTTATGATTTTCAGTCAAAGTTAATTCAAGACCTTCTTTGGTTCAGTTAGATCGATACTAAGATCTCGCTGATTTCTATTCTAGTTGAAGATGATCCAAGACTTTTGTCTGGTTCAGTTAAATCGATACTAAGATTTTTCTGATTTCCATTCCAGTCAAAGTTAATTCAAGACCTTCTCTGGTTCAGTTAGATCGATGCTAAGATCTCTCTGATTTCTATTCCAGTTTAATTTGATCCAAGAATTTTGTCTGGTTCAGTTAAATCGACACTAAGATTTTTCTGATTTCCCCAGTCAAAGTTAATTCAAGACCTTCTCTCGTTCATTTAGATCGATGTTAAGATCTCTCTGATTTCTATTCCAGTTGAAGATGATCCAATACTTTTGTCTGGTTCAGTCAAATTAACATTAAGATTTTTCTGATTCCTGTCCAGTCAAAGATAACTCAAGACCTCTGCTGGTTTAGTTTAAATCGACCATTAATTTATTACTGATTCCTTTCCAGTAGATACTTTCTCTGGTTCAGTTAAATCGACCCTAAGATTTTCTGATTCTTATCTAGTTAAATATACTGTAAATCCTAGAGTCCGACCAGATAACAGTTTACTAATTAGTATGAAGCCTGGACCCGACCAGATGATAGTATAATCTATGACCCCGAATCCTGGACCCGACCAAATAAGGGTATACCTCATATTCAAGTTAAAGCATGGACCTGACCAGATAACAGCTTAATATCTTCAAACCGCTGAAGCCTGGATACGAACAGATAACAGTTCAATGTCTACAATTACTGCAAAGCCTGGAACCGACCAGATATCAGTTAATTTCATATTCCCCAATAGGTGACTGTGAAGCCTGGAATACGACCAGATAACATTCAGTCTTATTGTCCTCAACAAGTCACCACGAAGCCTGGATCCCTACCAGATATCAGCTCACTTTCAAGAGATAACTCCCCAATAGAGTAATGGACAACTGAAGCTCCTAGACTCTATTCCCCTAAAATATTTCCGAGCGGACTCCTCCTCAGACAGCAGGAACAAGAATGCCCACAAAGAGAATTCTTTTGAAGTCAGCGTCTACTTTGGATGGCATCTCTAAGCCAATCTCCGAAGACTCTCAGTCATGTTATGTGGATGGCATCTTTAAGCCCATCTCTGAAGGTCTTCTGTCATCTTTTCCAAATGGCATCTGTAAGCCCATTCCCGATATTATTCACCAACAGTCTTACTTCAGACGAGTGTAAATTTCTGGGCACTCTAGTGTTCAATCATCTTCTACCTTCAGATCACAAAAGGCAAACAAGCTAATATATATCCTCGGGTCCAAGAAGATTGAACAGGGGAAGCTATTGTACCCCAAAATTTTCCCTCCCTTTTTACTCAACACATACTCCTAGAGGTCCTCAATTGCTCAAGGTTGACCAAGAATTGATCAGACAAATTCTCCTTCTAAGGCAATGAACCCTAACTAGGGTTTCAATTTTCATCAAGATGGTTGAGTTCCAAAGGTCTAAAATGCTTTCCATGGTCCTAATATGCCTTCAAGATTATCCATGCCAAATTTCATGCCTTGCACAATAAGTTTGCTCAATCAATTGCTCAAGTATTGGAAAATCAACTGTGCTAGGTCAAAAGTCAACTGTGACCCATGTACAGTCAAACTTCAAGATTTTTGGTCAACATCAACATTTTGAAGTGATATCCATCATTTGATCAAGGGTTGATCATGATTCCTCAAGAAATACTCCTAATTCATCAAAAGTCAAGAATTGCTAAATTAAGGTTTCTATAGGAAAAGTCAATCAAACTTTGACCAAGCATAAATTTCTCATGCTTTATCAGAAATTTCTACACCAACGCTCATTTTAAAGAGAATAAAATTCCCTACAACTTCTCTTCAGCCCCCAAGATCAAGAAATGAACCATTTGAAAGATATGAGCTCAGACATTACAAGTCATTTTCAAAAAGTCAACAAAAGCCACTTTTTTTCCAAGACCTTTTACATCAAGATAAAATCTTCAAATGCAAAATTGATCAAAAGAGAGATTGAAGTATACATCTTGGGCTTTCCAAGTTTGAGATAAAAATTGAGCAAGTTATGGCTTGCCGAAGTTTGGAAAATTTTGGAAATTTCAAGAATGGTGCATTGAGAAAATTGGAACTTTTGAACCAATGACTTAACTTTTTAAGGTTCAAATATCTCCCTAAGCTTATTAAGGACCTCTCAACTCATTTTGGCACGAACATGATTTTCCTTGTATTTTATTTTGATTTTATTTGATTTAAAATTAAATAAAATGGAAGAAATACTAGAAAGTATAGGCCATAACATTTAGGCCTGACTTGGCCCATTAAGAGGACCCATTTTTCGTGCAAACTTCATCCCAAATGTCCAGATACATTGCATTGATCAAAAGAGTCAAGAACATGCAATTATGGCATTCTTTCAAAGTGTTTGATTTTGCTTTCATGGACCATGATTAAGAATGATTCTTACCATAATATCTTGTCCTCTCCATCTCCTCAATATAAGAAGCACGTTATCAAGCCAAAACACACGCCTACACGCTGTACCATAAGCCCTACCAAATTTGCAAAAATTGTCCAAATCGTGAAATTTCAAACACCCACTTCCAACTCTCCTCAAGCCAAACCAAGGATTCAAACACCCCCCCGAGGCTTCCAGGAATCAATCCAACCCTCTAGCATACAGTTTCATGCCCAGATCAGGGATATCATCATCGCCCGTTTTGGTAAATTTCTAAAATTCAAATCCTCATGTTTGCATGTTTTTGAATATCGTGACCTGTATGTATGAGTTGCTAGGAATCATTAGAACAGGTCAATAGCTTAGCATGAAGTCCATCAAGCTTGAATAGTGATGTGCCATTTTCAAACCGTGTTAGGATTTTCTGGCCGTAACTCAAAATGCAGGAACTTCTAGGCCAAACTGAGGCCAGATTTGGACTTGAGAGGCATTTTTGTATGGAGTAGACCCTTTGGTTTGCCTCAAATCTCTCTCTTTTGCAGGAACACAATTTCACTTTGCCGGAGAAGATGACCGGAGGGAAACTCCGGCATCCCTGAAATTTTTTGACTCCGGTCAAAGCTGGCGTGGACATTTCGTGTTATATGATTGGTCAATTTGAATTATTTCTGGCGCGCGTTTGAATTTAGGAAAATTGACTTGATTTCTATTATATTATTATTATGTTGTTATAATAACAATTGAAACAATGGCTCAGCTGACAGTGAGGCGCATATATGAGGGAGAGGACATGGGTTCGAGTCCTAGGTCCAGTGTTTTGCATTTTTCTAACATCTTCTTGCAGGATTGTATACGTTGCATCCTTAAGCGCTCATCATGTACTTTCATATCTGGGCCGTTGAATGTCAATAGGGTATAGATCCAACACCTCAGGCGTGTTATATATGATGCACCCTTATGGACCAGTAATACAGGATCCCATTGCAGCCTCTGGGCTCCCACACAAGTGGGCCAAATGATTTTCCAGATCAACACCCACCAGTTTGCTTTTTGCATATCCAGGCTCATGTTTTGTTTTATTTTCTCATTTATTTTATTTTGTTTATTATTTTCAAAAATCACTTTTTTAACAAATCATAAAAAATAAAATAAATAAATAAATAGATTTAGTTTTTCTTTCCAAAATTATTTTAATTAATTAATTAATTAATTATTTTAATTTCATTTTATCAACTTAAAATCAATTAGACTTAGGTTAATTTTAATTTAAATTATTTTCTTAATAAAAAATGCAAAAAATATTAGAATTAGGATTTATTTCATTCAACTTTTATTTTCTTAATTAAAAATAAATTTAGGATTAATTATTCTCTTAACAAAACCAAAAAATATTTTTTTTAGAACTTTATAGGTTTTTAGACGTATTATTTATTTCGCGTGCGTTTATTTTTATTCTCGCATTTATATTGTATCTGATCATGGATGTAATAGTTTTTGATTTAAAATTCCGCACTTTACTTCTTACACTTATATTATATCTCTCCCAAAGCCGTGTAATAGTTTAGGATTTACTTTTCTGCTTTTTATTTTTCACACATTTACTGCTTTATTATTTTACTATATTAACTGTTAGTAAATAAGATTGTATGATAAGACTGTAAATTAAAATGTTAGCTAACTTAATAAAAGACAAAAATAACTGAATCTCAACACATATGCACATATGCACCTCTAGGGTATCCCCACTTCGGTTGCCTTTCGGAAAACAAAATAGTCATGTCCCTCGAGAATGGGGACGCTTTAGCAAAGACCCGTAAATCAAAAGATCATAGTCCCTCGATGACCCTACGGTGTTGCCTTTCGGTAAATGATCTCGTCCCTTAAACGAAATTGCTAAAGCGTCTCCATATGTTGCCTTTATGACTGTAAAAAGTCCATTCAATTGTCCCTCAACATCCAACAATAAGGCTACCTACTCACTAATAGTAGGATAGCATTGTCTAAAGGAAAGGAGAAAAAGAATGACCCTTTTCGAGTAATAAAGTAGATAGCTGTTAGAAGTTTGCTCAAACATTTTTGCACTTACATAAAAACTACTTTTCAAAAGACATTTCATAACACTTTGTATACTTTCTCCACTATCCCGAGAAACATTACAAGGTTCGCCGTACTAAGGCATTTTCAATACATTTTCAAACACAAAGCACAAAGGTATTTTAAAAATGAGCAAACCTCTAAGAGCCCGTGGAAAACCACAGATGAAAAGGGTGCTAACACCTTAACTTTCCATAATCTACTCCCTTACTCATAAAACATCTCGAAAAGGTCTTTTTCTGTTCTTTTCACCCTTTCCTTTGTTGGATAAAAGAAAAGTCGATGGTGACTCTTGCTTACCGCACATTTGCAAATACAAAATGCAAAACCAGTATATAACAGTCAATTCTGCCACCGTATCACAGTGATGAATAATGACCCATAAATGTTGTCTAATTGATGTAGTATATTAATTTGTTGATAAATGATGAATCCCTATGATTAGATGATGTTTTAGGACCTATAAGGTAGGGAAATCGCATAAACATTCAGCATAAAATAGCATGCGTCGACTCATGCAGGTTCAAGACTCAGTATGTGTCGACTCATTGGGTCAACCCGAGAACACCCAGGGCAGATATAATACCTATGCATCGACTCAAAGGGGGGATGCGTCGACTCAAGCAATCTAATTTTTGACAGATTTTTCTAAAGGCTGTAACTTAAGTTTCCGGACCCCGTTTGAGGTGCCGTTTGAAGCATTGGATAGCTAATGCGATAAACTATATTTATAAGGAGTAAAATGAAGAATAAGAAGGATAATTATAGTACCATATTTAGGATATAATTAGTTTCCCCGTGTTGAATCGCTATGATGTTTTGTGGTAATGAAGTATGATGATGATATCACGATCTTATGATAATGCTTGGTTCATAATGATGATATATTGTTAATATGATGATTTAGTTTTATATGATGATATAATGATGATGCTCTGCTTATATGAGTACATATGATGAGGTTTATATAATGATGTTGGTGAATACATGAACGATGATGCGTATGACTAGTTGTGGTCGTTTATATTGTTGTTGCGCATCATGCATTCATTGGACATCTTTGGTAAGTTTTGATGATTTAGGACGTTGGTCTAGTGATTTGGTCTCAATCCCATTGTGTGGATTTTGGATGTATATGATTTGCTGCAGTTCCTTGTGGGAACCGATCCTATGATTGGGGTCTTTGGAGGGTGATGGCCTAGTGTCCATCAAATGAATTGGTACCACGTGCATTAGTCTATGTCCTTGCACTACATCTTATGTGGCATTGCATGGTTCTTAAATTGATGATGTTGTATTGTGTTGTTGAATTTGTATGATTGTTGAGGTACTTGGAATATAACAATGTTGAGTTTATTATTGTGATACTTTTGGTTTATTCTGCTATGTCTATTACTTATATCTTATATAATAATTGTGATAAACTCACCCTTTCTGCTTGAATGTTGCCTCTACGTAGGTAACATACAAGTAATCAGGAATAGTCCCTAAAGGCTTAGAAGAATATCTTGGAGCATGTGTTTTATTTCCGTTGAGTCTAGAAGGTCTTGTTCAGATATGTAACATCGGGGACGGGAACACTTTATTTTGAAAACTATTTTGTTCTTGTTTTGTTATGACATTTAAATTGTTTCCATGAACTTTAAATTATGTTGAATTGTGAACCATGAATCATGGGGGCACTATGAAGTGTTTTAATGAACTTGTTTGAACTATGATTCCGCTGCAAGTATGTGAGACCTTGATAATGGATATGTCATGAATAATTTTGAAAACACGTGTTACGGAGTAAGACTAGCACGTATGATTATTTCACGAATAAAATGCGACACCCTTATGTTGTATTACTCTGATATTATTTTAAATAATTATGAATATTCTATGGGGTTTAGAAGACTGTTACATTAGTGGTATCAGAGTAGGTCGGTCTACCCGACCAGGTTGTCTAATGTTGTTTGTTCCTTAATATGCGACATGTGTGTAAAACACTGTCGGTACTTGCTTGTTTTTCTAACTGTTTATCTGCAAGGCTTGGTTTGAAACAAGTGTGGGAGAAGATTTTGCTTCTCTGAGATGTTTCAGGTGTGTGAGTTGGTGCAATATACTGCTGAATTGCAAGACTGCAAGTGTTGTTGGAGCTATGTTGTTTCTCGAAACTGAAGAGAGTACGGATTCATGATTTCTCTCTGCCGGTCAAGTTAGGATTGTCTTTGAGGGAGAACGATCAGGTATTGTTGATGTTTGCTTCTCGGAGAATAGAGAGCAATGTGACGGCTAGTGATATGCCAGTTTTGTGTGATTCATGAAGTTTTTCCTAAAGATTTTCGCGACTTGCCTCAAGAGCGTGGATCTGAGTTTGGTGACAATAGAGAACTAATGCTTTTATCTGCTAAGCAAGTAGGATAACCCTTAGGATATGAGGCTTAGAGGTTTGCATATTTGTGACAACAGTTGAATGAGGTCGTGTGTGGATTACCGACAATTGAGTAAGGTAATGGGTGAGATTAATTATCCACTTCAAGATATTGATGATTTGATGGACCAACTGTTAGGCGAGTATGTCTACAGTATAATCAAATTGAGAAGGGTTACCTTCAGATTCAAATGAAGGGTGAGGATAGTTAGAGGACAGATTTTAGAACACGTGTAGGCATTACGAATATTTAGATTAGTTTGTTGTGGTGTTTGTTGAGGACATTATGAGTTAATCTAATTCAGAATAAGGGAATATCGAATATTGTGAATTATAATGTTGAAAGGGAAGAAACTTTATGCTAAGTTGTCAAGGTGTAGATCATGGTATAAGGAGGAGAATTTTCTTAAGCATGTTATTTCGAATGATGGTATATATGGATCCATCCAAAACATGTATGGTTCTATATTGAGAGACTCCAAAGTCGATTACAGAGACTAGAAGCTTCTTAGGCTTAACTAGTTATTGTCCAGCTTGTTTATGATGAGGTCAAGTATGATATGTTGTAAATGAATGAACTGAAGGAATGATATGCTTGGTATTAGGGAGAATATGGAGATATTAGAGGAGCGCATGGAGATACAACTTATGCCGAGTAAGAATGATTAGAATGACGAAGATTAATTGGAACATGGTGCTTTAGGTAACTTTGAGTATAAGTTTTAAAGAAACACTACTCTTGTTTAGTAATGATGGTTTATGCACTATCATGTTTGTCGGATACCTATTGACAAATTGAGGAACTGATCACCCTTGATCTCTTGTTGATAGTAGACGAGGTCGTGTTGGATGTGATAGACTTGTCTTACCAGCTTAATGGTGTGTTAAGTGTTTAACGTTCCATCAAGGGAATATTCGTTCATAATTTTGGGTGAACCTAATGGATAAGTGACTGTGAAAGAGTTAAGACTTATTGAACAACTTGGAGACTTGAGGTTGTATGCGAAACTTTCAAAGTGTGAATTTTGGTTGAAGGAATTGAGTTCTCTTGGCCATGTGATTTCTAGTGGTGGAATTGTGGTAGATACTTCTAAGGTTGATGCAGTGTTGCAGTGGGAGACACCAAAATCTACAATTGAGATTCAGATATTTCTTGGGTTAGCAGGTTACTACCTAAGATTCATTGAGGGATTTTCTAAGTTGGTGTTACTAATGACTCAGATGACTCGAAAGGGCCAGGTTTACGAGTGGGATGTTACATGCAAAGAAAATTTTATAGAATGGAAAAAGAGATTAATGACTTCTCTGGTGTTAATTTTGCCGAATCCGAATGAGTCCTTTGTGGTTTATTGTGATGCTTCTAAGATGGGTCTTGGTGGTGTGATAATGCAAGACGGACAAGCTGTTGCTTATGCTTCTAGACAGTTAAAAGTTCATGAGAGGAACTATCCTACATATGACTTAGAATTGGCGACTGTGGTGTTCGTGCTAAAAATTTGGAGACATTATCTTTTTGGATCTAAATTTGAAGTGTTCAGTGATTATAATAGTTTAAAATACTTATTTGATCAGAAGGAGTTAAACATGAGGCAGAGAAGATGGCTTGAATTGTTGAAGGATTATGATTTAGATTTGAGTTACCATCCTGGTAAAGCAAATGTAGTAGCTGATGCTTTGAGTAGGAAATCTTTGCATATGTCAATGCTTATGGTTCGAGAGTTAGATATGATCGAACATTTTAGAGATATGAGCTTGGTATGCAAAGAGACATCCAACAGTGTAAATATGGGAATGTTGAAACAGACTAGTGGGATTCTTGAAGAGATCCGAGAAGGTAAGAAGTATAATTTGAGTTTAGTGGATCGAATAATGTTGATTAACCAAGGCAACAGAGGTGAATTCCGAGTGGATGAGAATGGGGTGGTGAGACTTGGTGACATAGTGTGTGTTCCTGATATTCCAAAACTTAAGAAGAGCATTCTTGAGGAAGGGCATCGAAGCAATTTGAGTATTCATCCAGGTGCTACGAAAATGTATCAGGATTTAAAGAAAATGTTTTGGTGGCCAGGTATGAAGAAAGACATTGCTAAGTTTGTGTATGCTTGCTTGACTTGCCAGAAGTCGAAGATTAAACATCAGAAGGCTACAGGTTTTATGCAACCTTTGAGTATTCCAAAGTGGAAATGGGACAATGTTTCTATGGATTTCGTGTCGGGGTTACCAAAGACTACTAGAGGTGATGATTCAATTTGGGCAATAGTGGATAGGTTGACTAAGTCGGCTCATTTCTTGCTGATGAAGATCAATAATCCTATAGAAAAGCTGGCTAAGATGTATGTTGATGAGATTGTAAAGTTGCATGTGATACCTTCAAGTATCGTGTCGGATAGGGATCCGAGGTTTACATCGAAATTCTAGACAGGTTTGCAGAATGCTTTCGGTACCAAGTTGAAGTTGAGTTCTGCATATCATCTGCAGACGGACGGTCAAACAGAAAGGACTATCCAATCTTTGGAGGATTTGCTGAGGGCTTATGTGATAGAACAAGGAAGATCTTGGGATAATCACTTACCGTTGATTGAATTTACATACAATAATAGTTTCCATTCAAGTATTCAAATGGCACCGTACGAAGCATTGTATGGTAGGAGGTCTAGAACTCCATTGTGTTGGTATGAGTCAGGCGAGAGTGTTGTACTCGAACCGAGATTATGCGAGAAACAACTAAGAAGATTAAGATGATCTAAGAGAGGATGAAGGCTTCTCAAAGTCATCATAAAAGCTATCATGATAATAGAAGGAAGGCCTTGGAATTTCAGAAAGATGATCATGTGTTTTTTAGAGTTACTCCGGTAACAGGTGTTGGCAGGGCTTTAAAAAAAGGAAGCTTACCCTGCGTTTCGTTGGTCTATATTAGATACCTGAGAAGATAGGTGAGGTAGCCTGTCAGATTACTTTACCTCCGTCACTTGTGAATCTTCATGATGTATTTCATGTATCTCAGTTGAGAAAGTACATTCCAGATCCCTCACATGTAATTCAGATGGATGATGTACATGTGAGAGATAACCTGACTGTTGAAGCATTACCATTGAGAATAGAAGGTTGTGAAGTGAAGAAATTGAGAGGTAAGGATATTTCCTTAGTAAAGGTGTTGTGGGGTGGATCAGTCGGTGAAATTTTGACTTGGGAGCGTGAGGATCAGATGAATGAGTCGTATCCGACTCTGTTCTCCTCAGGTAATTTTCGAGGGCGAAAATTCTTTAAGTGAGGGAGAGTTGTAACACCCCAATTTTTAGAATTTATTTATTTAATGAATTATTAGGAGTATTTATGAAATAATTGATGTTTTATATGATTATTTGTGTGATATGCTGCTATGAGATTACGCATGATGTGAATTATGATGATTAGAAGTATTAGAATGGTTAAATAATTATTTAGTAATTATTTGGATTATTATTGAGAATATAATAATAGGAATAATTATTTAAATGGTTATTTTAATTAGAGTGGTGTGTTGGTAATTAGCAGGAAGAATGAGGACGTGATGGTAAATAGAGGTTGACTAAGCGAGGGTAATTAACGAAGATATTAGGGGTCCTTTGTGATAACAGAGAAGAGATAGTTGTTATTCTTACAATCAATCATGAAAGTTAGAGAAGAGAGGCTAGGGCACGAAGGATTTGGAGAGAATCATCGTAAGAGGCACGAAGAACATAATCAATCACTCGAAGCAATAAGGTAAGGGGTGTTTATCTGATTATTATATTTGATTTAAGTGGTAGACAGAGGTAGGGTTTGCCTTAGGTTTCATAGATGGTGATTCAATGTTGTTTTATGGAGAATTGATAGATTAGTGATGAATAATGACCCGTAAATGTTGTCTAATTGATGTAGTATATTAAGTTGTTGATAGATGATGAATCCCTATGATTAGATGATGTTTTAGGACCTATAAGGTAGGGAAATCACAGAAAAATCACAGAAAAGTTCAGCACAAAACAACATGCATTGACTCAAAGAGGTCATGCATCGACTCATGCAGGTTCAAGACTCAGTATGCATCGACTCATTGGGTCGACCTGAGCACACCCAGGGCATACAAAATACATATGCGTCGACTCAAAGGGGGCATGCATCGACTCAAGCAATCTAATTTTTGACAGATTTTTCTAAAGGCCGTAACTTGAGTTTCCGGACTCCATTTTAGGTGTCGTTCAAAGAATTGGATAGCTAGCATGATGAACTATATTTATAAGGAGTAAAATGAATAATAAGAAGGATAATTCTAGTACCAAAGTTAGGATAAAATTAGTTTCCCCGTGTTGAATCGCTACGATGTTTTGTGGTAATGAAGTATGATGGTGATATGACGATCTTATGGTAATGCTTGGTTCATAATGATGATATGTTGTTAATATGATGATTGTATTTTATATTATGATATGATGATGATGCTCTGCTTATATGAGTACATATGACGAGGTTTATATGATGATTTTGGTGAATACATGAATGATGATGCACATGACTAGTTGTGGTCGTTTATATTATTGTTGCGCGTCATGCATTCATTGGACAACTTTAGTCCGTTTTGATGATTTAGGACATTGGTCCAGTGATTTGGTCTCAATCCCATTGTGTGGATTTGGGATGTTTATGATTTTTTATGGTTCCAAGTGGGAATCGATCCTATGATTGGGGTCTTTGGAGGGTGACAACCCAGTGTGCATCAAATGAATTGGTACCACATGCATGAGTCTATGTCCTTGCACTACATCTTATGTGGCATTGCATGGTTCTTAAATTGATGATGTTGTATTGTGTTGTTGAATTTGTATGATTGTTGAGGTACTTAGAATATAACAATGATGAGTTTATTATTGTGATACTTTTGGTTTATTCTGTTATGTCTATTACTTATATCTTATATAATGATTATGATGAACTCACCCTTTCTGCTTGAATGTTGCCTCTACATGGGTAACATGCAGGTAATCATGAGTAGTCCATAAAGGATTAGAAGAATAGCTTGGAGCGCGTGTTTTATTTTTGTTGAGTCTAGAAGGTCTTGCTCTGATATGTAACATCGGGGATGGGAACACTTTGTTTTGAAAAATATTTTTTTCTTGTTTTGTTATGACATTTAAATTGTTTCTATGGAGTTTAAATTATGTTGAATTGTGAACCATGAATCATGGGGCACTATGAAGTGTTTTAATGAACTTGTTTGAACTATGATTTTGCTGCTAGTATGTGAAACCTTAATAATGGATATGTCATGAATAATTTTGAAAACCCGTGTTACGGAGTAAGACTAGAATGTATGATTATTTCACGAATAAAATGTGACGCCCTTTTGTTGTATTAATCTGATATTATTTTAAATGATTATGAATTTTTTTAGGGGTTTAGAAGGGTGTTAAATCATGTCCTCGTCAAAACCTGGGGTAACCAGACTAAGTAGTCGACCATGCCTTTTGATGAACAGAGAATATTCAGGAACCATTGAGACTAACTCTTTAAGTTGAGGAGGCACCCTTACAAAGTTGACCCAAATAGTGTTTCCGTGAGAGGAGGCCATAGTCTGCAAAACAGAACATAGATAAATTCCCTGGTCCTTAAAATGGTTAGAAAATGATATGTTATGATGTTATGATGCTATGATGCTATGATGTTATGTTCGAACAATTAATCATACACAAACAAAACACAAAAGGCCTTAGGTTTAAGCTTGCATGGGGTTTGTAGGTAAGTACCCTCTTGAAGTCTTAGTTGGCTTAACTTGTCCTAAAAGAAAGTAACCGGGTTCTAGGAGACTCAATATCACTGATCTTTCTCTCAGGCGTTATTTTAGCACAAGCATCTGATTTGCGACCAAAATATCTCGAGAGTCCGACCTCAATGAGTGTAGCATCAAGTGTCAACCAACTTCAGTCTGCACCAAAGCCGACTACCTCGCTACTTTCTAATGGCTAAGTTATGTTAATTAAGGTTTTATGGTTAGCTAGTCCTTTATGACACCACGCAGCTGTCCAACATTCTCCTTGACTTAACTCAAGGGACACCAACACCAACCAATCTGTCGCACTAACATAGCCATCACTTCAACCGTATCGGTGTACGCCGTACATTTTTCACGATCTATTTCTAGTTACCTAGAATGCCATAGATCCGGGTATAGGATCTTTACAAGAATAACCCAAACAACCCTTAAAAATATATCGGGAAAATCAAACAAAGAAAACAAATTAAAGGTGATCTAACTCTAAGGTAACCCCACTTTAAGAGTTTACTTCCCTAGCAGAGTCGTCAGTTCTGTAATACGGTGGGAGAACTGACTTTTGGTTTTGCATATTATCGTAAATGTTGCAGATAGCAAGAGTTGCCACCAACTTTTCTTTTATCCAATAAAGAAAATGGTGAAAAGAATAGGAAAGACCTTCGAGAATTTTTTGAGTTCGGGGGGTAGGTTATGAAAAGGGAAGGTGTTAGCACCCTTTTCATCCGTAGTTATCTATGGGCTCTTAACGGCTAGCTCACTTTGAAAATGCTTTTGTGTTTGTGTATTTGAAAAATATTTTGAAAAATGCCTAAGTGCGACAAACTTTGTAATGATTCTGGTATCATTGAGAACGCATACAAAGTGTTTATCTTTGAAAATATTTTAGAAAAGAGAGTGTATGTGTGAGAAATTTGTTTTGTTTTGTGAGCAAGCGATTACGAGTTATCTACCTACTCCATAATTCTTTGTTCTTTTCCTCTTTTCTTTATATAGTACTATCCTACCATTAGTTAGTAGATAGCCCCATCATTGGATGTTTGAGGGACAAGCGCGGGTCATTGTACAGACACGAAGGTAACTCGTAGGACACTTTAGCAATTATCATAAGGTACTAAGATCGTTTACCGAGGCAACATCAAAGGGTCATCGAGGGACTATGATCTTTTAACCAAAGGATCTTTGCTAAAGCATCCCACGTTCGAGAGACGTGACTATTTTAAATTTGAGGCAACAAGTGAGGGTCACCCTCGAGGTGCGCATGTGCGAAGGGTGTTATGTTTCAATTATTAGTCTTGAGATTAGGTTATCTAACATTTATGCTTTATGTCTTGTCATGCACGCCTAATTAATCTTGCAGTTGAATATATATATATATATATATATATATATATATATATATATATATATATATATATATATATATATATATATATATATATATATATATATATATATATATATATATATATATATATATATATATATATATATATATATATATATATATATATATATATATATATATATATATATATATATAAGTGCGGAAAGTAAAAATGCTGGAAAATAATCTACGCTATTACATCGCTTCGGGGATGGGGAGTACAAACCATAAATTGGGGAAAAAATGTAAAGGAGTCCTAATTATCTATTACAAACATTTGACAGTTACAATATTGGAAAATGAACGCGAAAAAAGTAGACGAGCGCACAAAGATTGAAGAGGTAAAAGATATTAAGAAACCTAAAAAAATTTCTAAGTGTTGGAAAATACTTTTGGTGTTTTTATTTAGAAAAATATTTTATAATAATAAAACCTAATTCTAATTAAATTACAAACTAAAAAATAAAACAAATTGATTAAATTAAATTAATTTTTATTTGTAAAATATTAAATTAATTAAATAAAACCTAAACCTAAAATTTTTATGATTTTTTTATTTAAATAAAATTAATTAAAAAGAAAATAAAGGATTAAAACAAAAAAAGAAAAAAGTAAGATGGCCTGAGTTGTGAAAGGAATTAGGGGGTGAAAAGAAGAGCGTTGGGCCCAAAATAGAGAGCCCAGGTGCCTGTAGTGATCATGCGTGGCTGGTTCCTTGGGGTTCACCATGAGGAAACCATCAGAAGCGTTGGATCTAGATCCTTTGAGATCTAAAGGTTAAGATGCGTGGTATACCATGTGCGCACTAGCCTTGCTTATACTGGATCTGAAAGGAAAACATGAAAAAAATAAAATGCCATGGGAAGAGATCGAACCTATGCCCTGGCACACTAACACCTTAGCACACACACAAACACACACTTACCGCTGGGACGGTTGTTACATCCGGTAATGTAAATCAAATAATAAAAATATAATACAAAACAAAATCTAATGCCAAACAAGCAAAACACGCGCACACAAGTAGACCCCCTATTATTTGAATCAACCACTCAGAAGGCTTTATCATGCCACACTAGCCCTGCCGGAGTCAACAAAAACTCAAGGACGCCAGATTCAACCTCCGGTCATCTTCTCCGGTCGTCCCAAACACCAAACCTGCAAAAACGTGTTAAAGCAAAGGATCTAACGACCTAGACCCACTAATTAACAGGATGTGAATCAAATGGCACATTTAGTAGGATCTAAAAATGCTTGTATCATCCAGATCGAGGCTCAACGACTTTTTGAGCCCAAACAATGGAAAAGCATGATTTCAGTGTTAAACCTCACATGTAGCACGTCAACCCTGTTCTAATGATGCACATGAGCAGATCAAATATATTAGCAATGACTAAAAATGAAAGAAATCATAGTTTTGATTTTTACCAACTTTGTCAATCGGTGCAATGGATAAATCATGTTCTGGTGCTCGAGGGATGCAAATACGGACTTGGATCAACACCTTTGATCCTCAGGAAGTGAATACTAGCCTTGGTTTCGAGTGAAAGTAGCTGGAACTTAGGTTACAAATTTTACACTTCTTTTGAGTTTTTATGGAATTTTGGAGGTTTGCTTATGCAGTGATTTCGTGTCCCTTTGGGTCTGTCTTGCTTTCATTGTATAGAGGAAGGAAATGAGCCATCAAATATGGCATGAGATCAAGCCATCAATCCATGATAAGACAAAGATCAAACACATTAAAAACTTGCCAAATTTGAGATTTCCTTTGCCTTTTTGAACTTTGCACGAGTTTGGCATGTTGTAAACATGTTGTCATGAGTTGTTAGGCCTATAGATGATTGGAATCAAGAGGCCCAAGCCCTTATACAATTGTTTCACATTTATTTGATTTTATTTATTTTTTAAATGAATAAAAATTCAAATAAAAGAAATGAAATCATGAAAATATGTGAATGCATTTAGAGGTCCTCTAACATCTTATGAACATGTTTGAACATCAAAAATTAGGCCCACTAGTTCAAAATCTTAAGTTTGCTCATTTTGCATTTCATGAATTTCCTCAAAATTTCCCAACTTGTCCAAATCATAACTTGCTCAACTTTCATCTTTTAAAGGTGATCTTGGACTTTTTTAAAATATCAAGATGTCCTCTACAATTTCTCTTTTGATCATTTTTGCATTTGGAGACATTATCTTGATGTAAGTTGCCTTGACAAAAAGTGTCTTTTGGTTGACTTTTGAAATGACCTATAATGTATGAGCTCATATCTTTCAAATGAAGCCTTTTTTTTGTATTTGAGTATAAAAAAAAGTTGCAGAGAATTGAATTTCCTTCAAAATGGGCTTTGTTTGGGGAAAAGTTGATGAAGCATGTGAAAGTTATGCTTGGTCAAAGTTCAGTTGACTTCTCCTAAGGAAACCCTAATTTGGCAATTCTTGACTTTTGATGATTTGAGAGCTTTCCTTGGAGAATCATGATCAAACCTTGATTAAATGATGAATATAAATTCAAAATGTTGATGTTGACAAAAAAATTGAAGTTTGACTGTATGTTGACCATAGTTGACTTTTTTACCCAATACAGTTGATCTTCAATCATCTGAGTCATTGACTGAGCAAACTTGTGATGTAGGACTTGAAACTTGACATGAACCTTGTTGGAGACCTATGGAGAATCATAGAAATAACTTAAGACCTTTTCAACTCAAATTTCCTTGAGAAACTCAAAACCCTAGTTGTAGACCTTTGGCTTAGGAGGAGCATCTTGACTGGTCAACCCTTGAGATTCTTGAGTACTTGAGAACCCTTGAAAGCATGTCTTGAGAAAAGTGGGAGGGCAAGTTTTGGGGTAAAACAAAAAGAAATGTATAAAAAAAAGTATGTATGAAAAAAAGTTAATCTGCATGTGCATACCATTTCCAGGTTAATCTGAGATCGTCATTTTCATCAGGGATGGATAACAACACATATATAGGCAAAAAGACGCTTAGGAAGACATCTTGTTACCATTTCCATGGATTTTATTTATTTCTGCTAAGAGAAGTGGGGGTTCTTGTGATCGGTCCTAATGAGAAGATTTTCAGAGATCGTTACGGGAATTTGTTTCCATTGTTGAATGATGGGTTTGAGAAGTGGGCTATGGGGTCGTTGTTATAATTTTATGATCCACAACTACGATGCTTTACTTTCCAAGACTATCAGCTAGCACCCATGCTTGAGGAATATGCTTATCTCCTTGATATCGAGATCACGAGTTGTACACCATTCGTCTGTGTTCATGAGATTCCCAATTATGTGGCTATCACTAAGGTTATTTATTTAAACCTTAGTGATGTAAAAAGAAATTGGAAAGAAAGGAGCAACACATTCGGTTTTCATCCGATGTTATTGATAATGAAAGCTAAATAGGTTGCAAGAAACAAAGATTGGATCGCGTTAAACGCACTTTTGGCCGCCATGATTTATGGTATTGTCATCTTACCCAATGTGGAGAATTTCGTAGATTTCTCAACAATTTGTGTTATCATGAATGGAAACCTGGTGCCGACGATTGTTGCCAACACTTACTATGCTATTCATTCCTAGAATGGCAAGAAGGAAAGTGTTGTTTGTTGCATTCCTTTTTTGTACAAGTGGTTTATGCTGCATATACCCACCAAAGGTCCATTTGTTGACTCTGCAGATGCTCTTCTTTGGTCTCGTAGAATCATGGCTCTTACTTTTTATGACATTGTTTGGAACAACATAAGAGGTGTAATAGAAATCATCACAAGCTGTAGAGGATTTTACAATATTTCGCTCATGGAGATGAAGGGTTGTACCAATTATAATCCTATCTTAGCACGAAGTCATCTAGGGAACATTATGACAGATAAGCCTACTGACCGTGAAATGGAAGAAACCGTTTATTTCAGAAAGGTACGGTTTATATCTTGTTAGAAAGGATAAAATTTTCTTGGGGTCAAGTTCACAGAAAGGGAACCGCTTTCTTTGGTTAGAGAGGATGCTTAGCCCTTGATCCTTATGTGTAGTGGGTCAAGAATCGAGAGAAAGTGATGTTGATGCCTTTCAAAAGGGAAGCACCTTTATATCCTCAACCTACTTTTAATCCACAGGTCGGTGTTCAGTCAGTACCAGATGCGGTTGTCAATAAATCACTTCCTCCTGAATCGTCTAGTCAACAATCTGATAGTCTCAAGTTAGAATTGGAAAAGCAATAGCGGATTATGGAGCTCTCTTTTGCTGTGCATGAAAAGAAGAAATGCTTCATGAAGCTAAGCTGGAATACAAAGTTCTAGAAGAGCATGGTTTGCTTGAAAGATTGAAGAGGTCAAGAGTCGAAGGTTCTCACACTTCATTTCAGACAGAAGTTATGGGAAAGGTTCAAGCCGATCTCGTGAAAATTCAACAAAAGCTTGAAACTCTTTGGGTATCCAAAGATAAAATGCAAGCAAATCACAAATAAGAAGTCAAAGGTTTGAAGAAACAACTTTGAGAAGAGGAATCCAAATCTCAGGAAGCTTACAAATAGCGAGAGAGTTTGGAGAAGCAGGTCCAAAGTCAGCAAGTGCAGATTGACCAACTCAAAATTCAGCTCAAGATGAAAGATGATCAGAAGCTAGCAGCCGAAGCCAAGTTGAAGAAGAGAGGTGCCCAGTTGGCTCAAGTTATCGAAGAATTGGCAAAGCTCAAAGCTCAGTTTGGAGTTTGACACCAGTTCTCGGGTTTTTGTTGATGTTTCTGTACTTGTTAGATTCACTGCCAGTTTTGTTGGACGGGTTCCTTTTTACTTTATCTGTATGAACTCACTGTTGAGAATCTTTTGTATGGATGATTTATGTTATGATATGAGCAATCTCTTTCTTTAATGATAATTTGTTTATATTTTGTTGCCTTTTGTTCTTGATGAAAAATATTAGATTTTCCTGGAAATGGTAAAACATTTCATGCATATTGTGATACGTTGGGAGAACTGACTTGGGATGTTTTGTGTTTATCGCAATTGTTGCGGTTAGCAAGAGTCGCCACCGACTTTTATTTTATCCAAATAAAGGAAATGGTGAAAAGAACGGGAAAGACCTTTGAGATATTTTCTTGAGTTTGGGGGGTAGATTATGAAAAGGGAATGTGTTAGCTCCCTTTTCATCCATAGTTATCTATGGGCTCTTAGTTGTTTGCTAGATCACTTGCCTTTGTTTGAAAATGTGCTTTGTGTGGTTTTTGAAAGTATTTTGAAAAGGCGCCATCGTTTAGGCAAACTTTGTAATAGTTCTCGTTCATAAGAACGTATACAAAGTGTTGATCTTTTGAAAATGTTTCAAGTTTGGAAAGTGTTTTGAAAGTGTTGGTATTTGTTTTTGAAAATAAGCAAGAGTGTTTGATTTGAAATTGAGCAAACAACTAGGAACAATCTACCTACTCAAAAGTCTTAGTTCATTTCTTCCTTTCCTTTGATATTGTTATCTTACCATTGATTTGGTAAGAAGCCTTATCTTTAGATGTAAAGGGACGGACGTGAGTCATCTTATAGCCATGATAGCAATGTTGTGAAATATCTTAGCAATTCTCTTTGAGGGACTAAGATCATTTTGAAGGGAAACATTTGATAGCATCATCGAGGGACTATGATCTTGTATTTTTGATTTATTTTTGCTAAGATACCCCACATGCATAACATGGCCATTTTTATAAGGCAACAAAGTGGATTTACCCTAAGGGTGTAAGTGTGCAAGTGTGTTGATTTACATGCATTGTTTTATCTTGAATTAGGATTAGCTAACTTATTGATTTTAATCTTTCCATACAAACCCTAATTTACTAGCATTTATATATAAAGTATTAAATGCGGAAAATAAAAATACTAAGCTATTACATCATTAGGGGGTGTACAAATTTACAAATGGGGGATTTGTAAGAAAATTAAATCTAATTAACTATTACAACCATATTGAATGTTGTACAAAACTGAAGATAAAATGCAAGAATGCAAAATGGAAAAAGAAATGATTTTTATTTGATTTTATAAAAGGTTTTAATCTTGACCTAATTAAGAAAATAATGAATGGAAATTAACTAAAATCAACTTAAACTAATTTAGGAAAGAAAATAATTTAAAATGATTTTTTAGGGTTTTTTATGAAAAAGGTTTTAAATAATAAAAATATCATGAGAATTGATTAATTAAAAGGAAACCTAAGTTCTAAATTAATTTTAATTTACAAGAAAATAATGTAATAATTAACATAAGTCTAAACATTAACTGTTATTAAAAAAGAGTTAATTTGTTAAAAGAAAATATTTTGGTCTTTTATTTTATAAAATATTAATGAACATTTTTAAATATACAAAAAAATAAATAAAATATATTTTTGGATTTTTATTAATAAAAATGATGATGATAATAATAATAATAATAACAAAAATAATAAAAGTAATATGGAAAAGAAAAGAAAAATGAAAATATGAAAAGGGCCAGGGGTGCAAACATAGTCAGAGGGGGGGGGGGGGTCAGCAAACAAAATAAAGGCCCAAGGAGGGGGAGGCCCAGCGCTATTAAAAAAAAAGGAAAATAGAAAATATGAAAAAAAAATCAAAAACGAACGTTGGTCCTCGAACCCAGGTCCTAAGGGAGACAAGTGCGTGCTTTAACCACTGGGGTGGTGATACATCCGTTAATTTGTACACAACAATAAATATATAATATAAATCTTGCCCTGACTATACTTCATCTTCAACCTCCAGCCAAAGGATCTGTAACTTGTTTATTTCTCATTCATTCACAAAACTTCCAACATCAAACTTGTTAGAAATCTTCTCACGATTCTGAATATGTAAATAACTTAATCTAATTCTCAAAGATGAGCATGAAATTTCTAACAGTACCAAATTCTGACCTAAATATTTTTAGCAGTTCAAACTCAAAATTCTCCCTACTCAAACAACATAAATGAAATCTATGGACATGTATAGTTTCAGGGCAATGATGTCTACATTTTATCTTCACAAATGCAAGCCTAACAATACCTAAAAAATGAGATAGAAGTTCAAGAAAATACCTCAAAACTGGAAATCATGAAATGAGTTAGCTTCCTTGAACCTCTAGGAAGCTAATGCAATGGCTGGCTTGAACTGAAAGTGGCTGGAATGGTCTGGAGAAGTCCAATTGTAATGCGCTATTTTTTAACTTAGAAGTTGATGAAGATGATGTTACAGTCGTGTAACAGGGACATGAATGGTTTGTATTTGATATGAGGAAGCTTTTGAAACTAAAAGGCCAAGAAACACACGAGGGAAATGGAAGTTTGAAGTTCTTGGTCAGAATGTGCAACAATGGTGGTTTGTGATGTAGTTCTAAGTTTGGGGGAGTTTTAAAGCTTGTGTATTCGTGTGTTAGCTTGAAAATAACTTGTGCATATGTATGGAAAAGGTTAGTGCACTCGAGGTGGTCAGAATCACAAGATATAGAGTTATGGCTATGTTACTTGATTTTGAAGAAAAGTGAAAACATGGTTTCAAGGCATAGTACAAGCATGGCCTGAGTTTATTGGAGGCTCTAGAAATGTTGCTTTTTCCTTTAACATTTCTTGTGATCAGGAGGAACAAGTTCAAAGCTCTATGCATTGACTTTGTGATTAAATCCTCTTTACAAGAATGGAATGGTAACTTTGTGCCATAAATGGAAATGCAACTTGGATAATGGCTCAAATTCTTGGATCAAAGCTCTAACAACTGTGTAAATATTTAATTATGGAGTGACAAACAAGTTTGAGGCCTGCAAAGCAAAGATTATGCATCCTAGCTATGAATTGGTCAAGTGTTCATCACAAATTCTGCCTTGTAAATCAAGAATGAAACCCTAACTTCATCTCTTCGATTCTCTTAGCTCAAGCATGATCTCAATGAGTTCTTTGAAATTTTGGAAAGCTTGTAACATCCTGTATAACCTCTATGTTGGTAACTTTTGAAAATTAATCTTGGAACTATGTGAAAAATTGCCATGAAGTTAGGACAAAATCCGGCCTAAACTAGGGAAAAATTTCACTAAGTTTCTAAGTTTCATGAACATGTATTCAAAAAATCATAACTTGAAATCCATGCATTTCTAGGAGAAGTTGTGTTCTACAATGTTTTATATCTCATTTAGATCTACAACTTTCATGTTTAAAGTTTCCTTTGAATCATCTTGCATCATGGTGAAAAATTGGCTCAAAGTTGTGAAAAAATATGAAGTTTCCAACACTTAGAAAAAATTTCTAAGTTTAGAAATTTTGACTTTTCAAAATGAAATCTTGACTTTTTGATTTCTTGATGAAAAAGTTTCATATTTTGACATATTTTTATGAATTGTGATCTTTGACACTTGATTTTGACCAAAAAGTCAAAGTTTGATTTTTCAGTGTACAATTGACTTTAATCAGTTGATTGAAAATCAACTATCAATCAATTGATCTTGAGCGAAGTTTTGAGTCATGCCATTAGGTAAAAATGATGCAACTGAATCCTTGAGATCATGTTTCCAACCAATCAACTGTTTGCTAGGTCAAAAATCAGAAATTGCACTTCCTCAGTCAAAACCCTAATTTTGACCATTTTGCCCTTTTGATAATCTGATCAAATTTCTTAAGGAATTGTGGTCCAAACTTGATAAAATGACATATATGAGTTCATGGTGTTGGTATGGATAAAAAATTATGAATTTTGACTATAAATTGACCATAATTGACTTTTCCCCCAATACAACTGATTTTTAGGTCAACTGATCAATTGACTGAGCAAAAATGTGATTCAAGATTTGAAACTTGACATGAGAAATCTTGAGAGTCTAAAATGATCCATGAAAGTCATATGGGGCACTAAAAGTCCATTTATCCTTGTGAAATCTCAAACCCTAGTTTTCAGTCATAGTGCTTGAGGAGGTGTCTTGAGCTGATCAATCCTAGTGCAGTCTTGAACCAAAGGAGATCTTGTGAGAGATTACTTGATAAATGAGAGGGAAAATTTTGGGGTACAACATATATCATATCATAACAGGTGGTTCCAACCGGTTTTCTTATTCTTGATATGGGTTTTCTTTTCAGAGATTGCTACTACAAACTCTCACCATTACAACACTCGAAGTAATTCCAGAAGACAGATGGAACAGATTCAGGAAGACGTTGGTATTATGGGTGTCAAGATGGATACTCGTGTTGACCAACTGATGGAGATTATCTAGAACATGGCCCGTCAATAAGAAGAGATGTGAGCTTTAATTGTGAGATCCACTGCAACTGCAGACAATAGGAATGAAGCTCTGAATCCTCCTCTAGGAAATGTTGGTAATCCAGGTGGTCAGAACTTGAATCAAATGCTAGATGTGTCTCCTATTACAGGGCACCTGGTTATGATGTTGAAGACCGCAAGATGTTGAAGTATAAAGTCCAAAACTTGTATGGATTCTATTCCAAAGACCAATCCATGCCTGGTAAACCGTTTTAGACTCTTTATCCTCAGCTTAGTGCTTCTGCTGTGTAGTAGAGGATGGGGGTGATGCTTCAATGATGAAGAAGTATAAGATATCTATTTCTTGGACATTTTCTATTGTGTATAAGGAAAATGTATCAAAGGTCAAGTTCTACATTCAGAGTTTGATTTCTTCTGTGCAGTAGAAGATCCTTTGGTACAGTTTTTGAATATTGCTTCTGTGTAGTATAAGACAGTGCTTCTTTTGTATGGTAGGAGATGCCCTAAAATTCAGCTCCTGATGTTCTCTTCTATGTAGTAAAAGATGGTTGGAATTTCTTCTTTGTATTCGAAAATACTTTGTGATGCAATTTATACATGTTCGCTTAATAAAGCATTCATTAAATCTTTTGAGGGAATACAATGTGATTACCATGTCGGGGCACCTGGCCATTCAATTGAAGATTGTAAACCATTCAGAGATGAAGGGCAGAACTTGCTTGATGCAAAGGTCATCAATTTCATACCAGATGGTCGGATATGGGTTCTCCTTTGACTCAGTGGTGTCAAGACTATAAAGCGCATCTTCTAAAGAAATAAGTCCATACGGAGTACGGTCTCCTCAACATGGCAATTCCAATTTCATTTGCATTCTCATTTGTAATCTTTCTTGTTTGGTTCGGTACTTTCTTGTATGCAAAGTTGACTTATTTTTTTAATATTAATCATAATGCATTAAATATGTTTGTCTTGAATTAATCCATTTGTATTCACTCTTAAATGTTTTTCTTTGCTTTTTGATACTCAACTCTTGTGAACAAAGCAAATACCTCTGGAGGGAGGATGATGAGAAATATACCTAGAATCTTAAACAATATACTTTCGAGTAAAAACCATGATGAAGATGTATAAACATTGTTTCAATTCTTAAACACCAAAGGTATAAGGGAGATAGACCCTTGTTAACCCCTTTGAGCCTTGATGTAGGAGTTTCTTTTTTGTTCAGAAAAAACCCTCATTTTTAACCTAGGGGCAGGATAATGTTCAGTTAATCTAATCGAGTATTCGAATCTCATCATAAGTGCGCATATAAGGATCAACCCCAATGGTTATCCTTCACCCATCAGGAGGACAAAAGATGACGATACCACAATGGTTATCCCTCGTCAACCAAAGAGCATGGTAGTCACGACCCTTCCAAAAAGTCAAAAGACTCAGGGTCACACGATTTGTTCAAAAGAAAAAAAGAATGATTGAAAAAAGAAAAGAAGGAAGGCCGCTAAGTCAAAAAGAAAAAGCTTGAAAGAAAATGACTTAGGCAAAAGTTAGAGCATCCCGTTAGACTTCAAAATCAAAATTCAAAAGAATTTCTCCAGAAAAAAAATTAGGGATAACGAAAAAGAATGAAAAGCCTGAAAAGCAAAAAGGATTACCAAATAAAAATCCTCAATAAGGAACAAAGTCGTGTGATCAGAAACCAAGACAAAAAAGGTGAAGTGACTGTCGTGTTCAAGAAACCTCATTGGTTTCTCAATCATTGTAAACTCCTTGTGATTTGTGAGAGATGAGTGCTCATACCGAGTTAACTGAATGTAGTACTGGAGAACATCATGGAGAATAGGTGGGTAACAAATGATCTTGAGCCTTAAATCCTTTTTTTCTTCTAAAAACCGTGAACCAGGCCACGTTACAACCCTTGAAAGTCCTAACTGAAGAATGGGTTAATTCGAAGCAATATTATAATTAGATTACGGTAATCTGACTCCTAGAAAGCTTGATAAAACTTTTGAGTTGGTATCACTCCATCTCTTTACTTTCTTTTGTACAATAAAAAAACTCGATGTTTCGACATCTTTTCAATAAATTTTTTTAACTTCAAGACAAACATAGGATTTACATTAGAATTATCATTCTTGGAACAAAACATTCTCTGCATATGAACAAGTGCTTAAACATCAAGCAAGCTTGCATAATGAGCATCAGATGAAAGTTTGATTAGCTCGAGGGACAAATTGCTTCAGGATACTGTTGAGGGGGAAATCATTTTTGAGAACGATCTTAATCTGGGGCAGACCTTCTATTGACTCCGTTGAGTAAAAGAAGACCAGTTTGAGAAATGACCTGAAGTAGATTGTATGGAAGTTTTGTTTTTCTAAAAGTCTCCATTGAGCAAGGGTGGATCGCTTCCAGTTTGGTCATAAGGGAAAAATTGCTTCAAGTACATGCTTGAACATTAGGCAATTCAAGTTTAGAAGTACGACTGTGCACTAGCCTACTTTCAATACATAAGTCAATTACCCTAAAAAGGAAAAGTTTGAGACTCTGTTGGGTAAGAGCGAGTTTTTTTTCCCAACAATGTTCATTATTGAATTATCCAGCATGGGGCAATCAAAGTTGAGAGGAGATATCTTAAAATTATCCAATTTAGGGCATTCAAGTCGGGACTCGATCCCTCAAAGTGCAGTCAAACTAGGGTAGTTATATCGAAATTTGATAAATCTCTCTGAGAATCCACTAACTAGAGAAAAATCATTTCAGAATCTGAGGATGCAGGGGAAAGTCATCTCAAGGACCTTCTCCGTGCAGTCCCCTTCAAATTTCATACCTGGGGCACGTTGCTGTAAGTTCCCTTTTGGAAGGTCTTGTTGGTCTATATGACAAGAAGCATACCAGCAAATGAAAAAAATAGAGGTCTGCTTGTGACCAACATGGTATTCTTAATTGCAGGGTTGTTTTCTAAGAACATAATCTAATATCCACAGTGAAGGTGTACTCTCGCTTAAGCAGAATCCAATATCCCTAGTGAAGGCATACTCTCGCTTGAGCAGAATCCAATATCTCCAGTACAGTTTGCACTCTCACTAAGAGTTTTGTAAGTGTTTGTTGGCAGCAATTTTGGTAAAACAATGACTTGTTAATGTTTTTCTAAATGTCTTAACATTTAGAGAAAAATTGTTTTGAATGATATCAAAGCAGATGTCTTGACATCTGCCTACTGAACTGATCTCAACCCAAAATCAGTTAAGTCTTTTGTTTCCTGATTTCCAACATTCTATAATTCAGGATTCGTGATCTACAGGCTGCGAAAAATATGGAGGAATACTTTTCAAATTGCATAATTTTATCTTGGATGTTTTTGTGGAAATATTCAAAAGATTTGAATATTTATGTTTAAGCCCAAGCCCAAAACTTCGCATATATAAGGACTTGCTTCCTTATTTAAAGACAGACAATTTTTGAAGAAGAATACTTTCTTTCTGATTAGAAGTTTAGGCTTTTTATTTGTAATACACTCTAAGTATTAGTTTAAATGCTTGAGTTATTATTTGGGTTGTTAATTGTGTATCATTCATAAGCTTTTAAGCATTAAATGATTGAAGTGTTTCAAACTTATTAATTCTGTTAATTTCTTCATTGTAAGTGATTGAAGGGAATTGGGGATGGCCTCATACCTAGGTGAGTCTTAGGTAGAAGTTTAGCTTGGGTAGTGATTAAGTGATTATATTGTAAACTGGTTGTTTACTAAGGTTCTATGAATTGATACTATTTAGTGAACTTGTCCCTGGCTTGGTAGCCCCCAGAGTAGGTGTTGTTGTACACTAAACTTGGTGAACAATCTCTTGTGTTTTTACTGCTTTTGATTTTACTACACCTTACTTGCAAACATATATTTGTGTCGTGACATCTTTTTTGACATCACATATCTGATACCAGAATTTCAATTGGTATTAGAGCAGGCATCCTGCTCTTTATCTGGGTGAGATCTAGGAAAGATACTTTCTGGTACTATGGACAAGGAAGGAGGATTTGTGAACAAACCACCCATTCTGGATGGAAGCAATTATGACTACTGGAAACCACATATGGTTACCTTTTTAAAGTCCTTGGAAAGCAGGGCTTGAAAAGCTGTTTTAAGAGGATGGAAACACCCTGTCAAATTGGGAGAGAATGTAGAACCTACTTCTGAATTAAAACCTGAAGAAGATATGTCTAAGGAAGAAGATGAAATTGCCCTTGGAAATTCTAAAGCCTTTAATTCTATATTCAATGGAATTGACAAGAATATTTTCAGATTGGTGAATACATGTGAAGTTGCTAAGGATGCATGGGGAATTCTTCAATCTACTCATGAAGGCACATCAAAAGTTGAGATGTCAAGACTTCAGCTGCTCACCACAAAATTTGAGAATTTGAGGATGAAATATGATTAAAGTATAAATGACTTCCATATGAACATCCTTGAAATTGTTAATGCCTCCAGTGCTTTAGGAGAGAAAATGCCTGAAGACAAATTGGTGAGAAAGATGCTCAGATCTCTTCCCAAGAGATTTGATATGAAGGTAACTTCTATAGAAGAAGCCCAAGACATTAAAAAAATGAAAGTGGATGAACTTGTTGGATCCCTTCTAACATTTTAATTGAGCATAAATGAAAGATCTAAGAAGAAAAACAAAAGCATAGCCTTTGTATCTAATACTGAAGATGAAGAAGAGGACTGTGATCTGGATACAGATGGAGGAATATCAAATGCCCTAGTTATACTTGGAAGACAATTTAATAAAGTGATAAAAAGAATGGACATGAACCAAAGGTCAAATGTCAAGAACATCCCATCTGACATCTATAAGTCAAATGAGGTGGGAAGAAAAAGGGCTGAAGAAAAATCTTCTCAAGGGAAGGGAATACAATGTCATGCATGTGAAGGCTTTGGTCACATTAGAGCTGAATGTCCTACATATCTAAAGAAACAAAAGAAGAATCTATCTGTTACTTGGTCGGAAGAGGACTCAGATAGTGATCTTGAAGAATCTGCCAAATATGTGAAAGCATTGACAGGAAAATATTATCTGATGAAGAGTCTAGTGATGGGGAACTAACCTTTGATGAGTTAGCTGCTTCATACAAAGAATTATGTCTCAGAAGTGCATAAGTATGTATTGAAGGGGAGAAACAGAAAAACCTTATAACTCAGCTGAAAGATGAAAGGGAAGAGCATCTTAAAACTATTTCTGATCTGGAAAGTGAAGTCTTCCTCTCTAAATTCAAATCTTGATAGAATGGTCAAATCTCTCAAGATGCTGAATAATGGGTCTGACTCATTAGATGAAATTATCTAAGCAGGAAGAGTGATAGAAGATAAGAGTGATTTAGGTTTCAATAAGAAAAAGGAACCTAACTCTGAAGAGCCTTCATCTGTCTCCACTCATGCCAAGCCTAAACCAAAGATGTCAAATCAAATGTTTCAACATCATGGTAAGAAAGGACATCTTGGCAGACATCATATGAAGAAAGAACATCATGGCAAGCAACCTGCATCTGTTTCCACACATGCCAAGGCTAAACCAAATATATCGAATAAGATGTCTCAACATGTGGGCAAACATCATGATAAGAAATGACATCTTGGGAAACCTCATGGTAATAAAAATCTTAATCACCCCAGAGAAAATCCCTAGCCCTGGAAATGTCATCACTGTGGAAGGCTTGAACATATAAGTCCCTTCTGTTTCAAGCTGTATGGGTATCCTAAAAATACGCCTCTTCCCAAAACTGATAAGATTCCCCAAAATAGAAAAATAAGAAACAATGGGTTCCCAAGTCCAATGTTAGAAGTCTCATTGCTCACACCTTTCTCAGAGTATCAACCAAAGATGACTGGTATTTTGATAGTGGTTGTTCTAGACACATGATATGTGTCAAGAATCTCTTGGTGGATGTCAAATCTCATTCCACCAGTTATGTGACTTTTGGTGATGAAGCAAAAGGAGAAATCAAAGGTGTTGGCAAGCTTGACTGTTCAGGAGTTCCTAAACTTGATAATGTGTTACTTGTAAAAGGGTTAACAACTAACCTAATAAGTATAAGACAACTATGTGATCAAGGATTCAAAGTTAACTTATCCAAAGAAGAATGTCTTGTGTGCAATGAAAAGAATGAATTTGTCATGAAAGGAATCAGATCTAAAGACAATTGTTACCTATGGGTTCCTCAAGAGTTAAACCTCTCCTCAACATGTGTTTCAACTAAAGAGAATGAGGTTAAATTATGGCATCAAAAATTGGGGCAATTGCATCTGAAAGGTATGAAGATAATTATATCTGAAGAAGCAGTGAGAAGGATTCCTAAACTCAAGATAGAAGAAGGAAGGGTATGTGGTGACTTTCAAATTGGAAAGCAGACTAAGATGTCACATAAGAAGATTCAACATCTTACTATATAAAAAGTATTAGAACGTCTTCTCATGGACTTGATGAGACCTATGCAGGTTGAAAGTCTTGGTGGTAAGAAGTATTCCTATGTTATTGTAGATGACTTTTCTAGATATACATGGATAAACTTTATTAGAGAAAAATTAGAAACTTTTGAAGTGTTCAAAGATCTTTGTCAAAGACTTAAAAGGGAAAAGGAAAGTCATGTCATAAGAATCAGGATTGATCATGGAAAACAATTTGAGAACAACAAATTTGTTGAGTTTTGCTCCTCTGAAGGAATCAGCCATGAATTATCTTCTCCCATTACTCCTCAACAGAATGGAATTGTAGAACGCAAGAATAGAACTCTCCAAGAATCTACCAGAGCCATGATTCATGATAAGAAGCTACCCTACCACTTTTGGCTGAAGCTATGAATACTACATGCTATATTCATAATAGAGTCACTCTAAGGAAAGGCATTTCAGCCACTTTATATGAAATATGGAAGGGAAGAAAACCAACTGTAAAATACTTTCATGTTTTTGGAAGTAAATGATCAAGACTTTTCCAAAATGTCCAAGAACATGATCAAATCTTAAAAATTGAGCAAGATATGCCTTGTGGAAGTTGGGAAATTTTTGGGAATTTTGAAAAGTCAACTTTGCTTCAAATGCCTCAAAATTGCTAATGGGCCTCAATTTCTTCCATGAATCATTACCCAAAGGCCATGCACGACCCATTAAGCTAAAAGGGAGTTATTTTCTTATTTTTAATTAATTAATTGAATTTTTTAATCCTATTAATTCATTTAATTAAAATTAATTATGAGAAAAATACTAAAGCATGTGTTTTGAATCTTTTTATGCAGCTAATATGTCCATTATGAGCTCAAGATTTAGTGCACATTCTAAAAGGAAAGAATCTTCCATGATTTGGCATAATTAGCATGAAAAAGATTGAAAAAAGATCATGGAAAATCAAATATTCAAAGTCATCAATGCATGGATTATGGGCTTGTTTTTCTTAACATAATCATGCTCAGATACATATAGAACATAACCCTAATGCCTAGAACAGACAAGCTACGCTGAGAAGACAAGAACACATTGCACTTTTTTCACAAAAATCTCAAAACTGAAAACCTAGCTAGAGCTCGTTTCGAGGCCTAAAAGCTATTCCAAAAGCTTGCTAAGACACCCAGGAAGCTTTTGCAATTGAAATCAAATCTCCACGCACAAGGAATTGGTATAACAGAGTCTGACTTTTCTTAATATTTTCCATAATCGTGTTTTGATTTCTAGGCATGATTCATGACTTTTATTGATTGATTTATGCTAACCTGACCATTCTGAAGCTAATGGTACCATTCAATTGAAGAATGGTTGCCTAAACAAAAATCCACCAAGAATGCATATTAGGGTTTCAGAAGTTTGAAATTAGGGTTTCTTTCATGTGGAAAAATCAGGCCATGAAACTGGTACCAATGGACTCGTGACATTCAGACAAAGCTAACTCACATATCGCGCCCAATTTATATTGTCCTATATTCTATTCGCTATTTTTCAGGTTTGAGTTTAGTGGGGGTTTAAAACCCCCGCTATCTATTTGATAATTGCAGGAAAGGTGAGGAAGAAGGAGGACGTGTCTCCTGATGACTGGCGCATTTGAATTTTGGCGCGGTGGATATCACTAAATGCTATTTTGTGTTATATTATTTGCTTGCCAATTCCAATACAACGCGCGCGCATAGCTCAGATGGTTGGACGTGCATTGGGTAAACGCTGGGACCTGGGTTCGATTCCCAGGTCCCCTATTATATTTCATAATTTTGTCCATTACGTGCTTTTGTGCAGCGCCTCTTCCAAGGTCTCATGCAACCCTATATCCAAGCCTGCCAAGTGTCCCAGGAGACTCAATCTGATGGCTATCACATGAATTCCACCATGCACGCCAGTCAATGGATCTGCACGCAAACGCTGAAAGTCAAAAAGGGCTTGGGATTAATGGGCCAAATTCCTTGCAATTAACCTCTAAAGGGGTCAGATACCCCCATGGTTTGTCCAATTTTCAACTTTTATTTATTTTTCTTTCTATTCTTTTATTTGTTTTTTTAATTAATTGTTTCCTCTAAATTATACAAAATTAATTTTCATAACACAAAAAAATCAGAAATCAAGAAAATAAAAAATGTTTATTTAATATTTAATGCATTAATATTTTTTGTAAATAAATTTAATAATCAATTTAGGTTAATTTAGGTTAAAATTTTAATATTTTTTTTCTTAAATAACTAAAAAATATAGAAATTAGGTTTTTAGCATTTTTATTCTCTTTTCTTAATAAATAACTTTTTCTTCTTATTCTTATCATTATTAATTATTAATTATTTTGTAGATAAACTTGTAATTAATTAATTAGGGTAAATTAGGTTAAAACTTAAATATTTTTTTTAACAATTAAAAATGATTTAGAACTAGGGTTTTATTTAACTTCTAACTTTAATCAATTTTCTTTATTTTCATTAAATACAAAAAAAAACATAAAAAACAATTTCTTTTCTTATTAAATAATTAATTCCTTTTTAATTTCATTTAATTTCTTTAAAGGGTCCAACGCCCTCGAACTTTCGTTTCTAATTTCTTTTCGCGCGTTTGTTTCTATTTTTCATTTTAAATCTTATGTAATTGCCAAAGCCTTGTAATAGTAATTAGGGAATTTATTTATTTTCCGCATTTTATTAAAAACGGGTCTTTGTTAATTTGGCGATGTATAGACCCGCGCCTTGTAATAGCGTAGGACCTTTATTTTCCGCACTTTAATTTCCGCACCCTTTAAACTGCTAATCACATGAAAGAATGTATGGTCCAAATAAAATAAAAGCGTAGCTCACCCAATGCATGATCAAGATAAAACATAATTGAAAATGACACACAATTCACACACCACTCTTAGGGTACGCCTCACTGTTGCCTTGCCCCTTGAAACGTGGTCGTCGAGTATAGGACATTTTAGTAAGTCCTTATGTCCATGAACATGGCATAAGGGTAGCTTCTAAGGTGTCCTACTATTGCTCTGGTGACCACACTGTCCCTATAAACTCGAATTGACCCGAACACCTCCAACGGTGGTGCTACCTACCTCTCAATGGTGGGATGGCACTACCTTAAGGACATTTACACAGCCTAATTCCTTAGGGTAGGTAGATGACTCATAGATACTTGCTCTAATTCAAAACAAATAAAAAAAAACTTCTTTTCACGCCGACACTTTTCAAAAAGTTTTCAAAAACAACTTTTCAAACACTCTTGAGGACTGATACAAGAGTCGATCTGAAACTTTCAAAGAAACTTTTTCAAACCCACTCACGATTGAAAAGCAAACAAACATTTTGAAAACACAAATGAGCAAGTATCTAAGAGCCCATGGATAACCATGGATATAAAGGGTGCTAACACCTTCCCTTTCTATAAATCTACCTCCCGAACCGAGAGACAATCTCATAAGGAATTTTTCTGTGCTTTTGTCCTGTCCATGTTGGAGAAAATAAAAGACGGTGGCGACTCTTGCTTCCGCGACATTTCGCGAACCAACGTTAAACAGTCAGTTCCAGATCCACCGATCACACTAAGAGTGATGAAGGAATATTCTTGGGTTACTCTACAAACAACAGAGCATACAAAGTGTTTAACTCCAGAACCAAAGCTATGATGGAGTCAATAAATGTCACTATTGATGATAGAGGATGGAATATTGAAGAAGATGTCTCAGAAGATGTTGGCACATATTTGCCTGATAGTCCAACTGAATCAAATGACACAAGTATTAATTCTAATCCTCCTTAAGAAGATCCCCAGCCTAGTCAACTCAATAAAGGACCTTCAATCAGAACTCAGAAAGATCATCCTAAGGAGCTCATCATAGGAGATCCAAACAATGGAGTTACTACCAGATCAAGAGAAGGGATTTCTAACTCTTGCTTTGTATAAAAAATTGAGCCTAAGAATGTCAAAGAGGCCCTAACTGATGAGTTCTGGATTAATGCTATGCAAGAGGAGCTGGAACAATTCAGTAGGAATGAAGTTTGGGATCTGGTCCCAAGACATGAAGGGACAAATGTGATTGGCATTAAATAGGTATACAAGAATAAATCTGATGAAAAAGGGGTGGTCACTAGAAATAAGGAAAGGTTAGTTGCTTAAGGATACACTCAAGTTGAAGGAGTGGACTTTGATGAAACCTTTGCTCCAGTGGCTAGACTTGAATCAATCTGACTTCTGTTAGGAGTTGCATGCATTTTGAAATTTAAATTGTTTCAAATGGATGTCTATAAACTAAAGAAAGCTCTGTATGGATTGAAGCAAGCTCCAAGAGCTTGGTATGAGATAGTGACAGTATTCCTTGGGGAAAATGGATATAGGAAAGTTGGTATAGACAAGAATCTCTTTGTCAAAGAAGAAGAAGGGAATATTATGATTGCTCAAATCTATGTTGATGATATTGTATTTGGTGGGATGTCAAATGAGATGGTTCAACATTTTGTCAAGCAGATGCAATCTGAACTTGAGATGAGTCTTGTTTGTGAATTAACCTATTTTCTTGGTCTGCAAGTTAAACAAATGGAAATCTCCATATTTTTATCTCAGAGCAAGTATGCCAAGAATATAGTGAAGAAGTTTGGGATGGAGAATGCAAGTCACAAAAGAACCCCTGCTCCCACACATCTGAAGTTGACTAAAGATGAAAAAGGAGTAAGTGTAGATCAAATCTCTACAGAAGCATGATAGGCAGTCTTCTATATATCATAACTAGTAGACCAGACATTGCCTTTGCTGTAGGAGTGTGTGCAAGATATCAGGCTGATCCCAAAGTTATCCATGCCAACCCTGTAAAGAGGATTCTCAAATTTGTGAATGGGACAAGTTACTATGGTATGTTGTACTCTCATGGATCAAATTATGCCTTAACTGGCTTTTGTGATGCTTATTGGGCAGGGAGTGCTGATGATAGAAAGAGTACATCAGGAGGATGCTTCTTTCTGGGAAATAACCTCATATCTTGGTTCAGAAAGAAGCAAAATTTTGTGTCTCTATCCATTGCTGAGGCTGAGTACATTGTTGTAGGAAGCAGTTGTTCTCAATTGGTTTGGATGAAACAAATGTTAACAGAATACAATGTCAAACAAGATGTCATGACATTATTCTGTGACAATTTAAGCACCATAAACATTTCAAAGAATCCTATTCAACATAGCAGGACCAAGCATATTAACATCAATCATCACTTCATAAGAGAGCTTGTTAAAGAAAATATTGTGGCCTTAGAACATGTAGCCACTGAATTGCAACTGGCTGACATCTTCACAAAGGCTTTGGATGCCAATCACTTTGAGAATTTAAGAAGAAAATTAGGGATATGTTTATATGAGGGTTTGGAGCAATTAAAAGTGTGTGGGAATATCATTAAAGTTATATTATATTGTTTGTGTTTCCAACAAATAAATTTTAGAAAACAATCATTACAAGACTGACTAAAATTGTTTCCCACACGCTACTACATCTCTTCTATCTACTTTCACAAACTCTTTATTCTCCTCAACAGAAGAAGAACCCTTGCCATTCCTCATCTCCTTGCCAGAAATTTTTCAAACATGTCTCAACATCACACATCATCTTCCTCAAAATCTGTAAATGAAAATATTTCCCTTGACATAGTAATAGATGTTACTCCTCTGTCAACGATCCCTCCGCTTGATAAAAAGGTCAATAAACCTAGATCATCACCAACTAAGAAATCTAAAGATGATAAAGGTAACTCCTCTTCTGTGACTGACAATAGAATTGAATAAGAAATTATCAATGTTGATAGAAGCATCAGAAGGCTTGTGGACAGAGTTTTAAATGAAGGATTTACTATGCCTGGGATTTATACTCTCCTTGCTCGCATGCCCCATCCATCTAACAAAAGAAGTAATCCTAAAAATGATGCTGATGAATCATCCAAAAATGATGCCGCTGAATCATCCAAGAATGATGTTGCTGATAGCAAACTTGAGAAGCTTGCTACCTCTGCCCTAAAAGACATGGAAGAAGAAAATGTTGATCAAGATGTTGAGGAAAATGTTGATCAAAATGTTGAATAAAATTCTACTGCCTCCAAGGATGGAGAATTCCACAATGCTGTGGATGTTGTCAGTGTTGAAGAGCTCTCTGATAATGAGCTCATCACTAATGTTGTACCTGGTATTACTAGAAGGCTAAAGTCCAAAAGAGTGAAAGATGCAAGCATCACACCCCCACCTGAGACAATCAAGAAGAAAACCATGTATGGACCTCTAAAATCAGGAAGTAAAGTGGTCCCTCCATCTAGCAAGAGAAAATCTAGACCTGCTACCTCTACTGATGATGATGAGGATGCTGTAAAAAGGTCCAAGAGTAAGAAGAAAGTTGTTCTAGTTGAAGAGACTGACTCTGAGTATGATGTCGATCAAGATGTCCAGGACATCTCTCCTATATAAAAGTCCGCAAATAAGAAATTTTCTGTTAGGGTTCTGGATGCCCCACTTGACAACATCTCCTTTCACTCTGTTGGGAATGCTGAAAAGTGGAAGTATGTGTATCAAAGAAGTAGTGCCCTAGAGAGAGAACTAGGAGCTGGTGCCTTAGAATGTAAGGAAATCATGGAGCTGATCTCCTATGCTGGACTGATGAAAACAGTTACCAGGTTTGCAAATTGCTATGAAACTCTTGTTAAGGAGTTTCTTGTTAATATTCCTATTGACTGTGCTGACCATAAGAGTAAGGAATATAGAAAGGTTTTTGTTAGAGGAAAGTGTGTTGAATTTTCCCCTGCCATTATAAATAAATTTTTAGATAGGTCTGAAGATGTATGTTGTAAGCTGGAAGTAACAGACAATCAAGTGTGTAGAGCCATTACTGCTAATCAAGTAAGTGAGTGGCCAATGAAAAAAAAACTTCCTGTCAGCAAACTGAGTGTGAAATATGCAATTTTACATAGGATTAGATCTACAAATTGGGTTCCCACTAATCACACTTCAACCATCTCCATTGGTTTAGGAAATTTCCTTTATGCTATTGGAAACCAAAAACTTTTTGATTATGGGACTTATATCTTTGATCAGACCATCAAACATATAGGAACTTGTTCCATTAAGATGCCAATTGCTTTTCCTTCCCTCCTCTGTGGAATTATCCTAAATCAGCATCCTAGAATCCTAAGTGGAAATGATGTTGTGTGCAAGAGGGAGTCTGCCTTGACCCTTCATTTTAAGCTCTTTTCAGGAAAACATGTCCCAGACATGGTTTTAACATCTTCAACTGCTGAAAACAAGACCTCCACTAAGGATGAAATGATCAATGAACTAAAGGAAGCCGACTAGGAATTAGATGATATGATCAGAGTGAGCCTAGCTAGGAAGCTAGTCTTTGAAAAGATGATCAAGGACCTGCAAAAGGATAGCAACCTTGATGATGCAATGAGCTTTGTAGGTGAAGACTCCGGTGAGGAAAGAAGTTTTAGTTCAACCAAGTCAACTGGTCAGGATGACAGTTAGACTACATGATGTTTCTCTGAATACTTTGTTTCTTTTTTGGCACTTGCATGGGCTTGACATTTGAATTTTATAATCTATACCCTAATACTGATATTCCATTGATTGCATCTTTTCTTTGGCATATTATGACTAAAAAGGGGGAGAGAAAGTGAGTGAGTGACTGATTAACCACTGACCACTGACCATTGATTGAGGGGGAGATCAATACTTGAGGGGAGACTCATGTCTCAGAAGATACTCATGTCTCAGAAGAATGTTTTGACATCTTCCTAACTGCTAACTGATTGTATGTCTTGATTGCCTTGCTTTTGCTGCTGCCCTGATAATGCTCTGATAATTGTGTTGTTGCTCTGATAATATGCTTTAAAAATGTTTTAGCCAATTTTTTCTAAAGGGGGAGTTTGTAAGTGTTTATTGGCAGCAATTTTGGTAAAACAATGACTTGTTAATGTTTTGCTAAATATCTTAACATTTGGAGCAAATCTATTTTGAATGATGTCAAAGCAAATGTCTTGACATCTTCCTACTGAACTGATCTCAACCCAAAATCAGTTAAGTCTTTTGTTTCCTGATTTCTAGCATTCTATAATTCAGGATTCGTGATCTACAGGCTGCGAAAAATATGGAGGAATATTTTTCAAATTGCATAATTATATCTTGGCCTATTTTTGTGGAAATATTCAAAATATTTGAATATTTATGTTTAATCCCAAGCCCAAAACTCCGCATATATAAGGACTTGCTTCCTTATTCAAAGACAAACAATTTTTGAAGAAGAATACTTTCTTTATGATTAGAAGTTTAGGCTTTTTATTTGTAATACACTCCAAGTATTAGTTTAAATATTTGAGTTGTTATTTGGGTTGTTAATTGTGTATCATTCATAAGCTTTTAAGCATTGAATGATTTAAGTCTTTAAAACTTATTAATTCTGTTAAGTTCTTCACTGTAAGTGATCGAAGGGAATTGAGGATGGCCTCATACCTAGGTGAGTCTTAGGTAGAAGTTTATCTTGGGTAGTGATTAGATCGTAAATTGGTTATTTACTGAGGGTATATGAGTTGATACTATTTAGTGAACTTGTCCCTGGCTTGGTAGCCCCCAGAGTAGGTGTTGTTTTACACTGAACTGGGTGAACAATCTCTTGTGTTTTTACTGCTTTTGATTTTACTGCACCTTACTTGCAAATAGATATTTGTGTCGTGACATCTCTTTCGACATCACATATCTGATACCAGAATTTCAAGTTTGTTTAAGAGTTTGTCCCTGTCCGAGGACTTATCTCCAGAGAGGTGCATTTTAGCAGAATTATTGATATATCCTCTTGGAGTCATATGTGATTCTCAGTGAAGTTGGCACTCGTCTTCCCCATTAAGTTAGCATTTTCCTCCACAATGTAGTTTACCCATGTCAAAGTTTTGAGGAGATTTATTTTTACCTATGGGAACTTTTGGTTTGTATTGTCATGAAGACGACTGTTATGCCTAGTGAAGTGATCCATTCTCCTTAATAGAATTATTTGATGGCATGAATCATGATGGCTTCCCTAGTATGGCTAATGCCGACA
Organism: Vicia faba; assembly: GCA_948472305.1. Lineage (NCBI taxonomy): Eukaryota > Viridiplantae > Streptophyta > Magnoliopsida > Fabales > Fabaceae > Vicia > Vicia faba. The sequence goes on from OX451739.1 coordinate 263,159,337, forward strand.
GGATTACTATTGATAGCTTTTTGATTCCACAGTGGAAGATGTAGTTTTCTCTCCAGTTGGAGCCAAGTTTCGAGGATTTTCCTGATCAACTTTCCTCTTATCCCCAGTGGAGCAAGTTTTTCTTCTCCCCAGTAAAACCTGTTGGTGTTGAAGATCGCACGAATCTTGTTCCCTAACATGGTGTACCCAGCTGAGTGCTGTTTAGAGCTCTTTTTATCCCCAATGATAGAAGATTGTGGAGTTATTCCCCAACAGAATTTTGGAACTTCAAGTTTATGGTTCAAAGATTATTCCTTCTTCCTCAAGTGAAGATTTACGCCCCAGTAGTGAGATCCCCAGTGTGGTCTAATGTTGTCTTTCTTTTGATTCAAGAATTCTTATTATCCCCAGTAGAAATTATCTTCATTAAAAGATTCTACGTGAGAAAGTTTCCTTTCCCAGTGAGTTTCTCCTCATCCTGACAAGAGGCAGAGGATCTATTCCCTGGGAAGTTGAGAGTTTAATCAGAGTTCAAGATTTTCTATGGGTTGCAATTTATTTTTGCATAATTACTCCCAAGAGTTTACTTCCCAAACATTTTCGATCCTTGGAAGTTAGTGTTTCAGATTTGCAATCTCCTAATGAAGTTCATATTGATTATTCTCTACAAAAGATCAGATGTGTAAGGATAATTGTTCGAAAGTGTCTTTTCTTCCTGGCAGTCGATTATCATTGTGTTTTCCCCAATGAAACACCAAACATGCATTATTGAACATGCACCATTGCATTGCATCTACCAAAATGCGTAGCAGTTCCACTGTATGGAGCATTACATGGTAAAATCTCAAACATGCATTGAAGTATAAGCCGATTATGCTATGCACTTGGAATAACCAGACATTATGTACCTGAAGCTGAATATTCCTCATTAATGACATTCCTCAGGATTTCTCTCTGACTGACGTGTTCCCAGATATTCACTTCATATTAAGTGTCTAGTCTTATGGGAGTTTTATCCAGTTCCCCCAGTGAAGTCTGTTCGTATCAGTATCCCCAGTAAGTTCGCCTTCAGTTGGCGTGTTTTCTCTAGGAGTGTATCTACGACTAGTCTTATTTTCCCCGTGAGTTTGCTTTTGGTTCAAGCATTCTCCGTCAAGATATTTTTATATGTGTCCAATATCCTTACCAGGCATGTATATTTGAGTTTGCCTTTGATTCAGGTGTTCTCTATTTAGAGTCTGTTATGGTCAGTCTTTTCCTGATGTATGTTCAATATTCTTACAGAACATATATCATTGATATCTTTGTACGTGTCCAATATCCTTACCGGGCATGTATATTTGAGTTTGCTTTTGGTTCAAGCATTCTCTGTCAAGATATTTTTGTATGTGTCCAATATCTTTATCAGGCATGTATATTTGAGCCCGCCTTCGATTCAGGTGTTCTCTATTTAGAGTCTGGTCAGTCTCTTCCTAATGTATGTTCAATATTATTTATGAACATATATCGTTGATATCTTAGTACATGTCCAATATCCTTACCAGGCACGTATATTTGAGTTCGCTTTTGGTTTAAGCATTCTCTGTCAAGATATTTTTGTATGTGTCCAATATCCTTACCGGGCATCTATACTTGAGTTTGGCTTCAATTCAGGTGTTCTCTATTTAAAGTATGTTATGGTCAGTCTCTTTCGAATGTATGTTCAATATTCTTATCGAACATATATCGTTGATATCTTTATACGTGTCCAATATCCTTATCGGGCATGTATATTTGAGTTTGCTTTTGGTTCAAGCGTTCTCCGTCAAGATATTTTGTATGTGTCCAATATCCTTATCGGTATGTATATTTGAGTTCCCCTTTGATTCAGGTGTTCTATTTAGAGTCTATTTTGGTCAGTCTCTTCGTGATGTATATTCAATATTATTACCGAACATATATCATTTATATCTTTGTACGTGTCTAATATCCTCACCGGACATGTATATTTGAGTTCGCTTTTGGTTCAAGCATTCTCTGTCAAGATATTTTTGTATTTGTCCAATATCCTTATTGGGCATGTATATTTGAGTTCCCCTTTGATTCAAGTATTCTATTTAGAGTCTGTTTTGGTCAGTCTCTTCATGATATATGTTCAATATTCTTACCGAGCATATATCATTGATATCTTTGTACGTGTCTAATATCCTTACCGGACATGTACATTTGAGTTCGCTTTTGGTTCAAGCATTCCCTATCAAGATATTTTCGTATGTGTCCAATATCCTTACCGGGCATGTATGTTTGAGTTTGCCTTTGATTCAGGTGTTCTCTATTTAGAGTTTGTTCTGGTCAGTCTCTTCCCGATGTATGCTCAATATTCTTACCGAACATATATCATTGATATCTTTGTACGTGTCCAATATCCTTACCGGGCATGTATATTTGAGTTTGCATTTGGTTCAAGCATTCTCTGTCAAGATATTTTTGTATGTGTCCAATATCCTTATCGGGCATGTATATTTGAGTTTGCCTTCGATTCAGGTGTTCTCTATTTAGAGTCTGTTCTAGTCAGTCTCTTCCTGATGTATGTTCAATATTTTAACCGAACATATATCGTTGATATATTTGTACGTGTCTAATATCCTTATCGGACATGTATATTTGAGTTCGCTTTTGGTTCAAGCATTCTCCGTCAATATATTTTTGTATGTGTCGAATATCCTTATCAGGCATGTATATTTGAGTTCCCCTTTGATTCAGGTGTTCTCTATTTAGAGTCTGTTTTGGTCAGTCTCTTTCTGATATATGTTCAATATTCTTACCGAACACATATCATTGATATCTTTGTATGTTTTCAATATCCTTACCGGGCTTGTATATTTGAGTTTGCTTTTGGTTCAAACATTCTCTGTCAGCTATCTTTGTATGTGTCTAATATCCTTACGGGTGTTGTACCCCAATTTTTGACCTAAGATCCCATTTTTATTTTTGCATTTATAAAGATAAGACAAGGTCACGAAATACAGTCGGTTTTAATCTCTCACCTTCAAGCATTGACTATGCGAAGGTTGTCAAGTGTTTTGAACATTTTTAGCATATGTATCACTAATTTCTAATCGCATACAAAGGTGTATGTTCATGTTTTCTTTTGTGTCATGTGCAGAGACAGGTATGAATCAAGAGCATCAGGTGTCGCGCCTCAGTTAAGGTTTTGAGTCTCCCAAGCCAAAAGTACGGTTGATTATGGATTCTCAAAGACTGATTCATCAAGGCACACCGTTGCACCCTTAATTTCGCCCCTAATTTTTTCAGTCGCACATTCATACCATATTTTGTCATTTGGTCACAATTATTAGCAAATATTTTCATTCATCATATTTTGCATCATTAGTCGTATTTAAGTTGACCAGAAAAAGTCAGTTTAAATCAAAGTTTGCATCGTCTTTCAGTTGTAAAATACCCGACATTTCACTTCATTCATTTTTATCTGTTTACTATTTTCTTGCACTGCTCCAAGTTGTTTATATGTTGATAATAAAAATATTTCGGTTTTATAGACAGATTGTTAAAAGTGATTCGACACTGTGCAGAAAATTAGTGAGAAAAATATTTCAAGTTTTCACCTTTTACCGATCATTTTATGAATCTGCGTTTCGCGTAGATTATGACGGTATGCTCGCTTTATTTTTTCGATACAATTTGAAGTCTCGTTTTTAACCGTAAACATCTGTTTTAGCCCGATATTTTTATTATCATTTTATTTTGATTTCGACTTTTTGAATATTTTTTATTTAATCTTTGTGACATGTAGTTTATTTTAATGTGTTCATATTAATTTTTCGGATAAACTTTCTTCCATTTTTTTTATTGTTTTTAGTCATTTTGGGTCTTTATTTTTTATTCAGAAACGATTCAAAAAAATTATTTTAAATGGAGTTAATTTTAATATTTTTAGTCTTTTTGGTTATTTTTATCATTTAAGGGGCTATTTGGTCACAAAAAAATATTATTTACACTGTGCTTGATTCTTATTGGCTGTTAGCAAAAATAACGGATAGATGCAGATTTAATAATTTTGGACGGATTGGATTAAACCTGAAAACAATATTCCTCTTTATTTTCTTATTTAAGTAGCATCTTTATCACTTTGTAGAGGGGGAAAAAAGAAAAGAAGAAAAATCAATACAATAATCTCTCTTCCTAACCCAATTGCAAAAATCCAATCTTCAATTATCTCTTTCCACCCTTTTCTCTCCTCACGGCCATATCACCTCACAAACCCACCTAATTCCCTTTACCCTCTCTCCACGAACAACAAGCATAAGCAGTAAACCCATCCACCCAATCTCCAGCGCATAGGCCATGCTTCAATTATCCCCTCATTTCCGTAACACAAACACCATAACCTCCAACTTCATCTTCACCGTAACTAGCCTCCTTCCTCTCAACCAACAACCCACGCTCACAGTAACCAAACATTCCCCAATTCCAACAACTCACCAACTTCACATCATCACCACCTATCACCGCCCAAAACAGCATCATCATCACCAGAAGCATACAAACACCAAATTCCCTTCACCTTTCTCGCATACCCCCTCCGTGACTCACCACCGTATCTGCTAACCACATACCATCTTCCCTTCTTCCTTCATCGATTTTTCGATCCATCACCGTAACATCATCACCGAACCACCATCAGTGTCTCTATCTAATCTTCATCAATAATTCTGCAAATTCCATTACCACTTCACTTCTGTTATCTGATTCACCCTTTACCTTCAATCTTTTCTGCAAACACATAACTCGCCCGCTACTTCCGATGCCGCAAGCCTCCCTCACTACCACAATACCCTTCCGTCTCCTCTAGCACACTCCTCCGACTTCAATCCAACACAACATAAATAACAACTACCCCAACAACCTGCTCACTTACCGTCTTCGCTAGCTTCACGTTTTTCACCACTTCAACTGTAACCCATTCCGTCAACCTTTCAACATCATAGCCTCACCTTCGTTCAGTTCACACAACCCAACGAACTCCCTTCGCCGATCCAATCTCAGCATCATCCGCTCCCTTTATTTCCGTTTACAACAACCTTCCTCTCAACTCAATTACCGTAACTCGTTGATTAACCCACCACCGTCCCAAATCACCCACCAATCGCCCTTCTGTTAGAAACCGTAAACCCTCTCCGTTCACCACCACCACCACCATCACATCTCATCTAACTTCAAATCTGTTTGAAAAGAGAGAAAATGTTAGAGGAAACAAACAAAACTTAACATTTCACTTTCTCTATTCTTTGCATTGTATTGTGTTCTTTTTGTACGGTTTTTTTCAAAAGTGGAACTATGAGGAAGCATGGATGGCAGCTACCTTACCATCCTCTTCAGATCCAGCAGATCCTGGGGTTTTCAAGTCCAAAAAGTATCTTAAAATTCCAAACATTAAAAAAGTTGTTAGGCTAAAGAGTTCTAAATTAGGTGAAGAGTCAACTCCATCCATGCATGATGCAACCGCTTCAACAGTTGGAGGGAATTCCATTGACAGTGAAACATTTGGAACTGAAGGAAATATGAAAGATGCTTATAATTCAGTAGAGAAGTTTATGTGAAGTTGAGGTCTCCAAATACAACAAGCTCCGAACACCAACTCTGTCAACAACTCAAGCATCCTGTTCGCACAACACCACCAACAACAACCAGTAGCAACTTAAATTCGTGCGCATCTGCCTTTGTCAACAGCTTCAACATTCTGCAAATGATTCGGTAACTTTCAATTTATTTACTTGTAGCTGTTATGCTGTTTCGAGTAGTCTGTGAATTATAATTAAAGAACTTGGTCGGTAATTGTTTAACTTCAAACTGTTTGAGTAAGAAACCGTTATGCTACCATGATTATTTCTTGAGTTTAAATCTGAAAATTGGTCATGCTGTGAGGTTTTGTTTGCAATGTGCAAGGGTTTAATGGTAGATATGAGTGAAGTTCTTGATGCTAATGTTTGTGTCAAGCTTGTGATGAGATTTCAATGTCGAATTTGTGATACAATTGTTGATTAGTCTATGTTGAGTTAATGAGATTGAACCTTGAATGTTATTTTTGTTTGAGTTCTAATTTGGTTGGGACAACGTGTTATTTGAGATAATTTAAAGGTTTGTATTGGTATTTTGTTGTTTAATTCAATTGGATTTCAAAGGTTTAACTTGTGGGTAGTATTATTTTTTCTTTGAGTTTGAACTTGATTATTTGAGGTAAATTCTATGGAGCATTTTTGGACGGTATAGCTGCTGCCCGGATTTGGTTTGGTGGAGTAAAAGGTTGTTTAGAACATGGTTTACCATGTTTGGAATTGAATAATCATCATTTGCTTGGTTCTTGATTTGTGTTTTCATTTTTGATGTGATAATCGTGTTTACTGTTATGCTGCCCGGAATAGTTTGCTCGATTAAGATTTTGACTGAACTTGATTTTTTTCTCTTCATGTTATTCGAGCAAATTTGAAGGAGATTATGACGAGATTCATTTGGAATTCAAATTAAAATTTGGTTGTAGGCATCATTGTGCATTTCACTTGTTTTTGAATATTTTTGAGATTGAGTTTTTGAACGTTGTTTCGTATTCATTAGTTGCTGCCCAGGTTTGGTACGATTAAGTTAGTTTGTTTCAAAATCAATTTTCTATGTTTCGGTTTTGGTTTGAAATATTGGCATGAGTTCTTTGTTTTTTCGTTTCCTTTTTGAATTAAGAACCATGATAATCTTTGAGTCTACTTTGAATTCAATGTGAACTTTTGATTCTTTTTTCTTCCGTTGTGGTTGAAATAACGATTTCTTTTGAGTTTACTTGATGAAAAACACTTGAAATAATGAATACAATGCTGATTTTTGTGTTTACATTGAATAATGTCATGAATCCTTGATTTTCATTTGTGTAAATATTCATTTATTCATATGCATCATACAATTTCATTTTTTATTTTATACTTACTGACACATATTTTGATCATTGCAATTTCGTTTCATTTTAATTTTTATACCGCTTATGCTACTAACGTGTTTGTTACTGTGAAGGTTTCCGAGAATTCATTTCAAGTATTCATACTCACATAGGGCATTTTCACTTTTTCTTTCTCCCTTTACCTCTTTACTGTATCTCATTATTTTTATTTAATATTTGGTATTGTAAATATATACTTGTTCATAATATTTTGTCTATATATTTTATTCACTTAATTTGTAAATAAATTCAGGTTATGTAAATATTATTTTCATCGCATTGCGATTTTATTTTTTTAAATTCCAACTAACTTCTAAAAATCGCACGGACGCATATAATTTTTTTCATGCTGTTAGTTTTGTCTGTATATTTCATGTGATGCAGGGAATCTTATACCGTGAGCTTTATTCAATATCTCGAGCCTTATCTGGTACCGTGAGCTTTATCCACGCGTTCCTCGTCTGTGATTTATTTTCACGTGTTGCACTATTTTTATTCGCTGCTTGGAGTAATATCTTACATCTGGTTTTTTGATGCTGTCGGCTTGTGATTTATTTTCACCTAAGGTTTGGTATACTCTTAGCTTATTTATCTGTCTGTGGCTTTAAATCCAAGGGAAAGAATTCATTTGTTAACTTCATGTCATCGAGTATCTAATACGATTGTGTGAACCCCTTCATACATTTTTAATTTTGTAAATCTTAAGTTAAATCTCCTCAAAACCTAATTTCAAACATACACTCTTTTAAACCAAAACTTCGACACGAGGTCTTCGTATCTTCAAAATCTCATCCATACCCATTTTGACTAAATAAACCATTTTAATCAAACAAACAATTTTAACCAAAAAACAGATATTTCAAAAGGTTCCTGCGGAGTACCGCAGATGCATTGGGTGCTAATACCTTCCCATTGTATAACCAACCCCCGAACTCTCGATCTCTTTTAAAAACGCATTGTATTTTCATTACTTTTAAATATTAATTTACATTGCATACTTTAGGGTTTTATTTTGCTCTTTTCCCTTTTCCCTTGGAAATAATAAAGCGCGGTGGCGACTCTTGCTTTTGCGAGTCAAGTTAATTAATAGCTTGATCTCCGATTTTCACCGCTACAACGGGGCATGTATATTTGAGTTTGCCTTCGATTTAGGTGTTCTCTATTTAGAGTCTGTTCTAGCCACTCTCTTCCTGATGTATGTTCAATATTCTTACCGAACATATATCGTTGATATCTTTGTACATGTCTGTGATGTGGTGGGAGAACTGACTTGAGGTTTTGCATTTTATCGCAAATGTTGCGGTTAGGAAGAGTCGCCACCGACTTTTCTTTTATCCAAAAGGAAAGGTGAAAAAGCACAGGAAAGACCTTTGAGATGTTTTCTTGAGTTCAGGGGGTATATTATGAAAAGGGAAGGTGCTAGCACCCTTTTCATCCATGGTTTTCCATGGGCTCTTAGTTACTTGCTTAGATCACATGCTTTTGTTTGTTCGAAATTGTGTTTGGTGTGGTTTTGAAAGTATTTTGTAAAAGAGGCCATTTGTTTAGGAAATCTTTGTATTGATTCTCGTTCGTAAGAATGTATACAAAGATGTTTGTCTTTTGAAAATGTTTTCAATGTTTGTAAGATGTTTTTGAAATGTGTGTGCTTGTTTTGAAAATATAAAGGATTGTTGTTTGAAATGGAGCAAGTAACTAGAATCTATCTACCTACTCAAATGTCTTTCTTGTGCATTTTCTTATTCCTTTGACATTGTTGTCTTACCATTAATTTGGTAAGCAACCCTATCTTTGGATGTTAACGGGACGGGCATGGGTCATCGTATAACCATGATTAGCAATGTTTGAAAAGTATCTTAGCATTTTTTAGGGACCAAGATCATTTTGTAAGGCAACTTTTGAATAGCGTCATCGAGGGACTATGATCTTATATTTGATTTGTTTTACCAAGATACTTCACATGCGTAACATGGCCATTTTTGTTTTAGGCAACCAAGTGGAGAAACCCTAAGGGTGCTTGTGTGCAAGTGTATCATTTTCATGCTTTGATTTTGTCTTGTATTTAGGGTTTTCTATTTTGCTTTGTTTTGTTCTTATCATACAAACCCTAATTACTAATCATGGCATATAAAGCGATAAATTGCGTAATGTAAATATACTAAGCTATTACAACAATTTAGGGGAGGGGGGAATACAAGTTTGAATGGGGATTTTGTAAGAATATAAAGCTAAATAAATTATTACAACCAAATCAAATTTGTACGAATTATAATAAATACAATACAATATGAAAAGGAAAATGCAATGCAATGTACATGTGAAAAAGATTTTTATGTCTTGTTTTTTATGTAAAAGAAAATTTCATCTAAACCTAAAAATATAAGGAAAAAGAATTAATTTTTGAAAGGGGTTCAACCCTAATTTTTAATTAAAAGAAAATAAAGTTTTTATATGTATTATTTTGTGTATTTTCTTGTGTAAAAATAATAAATAATATTGTATATAAATATTAAAATTAAATATATGCAAAAATAAGTATTTGTAAGTATGAAATGCAAAATAAATTAAACTAAATATATTTAATTATATTTACAAGTTTATTAAGAAAATAAATGATATATATTAAAAATAAAATATATTTTCATGTGAGAAATAAGATAAAAAATAAAATAAAAGTGCAATATTATTAATTTATATTTTTTAAGATTTTTTTATGCATTAAAGAAAATATTCAAAATGTTAAATATGAAAATAAAACAAATAAAAAAATATAGAAAAGAGTTGGCAGGGGGTGATGTAGCAGATTTGTGGCAAAGTTAGCAAAAACACTGGCCCATGAAGCTAAACCCAATCTGCAAAAAAAGTGTCAAAAACTGAAAAGGAAAAAATGTAAAAATGCAAAAGTAGCGCGCAAGTTCGAACCCAGGACATGGGTCTCACCAGCGCGCTGCTTTGCCACTGGGGTGGCCATACATCCATTGTCTTTACTGAAATGAAAATAACATATTACAAAACACGCTCTATGCCCTATTTCATCTTCTTCCTCAAGCTTTGGCCGGACCCCCTGTAACTTCCTCATACTTCCATGAAAATAAAAACTTATAACATGAAAAATATAGTACTTGAACTCACGATTCCAACCATATAAGTTATGTAATCTAATTATCAAAGATCAAAGAGAATTTTAAAAGCCCTAAATTCTAACCTAATATATTTCAGAGATTTCAAGTTCCAAATTCTCTCAGCACAAGTAAAATCAATGCAAGATAATGGTATGTATAGCTTCGTTATGATGAGGACTACATTTTTTATTCACAAATCGTGGCCTATGGTTGCCTGTACAAAGAGATAGAGTTTAAAAATTTACCTCCTTCAGCTGGAATCGTGTATGAAAATGGAGTGACTTTAATGGAGGCATAATGCTTGCTTGAGCTTCCTTGAGCTTCCCTGAATCTATTCCAACCCTTGCCTTGCTCTGAAAGTAGCTAGAACTCCTTGGCCAAGTCCAACTTCAAGCTCTAAACTCAACAATGGAAGATGGTGGAAAAGAGATTATAGAACATGGATGATGGTTTGGATGGGCTTGATATCAAGTATGTAAGGTGTTTGAATGATCTAAACACAAAACGCACGAGCCAAATGGAAGATGAATGTGTTTGTGCAGAAAATGTAGGTTTGAGCAGGTTTTTGGTGTTTTGCTTGTTGAGAGTCTTTTTGGTCCTTTTCAAGCGTGTTATGTGTTGCATAATGTTTGTATATTAGTATGGAAATGATCTTAGGTCAGCTTCCCAATAGATCTACCAATGCTAGCCTTTTTGCCAACTTTCTTGTACTTGAAGCAAAGTGATAAAACCCAAGCTTCACATGCTTGTACCAGCTTGCTTAGGGTTGGTATGAGTTTGTACAACTTACTTGAGACCTGTGAGATTTGTTTGCACCAAGGGGACAGGTCCAAAGCTCAAAAATGTAAAGTTCGCAAAAGTTACTCTTTTTCAAAATGGCAATGGAGCCTTTTTGCCATAAATGGAATTACAAGTTGGATAAAGGTTAAAAAGCATGGATCAAAGCATTGTCAACTGAGTAAGCATTTAATTAAGGAGTTTGGAACAATTTTAGGACCTGTACAACATGAATTAGCCAACATAGGATTGATTTGCAACTTTGTTCTTCATGAAATGGTTTGGACAAAAAGTGAGAAATTGCCAACTTCATCTCTTCGATTCTCCCTACTCAAAAATGATCTTGAGGTTTCTTGGACATTTTGGAAAGCTTGCAATGTACTTTATAATTCCTATTTGAAATGCATTTTGATATACCTCTTGGAACTAGGTGACAAATTGCCATGAAGTTGGGTCCAAAACCTGCCTAAATTAGGGCAAATTTCACTAAGTTAACAAGTTCATGACCATGTATTCACAAATTTATATCTTGAGATCCAAGCATCTTTAGGAAAAAGTTTGTGAATCAAAGTTGTATATTTATTGGAGATCTACAACTTTCATGTTGGGAACTTTTCTTGAATCAATATGCATCATGATGTAAAAGTGGCCTAAAGTTGAAAAAAATAAGAAAATTTTCATACTTAGAAAATTTCTAAGTTATGAAAATTTTCAAATTCAAACCCTAAGTTTCAAATTTGGATTTCTTGCTGAACAAGTTTCACATTTGGAAATGTTTTGATGAATTATGACCCTTGGTACTTGATTTTGACCAAAAAGTCAAAGTTTGACTTTTCAGTATACAGTTGACTTTTGATCAGTTGACTGTAAAATTCATCTGTCAATCCAATGAGCTTGAGATGTTTTGAGCCATGTAATTAAGTCAAGATGATGCCATTGGATCCTTGAAATCATGCTTGAACTCAATTGGTCATCTGCTAGGTTAAAAATCAGAAATTGCCTTTCCTCTGTCAAAACCCTAATTTTGACCATTTTGCCCTTTTTGTGATTTGATCAAATTTCTTGAGGAATTATGATCCAAACTTGACCAAATTATACATGTGAGTTTAAAATATTGATGTGGATAAAAAATTATGAAGTTTGACTGTAAATTGGCCATGGTTGACTTTTCCCCCAATACAGCTGATTTTTAGGTCAACTGTCCAATTGACTGATAAAAAATGTGGTTCAATGCTTGAAACTTGTCACGAGTGATATTAAGGATCTATAATGATGTTTGAAAGTCATATGAGGCAATGATGGTCCAAAAATCCTTGTGCAAACTCAAACCCTAATTTGGGGTCATTAGTGCAAGATGAGATGTCTTGAGCTGACCAAACCCTAATCCAGTCTTGAGTCAAAGAGATCTTGTGAGAAAAGTCTTGGTAAATGAGAGGGAAAATTTTAGGGTACAACAACTGCCCCTGTTCAATCTTCTTAAACCTGAAGAGTTAGATTGGCGAGTTTTGCCATTCGTGACTTGAAGGTGAAAGATGATTGGACACTAAAGTGCCCATAAATTTGCACTCGGCGATGTGTAGTTGAGAGAATGGGCTTAAAGATGCCATTTGGAGAGGTGATAGAAAGTTTTAGGAGATGGGATTAAAGATGCCATCCAGGAATGTTTGTTGGATTGTAAATTGTAAGCTGAAAGAATGAGTATCAGAATGGTGTCCGCGCTTGGAACGTATCTGAACTATATCTGAACTTGAAATCTGAATAAGTGTTAGAATGGCATCCGTATCTGGAGCGTATCTAAACTGTATCTGAATCTTGAAAACTGAATGAGTATCAGAATGGCATCCTTGTCTGGAGCGTGTTCGTACTGTATCTGGTTGAAGTCTGAATGAGCAACAAAATGGCTTCCGTGTCTGGAGTGTATCTGTACTGTATCTGAACTTGAAATCTGAATAAGTATCAGAATGACATCTGTGTCTGGAGCGTATCCGAACTGTATCTGAAGTCTAAATCTGAATGAGCAACAAAATGGCTTCCGTGTCTGGAGCGTATCTGAATTGTATCTGAATAGTTGAAATCTGAATGTGTAACAGACTGGCAACCGTGTCTGGAGCGTATCTGAACTGTAACATGATTGCATATTGTTAACAATAGCTATTAATCTTATCCTGAAAAGGGTAAAATGTTAGCTGAAACATAAAATTATGTTGCATGAAATGTATGATGAAATATGTATTTTATCAATGTTTATGATATATTGATATAATGTATGCGCATGTAAGCCAATTTGTTGTATTGCTGTTTGCCTGAGGAAAATAAATCCTTGACTGTTGCTGAGGATAATGTGGATCCTTCATATCTTGAAATTGGAGTATTGACAAAAATTATGTTGTTAGAGCAATGTCGTATACTGCTTGAGGAATCTGCTTGGAGAATCCAGAGAATTTTGATGACTTCTACTGGGGGTTAATAATGGGAGTCTTTGTTCCGTTGGGGAGTATCAGAAGTAAATTGTTACCCGAATGGATTTCAGGCTTCAAATAACTTGCTGGGGAATTTGGATGAACTGGGTGGTTTCCGCCGGGGATTGATAGTTTGAAGTTTTAGTTCCGCTGGGGATTTAAGTGACATACTGTGGGGATTGCTCATGGAATAGCCTAAAGACGTTTTCCTATTCTTTCAATATGTCAGTAATTGTCTTTTTTCATTTTGTTTCTTTGTAAACAATAATTATGTTCAAATGCATATGTTCATTAACGAATCATTGGACGTTTTTGCAAATAAAACACAAGTGTAAAGAAAAAGGACAAATAGTTTTTTGTACTTGAAAGAGATATCTTTGTATCTACTTTGAATAAGTATTTTGTACAAAGGAGACAGACATCCTAGTAAGAGGATGGTGCCGTAAAAGTAAGAAAAAATTTATACAAAGAAATAGAACTATGTGTGATAATCCCATGGGGTTCCCATTCTGCTATAGCCTTCGTATCTCTGAATATCTTGTCTATTTGTTGCTTCGTTCTAAGATGATTGAATTGATCAGAAACTCTGAGTTTGCCATTGGAAGTCAAGATATTGTCCACAAAATGATCCGACGGGACATAGTCATACGCTTTAATTCCCTAACTTTTGCCTGGACCTCCATTTCGGGTTTTCAGTCCACCGGAAACCCCTTTTTGCCCAAGTCTCCCTTTCGGGTTTTCAACTTGCCGGGTGTACAAATTTTTAAAATTTTTATCCCTAATTTTTGCCCGAACCTTTTGGTTTGTCGGGATGCCCTTTTTTTGCCTAGGTGTGTCAACCTAGCGGGTCTTTTATGCGTAGTATCTTTTGACTATGTCAGCGTTCGCAGGGTGTGGCAAGTCATCACCGTCCATGGTGGTTAAGATCATTGCCCCACCGGAGAAGATGTTCTTGATTACAAATGGTCCCTCATAGGTAGGAGTCCATTTTCCCCTGGGATCACTTTGTGGCAAGATAATGCGTTTGATCACTAGATCTCCAATTTGATATACTAGGCATCTGACTTTCTTGTTGAAAGCCCTGATCATCCGTTTTTGATACATCTGACCATGGCAAACAACAATAAGTCTCTTTTCATCAATTAAGTTCAATTGATCAAGTCAAGTCTGGATCCAATCTTCCTCGTTCAAACCTGCATCCTTCATAATTCTCAAAGAGGGGATCTGAACCTCAATAGGTAAGACAACCTCCATGCCATAAACCAAAGAATAGGGTGTTGCCCCAGTTGATGTGCGAGCCGTGGTACGGTACCCGTGGAGAGCAAATGGCAGCATCTCATGCCAGTCCTTGTAGGTGACTATCATTTTTTGTATGATCTTTTTAATGTTTTTTAGCTTCAATGGCACCATTTATCTTTGGCTGATAGGGAGATGAATTGTGATGCTGAATCTTGAACTGCTCGCACAAGGCGGTGATCATAGTATTGTTAAGGTTTGTACCATTATCAGTGATGATCCTTTCTGGGATACCGTACCGGCAAATGAGATTCTGCTTGATGAAGCGGGCAACAACATTCTTAGTAACTGATGCGAAGGAAGCTGCTTCGACCCATTTTGTAAAATAGTCAATGGCCACTAGAATGAAGCGGTGCCCATTGGAGGCTAACGGCTTGATCTCTCCAATCATATCGATTCCCCACATAGCAAATGGCCAAGGAGCCGTCAAGACATTTAGAGGAACCGGAGGCACATGCACCTTGTCAGCATAAATTTGACATTTATGACAGGTCCGGGAGTGTTGATAGCAGTCTGCTTCCATGGTAGACCAGTAATAGCCTGCCCGTAGGATTTTCTTCACCATCGTATGCCCATTGGAGTGAGTGCCCAAGGTACCTTCATGTAATTCATCCATGATCTTTTCAGCCTCAATCTTATCCATACAACGTAACAAAACAGAGTCATGATTGCGTTTGTACAAGATGCCATTACTCAGGAAGAACTTAGCAGAGAATCTCCTTAAGAACTTTTTATCATTTATTGAAGCTCCTTCTGGATATTTCTGAGCCTCGAGATACCTTTTGACTTCATGAAACCAAGATTGGTCCACTACTTCTTCAGTATTAATCTCGTGACAGTGTGCTGGTTCATCCATTCGTTCAATGGTGATCTGGGGAGCCCCGTTATCCCAATTGAGTTTAAACATAGATGACATTATGGCTAGAGCATCTGCTAGCTGGTTTTCTTCTCGCAGGAAATACTCGAAGGTAATCTGCTCAAAATGTGGTAGCAATGTCAAAACATGTTCTTTGTAAGGGATAAGGTTTGGATGCTTAGTATCCCACTCTCCTTTGACCTGACTAATGACCAAAGCTGAATCTCCAAACACATCTAAAGATTTTATTCCCAAGTCTATGGCAGCCTTGAGACTAAAGATGCATGCTTCGTATTCTGCCATGTTGTTCGTATAGCTGAAGCAAAGTCTGGCAGTAAAGGGAGTATGACACCCTTCCAGAGATATGAGTACAGTGCCGATACCATTATCAAGTGCATTTGATGCCCCATCAAAGAACATGGTCCATTGGGATCCTTGTTCAGGTCCGTCATATGGTCTGATCTCTTCACATTTGTCTAGTGTCATGATGTCTTCATCCGGGAATTCAAACTTCATGGATTGATAATCTTCTACAGATTGATGAGCAAGATGATCAGCTAGCACACTACCTTTTATAGCTTTCTGGGTAGTGTACTGTATGTCATATTCTGTTAAGATCATCTGCCATCTAGCTATTATTCCAGACAGAGCAGGCTTTTCGAAGATGTACTTTATCGGATCCATATTAGATATCAACAAAGTGGTATGAGTCAACATATACTATCTTAACCGGTGAGCAGCCCATGCCAGAGCGCAACAAGTTTTCTCGAGCAGTGAATATCTAGTTTCACAGTCGGTAAACTTTTTGCTCATGTAGTAAATAGCGTGTTCTTTTCGGCCAGACTCGTCATGCTGCCCCAATACACACCCCATTGAGTTCTCTAAAACGGTCAGATACACGATCAGTGGTCTTCCCTCGACCGGTGGCATCAAAACAGGAGGCTCTTGTAAATACTCCTTGATCTTGTCAAAATCAATTTGGCATTCGTTGTTCCATCTGACTACTTGATCTTTCTTCAACAGTTTGAAGATTGGCTCACAAGTAGCTGTCAAGTGAGAAATGAATCTAGCAATATAGTTCAGGCGTCCTAAGAATCCTCTGACTTCCTTCTCAGTGCGAGGAGCAGGCATTTCTTGTATCGCTTTAACCTTGGCAGGATCAACCTCGATGCCTTTGTTGCTGACGACGAAACCTAAGAGTTTACCGGACCGGACTCCGAATGTATACTTGTTTGGATTCAATCTTAACTTGTACTCCTTCAACCTCACAAACAACTTTTTCAAGTGATCAAGGTGTTCCTCTTCAATTTGTGATCGAGCTATCATGTCATCTACATAGACCTCTATCTCATGATGTATCATATCATGAAACAAAGCTACCATGGCGCGTTGATAGGTTTCCCCAACATTCTTCAGTCCGAATGGCATCACTTTGTAGCAGAACATGCCCTACTTGGTGACAAATGTAGTTTTCTCCACGTCCTCAGGTGCCATTTTGATCTGGTTATAGCCTGAGAATCCGTCCATGAAGGAAAACACTTTGTGCTGGGCCGTATTGTCAACCAGGATATCGATGTGGGGAAGTGGAAAATCATCCTTAGGGCTGGCCCTGTTTAAATCTTTATAATCCATGCACATTCTTACTTTGCCGTCCTTTTTAGGCACGTGAACAATGTTAGCAACCCATTGAGGATAGGAAGTGACAGCCAAAAATCCAGCATTGAACTACTTCATGACTTCCGCTTTGATCTTCTCTGACATGTCAGGTCTCATGCGGCGGACTTTTTGCTTCACTGGTGGACAATATTCTCTTGTGGGTAGACGATGTACCACAATGTCTGTATCAAGTCTTGGCATGTCTTTGTATGACCAGGCAAATATCTCAACATAATCATGCAATAGCTGAATTAGACGCTCCTTGACACTCGGCTCTAGATTGGCACCTACTTTGATTTCCTTTTTATCTTCCTCGGTACCCAAGTTGATTGTATCCAACGGTTCCTCATGAGGCTGAATAACTCTTTCCTCTTGTTGAAGTAGTCTGGCCAATTCTCCTGGAACTTCACAATCTTCCTCACCTTCGTATTCGGCTTGATAGATTGGATCTTCAGAGTCACTAAAGGCCATAGCAGTATCGTTACCCATGGGATCCGGAATGGACGGGTACCTGTATTTGTGAGCGTGGGTGTGTGTAAGGGTATAACTATCTTTAAATAATAAAATGTAAAAGAAAGACAATGAGCACAACAGGTTTGTATGTGGAAAAACGTCCATGATTCATTGAATGTCATGTGAAGATGAAATAAAAACCCTTACAAATGGACCATTGTGCCTCGGGTAAGACACAAGGTTTTTAAAGTGCGAATTGTTTGTGAATATTACAAGTCCAACAGAAATGTAAAAGATAAATTACTGAGAGATGAAAGTTATTGGGACAAAGTCTCTGGCTTCCCAGTTGCGAAGTCCTCCGTTGACAGTAGGAAATATCCAATCTTCCAAGCTGCCATATTCTTCAATATCTTCCACTGCGTTGACCTCCCGGTTACTAATCTTCAAAGGTGGCCCTCCAGCATGGGCACGACGCACAAACTTCTGAGCAGTTGAAGTAAACCCTAAGCCAAACTTGTCTGATTTATACGGGATGTCTGGAAGTTTCCCCCAGATGGTGCATCCACCCTCTTCTACTACCGTCTTGGCGTCCTTTAGAGATGACATCCGAAGTGGAGGTCTTGTGATCTTGGGAATCGAGGATACTGCTTTGGTTGCCGCTACTTCTTGAGAAACCTCTTCGAAATGTTGAAAAGGAGTTTTAATGAACTCGCCATCCAACTCCACATATCAGAAAGAATTCAGATGACTAATCATGTACTCCTCCTCCCTATGGACAGTTATGATCTTTCCTTGGACCAGGTACTTTAACATTTGGTGTAGTGTGGAGGTGACAGCACCGACATTATGGATTCAGGGACGTCCTAAAAGACATGACTAAGAGGGATGGATGTCCATCACATAGAAGGTTGAGTTGAAAATCTGAGTTCCCACCTTTACCGGGATGTCCACCACCCCATGGACCATCCTCTTCAAACCATCAAATGCTCTCATAACTATGTTACTGGGTTTTAGAATCAGCCCTTCGCAATCCAATCTGTCAAGGGCTTTGTTCGGTAAGACGTTCAAAGATGAACCCGTGTCTACCAAGACATGGGCCAGAGTCGTTCCTCTACACTCCACAGAGTCATGTAATGCCTCATTGTGTTTTCTCCCTCTGGGTGTCAAATCAGCATCGAAGAAACCTAGGCCATTATCAGCTGTCAAACTGGCCACACAATCTTGGAATTGGTCAGTAGACGTCTCTTGTGGCACACGGGTTCTCTTCAAAAATTTTACCAGAGCTTTCTCATGTGCCTCAGAACACAGCATCAATGCTAGCATGGAGATCTTGGAGGGAGTTTACCCCAACTGTTCAACCACATCATAGTCACTCTTCTTTATTATCCTCGGGATCTCTTCCATTTCCTTCTTGGATGTTTCGGGAATAGCTAGTGATTGAGCCTTCGTCCGGACAGGCTCTTCTTGAATGCTTTTTACTCGATTTTCAATAGTAGAAGTATTGGTAGGGATAGCAACATGGGTTGTGTCGTCTTTGTCGGTAGGTGCACTTGCAGGTATGGTTATTGGTACAGAGGTAATCTTCGAAACGGTCACGAGTCTAAAAGCTGCCTTTGGAGGGGCAATCTCTGGAGAGAAGATTCTACCATTATGGGTAATCTTACTAGTTCCGGAAATATTGCTAATGTCGAAATTTTCTTCTTCGGAGATCACTTCTTCGGTGGTCAACCCATCTTGTTTAATACCATGGTAGTAGATTTCTCCACCGTAATTCCACGGTACTGTTTTGTCTGATTCGTATGGGACCGGCCCAGGCATTGTAATTATGAGAGGAGTAGTCTTCGGAACTGATGTAATCCTAACAGGCCTTTTAGGGACCCTGGAAGGATTGGCGGAGATGGTTATAATTGAAACGTCTTTAACTGGAATGGGTGAAACAGGAGCATTCTCAAACAGAATTTCTTGGTTGTCAATCAGGCGTTGGATACCTGTCTTCAGCAGAGGGCAATCAAATGATGAGGATAGGAAAACATGGCAGTCTTTATCGCAACCTGGGAATATACCAGCTTTCAAAAAATTCATCTTAATGATCGGGAGCGAAGTTAAGAGTTCATCTACTGTAGCAACAAATAAATCTTCCTCGATAGCATTGGCGTTGTGACTATGTCTAGGCATAGGAGCGGAAATAACATTTTGTTTCTCTGGCGCCTCAAACTCAATCTCTTTTGCATCTATGAGGTCTTGAATCTTGTTTTTTAACGCCCAACAGTTGTTGGTGTCGTGCCCTGGGCATTCAGAATGGTATGCGCATCTGGCATTCGGGTGATAATGGGGGGACGCCATGTTGGGATTCTTTGGAGCCTCCTTCAAAGTCGCCAAATTAGATTTCAGCATATATGGTAAAACCTGGGCTAGAGTCATGTTAATTCTGGTGAATTTCCGGACTGGCCTTTCCACCCTTGGTTGGTTACTTCTTGGTTGATCAAATGCAGATTTTGGGATCATAACGGCCCCTACCATTGGTCGGCGTTCAGCTCTCCCTTGGTTTCTTTGTGGATAAATAGCAGACACCTCCTTCTTTCCAGTGAAAGGTTTTCTCGCAGCTGTAGAGGCAGACAAGTCCTTCTCAATCTTTCCACTTTTTATGCCAGCCTCTACCCTTTCTCCGGTTAATATTAACTCAGTAAATCCAACAGATGAACTCCCAATCAAATGGTTGAAGAAAGGGCCCGATAAAGTACCCAAGAACATATCCACCAACTCCCTTTCAGGCAGAGGGAGTTGCACTCTCCCAGCTGGATCTCTCCATTTTTGCGCGTAATCTTTGAAACCTTCATTTGAAACCATAGCCATACTATGAAGTTGAGTACGGGTAGGTGCCAAATCTTCATTATACTGGTATTGTTTATAGAAATCTGCGACAAGGTCTTCCCAGTTGTGGACGTCATCCCTTTCTAATTGGTAAAACCAATCGAGTTGTGTTCCGGATAAACTATCTTGGAAAAAATGCACCCATAGATCTTTATCGGTAGAGTGCGGTTGAATCTTTCTCACGTATGATCGGAGGTGCATTTTAGGACATGACACCCCATCATATTTTGCAAACAACGGTACTTTGAACTTTTGTGGGATTACAATTCCTGACACCAGCCCCAATTCTTCAAAATCTAGACCCGATACCCTCTGTATTTCCATGGCGCTTAAACGCTCTTCAAGATGTCTATACTTATCATCAGCTGGAGGGTATTGTTCCTCAGAGTAGTATTCCTCTTCCTCCTCCTCTTCAGATTCTGACAGAACCGCCGTTTCTTTTCCTTTCCCTTCTCCTTCCCCGAAAGTGATTGCAAAATTCAAGGTCCTTCTAGTCTGCCCTTGAAATCTTCTCCCCATATTCAAAACCCCAGTGGCCTTCTTTGGTTTCTTCTTTCTCTCTTCAGCTAATAGAGTCTTTAATTCATCTTGCCCCTTGGATAGGGTCATGAGTAACTGTTGAAACTGCGTGTTTTGAGCTTGAAGATCTTTGACCGTCTGTTCGAGATCCATCTTACTGAAATAAACAGTAGAGAGATGAGGAAACTGGTTGCAAAAGACCTGCTTATGTCATGATGAATGACATGCATATATGCAATGCTTTCAAGGATTTAAAAAATTCAAATTTATTTTAAACAAAAAGAAACACACGTTATATTAATAAGATAGAACTTGAGTACATCAATGCCCCTTGGGCAAAATAATACAAAATTCTAAGATAAAAAAGCATTGCGCATCCTCTTTGGTGCTATGTAGGTGTTTAGAGTCTGCTCCTCATGAAGTAGCCTAGTGAGTTCCAAAACCTTCTTCTCGCTTGCGTAGAATTGGGCTTCGAAAGTATCTCGCTCTCCTTTGAGATGTATCTAATCCCTTTGTAGGTCTTCCAGAGATGTGGGCATGTCAGGATGTAGGATAGTGTATGGAACTTCTCCTTCCTTAACAGGCTCAATAATCACTAGGAGAATGGAAGGATAAGGCATCATAAGTCTTTGAGCACGGGTTCGTACCCACTTGAGGTAAGGCTCAAGAGGGATAGAATTCTTGTGTCCCAAAGTCTTTCTATCCATCTTGTTTAGCATCCTCCAAGCTCGGATGAATCTCTGGCGAAGACCTTGATTGTCGTTTTCGTAGTCGAATACCAAGCCTTGAATCAGCATATCATGTGGGCCATCCCTTCGGGCATAACCAAACTGTCTTAGAGCCAAACATGGGTTGTAGGTGATGCCTCCCCTAATTCTAAGTAGAGGGACATTAGGGAATTACCCACAACGGTCAACAATGATAACATTCTCTTTGGATCGAGAGCACCGATGAATATCTGAATGTTTGAGCGTCATTAACCTTTGTGACCACCTTAAACCTTGCTCATTCTTTAAGACTGATTGGGGAAGATGATAAATAAACCATCTTGCCAGAAGAGGAGTGCAACACATAAGGACACCTCTTTTCCTCATTGTACGAGTGTGAAAAGAGTGTAGGATATCCCCTAGCAATGTAGGCACCGAATTGCGTGACATGAAGATTTTGACGGTGCTCACATCTATGAGTTGGCCAGGATTGGGGAACAAGACGATCCCATAGATAAGAAGAGCCACAATCTCCTCAAAAGCTTGCAAGTCTAGGGAATTCCAACAGCTTTGGGCTTTCTCAAACAGAAACTTTGCTAAGAAGCCTTTGATACCACTTCTAGTTTCCCAATGAGTTGTGACATAAGATGAGTGCAAGTGCAGGGCTTGAGCAATCTCTTTTGGATTTGGATCTCTTTCCGTACCGTTAAAAGGTAGTTGATTAAGAATAGGAATCCTTAAGAGTTGAGAGAATTCTTCCAAAGTAGGTACAAGCTGATAGTCAGGAAATGTGAAGCAATGATACAAAGGGTCAAAGAACTGGAAGAGAACCTTCATCATATCCTCCTTTGTGTTGGAGGTGACCAAGTTGAGTAGACGACCATGCCTCTCGGTGAATGGAGAGTTTTCAGGGATCCTTGAAGCTAGCTCCTTGAGTTGTGGAGGAATTCTTACAAGGTTGATTTGGATAGTTTTCCTGCGAAGTGAATCCATATCTTACAAAACAAGAACAAAGATGAATATCCAAAATCCTTGAAATGGTTAGTGGATGCATATGATGTTCATGATGTCCATGATGTTATGTACAAGTATGAATATACAAGAAAATCAAACAAGTTCTTAGTTTAGGCTTGCATGGGGTTTTATAGGTAAGTACCCTCTTGAAGTTTAGTTGGCTCAACCTGTCCTAATAATAGTAACCAGGTTCTAAGGAGCTCAATATCACAGGATTGTTTCCTTGGTCATTGTTTCAGCTCAAGCCTCTTTAATGGCGACCAAAATATCCCAAGAAACCAAACCTCAATGAGTGTAGTATCGAGTATCTACCAACTTCGGACTGCACCAAAGCCGGTCATCTCACTACATCCTAAAGGCCAAGTTGGTCAAGTAAAGGGTTCTAGAAGTTCATTAGTGCTTCATGACATCACTCAGCGGCCCCGTATTCTCTTTGATTAACTCAAAGGCTACCGGTACCCACAAATATGTCACACTAACATAGCTATTGCTTACACCATGTCGGTATATCCCGCACAGTTTCCACAATGTATTGCTATTTACCTATAATGTTTCCCAAATCCGGGTGGAGGATTCAAACCCAAACAAAGAACCATAATGTAAAGCAAACAAGCCAAACAATGTAAGCAAATAAATGTGATCTAAACCCTAAGGTAACCCCACTTTTATAATAATCCCCAGCAGAGTCGCCAGTTCTGTGATGCGGTGGGAGAACTGACTTGAGGTTTTGCGTTTTATCGCAAATGTTGCGGTTAGCAAGAGTCGCCACCTACTTTTCTTTTATCCAAAAGGAAAGGTGAAAAAGCACAAGAAAGACCTTTGAGGTGTTTTCTTGAGTTCGGGGGGTAGATTATGAAAAGGGAAGGTGCTAGCACCCTTTTCATCCATGGTTTTCCATGGGGTCTTAGTTACTTGCTTTTGTTTGTTTGAAATTGTGTTTGGTGTGGTTTTGAAAGTATTTTGTAAAAGAGGCCATTCGTTTAGGCAATCTTTGTAATGATTCTCGTTCGTAAGAATGTATACAAAGATGTCTGTCTTTTGAAAATGTTTTCAATGTTTGTAAGATGTTTTTGAAATGTGTGTGCTTGTTTTGAAAATAGCAAGGATTGTTGTTTGAAATGGAGCAGGTAACTATAAGCTATCTACCTACTCAAATGTCTTTCTTGTGCATTTTCTTATTCCTTTGACATTGTTGTCTTACCATTAATTTGGTAAGCAACCCTATCTTTGGATGTTAACGGGACGAGCGTGGGTCATCGTATAACCATGATTAGCAATGTTTGCAAAGTATCTTAGCATTTTTGAGGGACCAAGATCATTTTGTAAGGCAACTTTTGAATAGCATCATTGAGGGACTATGATCTTATATTTGATTTGTTTTTCCAAGATACTTCGCATGCGTAACATGGCCATTTTTGTTTTAGGCAACCAAGTGGAGAAACCCTAAGGGTGCTTGTGTGCAAGTGTATCATTTTCATGCTTTGATTTTGTCTTGTATTTAGGGTTTTCTATTTTGCTTTGTTTTGTTCTTATCATACAAACCCTAATTATTAATCATGGCATATAAAGCGATAAATTGCGTAATGTAAATATACTAAGCTATTACAACAATTTAGGGGAGGGGGGAATACAAGTTTGAATGAGGATTTTGTAAGAATATAAAGCTAAATAAATTATTACAACCAAATCAAATTTGTACGAATTAGAATAAATACAATACAATATTAAAAGGAAAATGCAATGCAATGTACATGTGAAAAAGATTTTTATGTCTTGTTTTTTATGTAAAAGAAAATTTCATCTAAACCTAAAAATATAAGGAAAAAGAAATAATTTTGGAAAGGGTTTCAACCCTAATTTTTAATTAAAAGAAAATAAAGTTTTTATATGTATTATTTTGTGTATTTTCTTGTGTAAAAATAATAAATAATATTGTATATAAATATTAAAATTAAATATATGCAAAAATAAGTATTTGTAAGTATGAAATGCAAAATAATTTAAACTAAATATATTTAATTATATTTACAAGTTTATTAAGAAAATGAATGATATATATTAAAAATAAAATATATTTTCATGTGAGAAATAAGATAAAAAATAAAATAAAAGTGCAATATTATTAATTTATATTTTTTAAGATTTTTTTTATGCATTAAAGAAAATATTCAAAATGTTAAATATGAAAATAAAAAAAATAAAAAAATATAGAAAAGAGTTGGCAGGGGGTGATGTAGCAGATTTGTGGCAAAGTTAGCAAAAACACTGGCCCATGAAGCTAAGCCCAATATGCAAAAAAGTGTCAAAAACTGAAAAGTAGCGCGTAGGTTCGAACCCAGGACATGGGTCTCACCAGCGCGCTGCTTTGCCACTGGGGTGGCCATACATCCATTTTCTTTACTAAAACTAAAATAACATATTACAAAACGCACTCTATGCCCTGTTTCATCTTCTTCCTCAAGCTTTGGACGGACCCCATGTAACTTCCTCATACTTCCATGAAAATAAAAACTTATAACATGAAAAAGTGTAGTACTAGAACTCACGATTCCAACCATATAAGTTATGTAATCTAATTATCAAAGATCAAAGAGAATTTTAAAAGCCCTAAATTCTAACCTAATATATTTCAGAGATTTCAAGTTCCAAATTCTCTCAGCACAAATAAAATCAATGCAAGATAATGGTATGTATAGCTTCGTTATGATGAGGACTACATTTTTTATTCACAAATCGTGGCCTATGGTTGCCTGTACAAAGAGATAGAGTTTGAAAATTTACCTCCTTCAGCTGGAATCGTGTATGAAAATGGAGTGGCTTTAATGGAGGCCTGATGCTTGCTTGAGCTTCATTAAGCTTCCCTGAATCTATTCCAACCCTTGCCTTACTCTGAAAGTAGCTAGAACTCCTTGGCCAAGTCCAACTGCAAGCTCTGAACTCAACAATGGATGATGGTGGAAAAGAGATTACAGAACAGGGATGATGGTTTGGATCGGCTTGATATCAAGTATGTAAGGTGTTTGAATGATCTAAACACAAAACGCATGAGCCAAATGGAAGATGAATGTGTTTGTGCAGAAACTGTAGGTTTGAGCAGGTTTTTGGTGTTTTGCTTGTCGAGAGTCTTTTTGGTCCTTTTCAAGCGTGTTATGTGTTGCACAATGTTTGTATATTAGTATGGAAATGATCTTAGGTCAGCTTCCCAACAGATCTGCCAATGCTAGCCTTTTTGCCAACTTTCTTGTACTTGAAGCAAAGTGATAAGACCCAAGCTTCACATGCTTGTACCAACTTGCTTAGGGTTGGTATGAGTTTGTACAACTTACTTGAGACCTGTGAGATTTGTATGCACCAAGGGGACAAGTCCAAAGCTCAAAAATGTAAAGTTTGCAAAAGTTTCTCTTTTTCAAAATGGCAATGGAGCCTTTCTACCATAAATGGAATTACAAGTTGGATAAAGGTTCAAAAGCATGGATCAAAGCATTGTTAACTGAGTAAGCATTTAATTAAGGAGTGCGGAACAAGTTTAGGACCTGTACAACATGAATTAGCCAGCATAGGATTGATTTGCAACTTTGTTCTTCATGAAATGGTTTGGACAAAAAGTGAGAAATTTCCAACTTCATCTCTTCGATTCTCCCTACTCAAAAATGATCTTGAAGAGTTCTTGGACATTTTGGAAAGCTTGCAATATTATCTATAATTAATATTTGAAATTCATTTTGAGATACCTCTTGGAACTAGGTGAAAAATTTCCATGAAGTTGGGTCCAAAACATGCCTAAATTAGGGCAAAATTTCACTAAGTTAACAAGTTCATGACCATGTATTCACAAATTTATATCTTGAGATCCAAGCATATTTAGGAAAAAGTTTGTGAAGAAAAGTTGTAGATTTAATGGATATCTACAACTTTCATGTTGGGAACTTTCCTTGAATCAATATGCATCATGGTGTAAAAGTGGCCTAAAGTTGAGAAAAAATAAGAAAATTTTCATACTTAGAAAATTTCGAAGTTATGAAAATTTTCAAATTCAAACCCTAAGTTTCAAACTTGAATTTATTGATGAAAAAGTTTCACACTTGGAAATGTTTTGATGAATTATGACCCTTGGTACTTGATTTTGACCAAAAAGTCAAAGTTTGACTTTTCAGTGTACAATTGACTTTTGATCAGTTGACTGTAAAATTCATCTGTCAATCCAATGAACTTGAGATGTTTTGAGCCATGTAATTAAGTCAAGATGATGCCATTGAATCCTTGAAATAATGCTTGAACTCAATTGGTTATCTGCTAGGTTAAAAAATCAGAAATTGCCTTTCCTCAGTCAAAACCCTAATTTTGACCATTTTGCCCTTTTTGTGATTTGATCAAATTTCTTGAGGAATTGTGATCCAAACTTGACCAAATGATACATGTGAGTTTAAAATGTTGATGGGGATCAATAATTATGAAGCTTGACTATAAATTGGCCATGATTGACTTTTTCCCCAATACAACTGATTTTTAGGTCAATTGTCCAATTGACTGATCAAAAATGTGGTTCAAGGCTTGAAACTTGTCATGAGTGATCTTAAGGATCCATAATGATGTTTGAAAGTCATATGAGGCAATGATGGTCCAAAAATCCTTGTGCAAACTCAAACCCTAATTTTGGGTCATCAGTGCAAGATGAGATGTCTTGAGCTGACCAAACCCTAATCCAGTCTTGAGTCAAAGAGATCTTGTGAGAAAAGTATTGGTAAATGAGAGGGCAAATTTTGGGGTACAACAATGTCCAATATCCTTACCGGGCATGTATATTTGAGTTTGCTTTTGGTTCAAGTGTTCTTTGTCAGATATCTTTAATACGTGTCCAATAATCCTACCGGGCATGTGCATTTGATTTCGCTTTTGATTCAGGTGTCCTCTATCATGTCAACCGTATATATGTCCAATTCAGGCCATTCGTGTATGCTTGATCTCCATTCTTGTGTGAGTCTAACCTTGATACGACACACATTTCCTGATAACTAACTTTTAACCAAAATAAAAATAAAAATATAGAAAAGCCAAAATAAATAATACCCGACTGGCTTCAGAGTACAAATTTTACGGTTCTATTAAGTATTCAATCCTCTTTCACCTTGATTGTTCGAAAGGCTACCGCCAATTTCACCCTCTAGTTAAAGAAGATTGAACAGGGGTAGCTGTTACACCCCAAAATTATCCCTCTTCATTTTCAACCCTAATTGGCTTATACTTCATCTTCATATGTATACATATATGTCATATGGTCTCTACTCATGGAATCGTGGTATTTCTCTGCAAAAGAGAGTTGCAAAAAATGAATGTTCTGTTAAGTAGCATTGTGAAGCAGAAATCGGGGTTCTCAAATTTTAAATGCACTCCTTACAATTTCCAAGCTATCCAATCAACAACCAAGCAAGTCATCATTATATAAAGCTCCTATGTATTCCAACATGCTTTGAACTGTGCAAAAAGTCGAGCGTTTCATTTGATTTGAGACAGTGCAGACAGAAATTTAGCATTGTGTGTTTCAAGCTCAGAAATTCATAACTTGAGATCAAAAAATGGTTTAATAATGATTCTTCGGTCGTTAGAACTATCTTAAGG
This sequence comes from Vicia faba, assembly GCA_948472305.1. NCBI lineage: Eukaryota > Viridiplantae > Streptophyta > Magnoliopsida > Fabales > Fabaceae > Vicia > Vicia faba. Next base: position 263,187,644 of record OX451739.1, read on the forward strand.
CCTTATTCATTTCATTTTTTCATGTCAAAGACTAATTTTGTGAAGAAGATTTTCTAAAGCGCAAAATACCTGAAATGCGTTATACAATGGATTTATCGTTTCTCTAGTTTTCAGATGTTTAAAAATTTGTAACTTCTGACTGGAAAATCATATTTGAATGCTTCTTGGAGCATTTGAATCTTCTATTATTTCCTTCAACTTTAGTGTTCATATCGGAAGTCAATTCATTGAGGAAGATCTCCGAACGCGCGAGTACTCAGAAGCTATACTGTGCAAAAACAATGAAAATAATGTGCTGAACCTTTGTTTTCTGATGTTCATAAATTCATAACTTTCTTCTAGTTTGACGTTTCCATATGGTTCTTTGGGATAAAAATTTGTCTTAATTTTATCTTCGATCCGTATGTTGGGGTCGGGAGCCAGATCTTTGCAGAAGATTCCCAAAAGTGCTAATTACCAAAGAAAATTGCATGCCGAAGCGGTTTTCTACCGGACTATTTCTTGATATTTCATAAATAGCAACTCTCTTAATTTTTATCGTATCGAGATGATTATTGAAGCATGATTTCATAAATTTTGTAAGCTTCAACTTTGCTTCAGGTCCCGAGGTCCGATTGTGCTCTGTAGATTTTGGTTTATTGCTCGCATCCGAAAGTGTGCACGAAAATAAGCTCAAATTGTTCAATACGGTGAAATAAGTCAACTGTTTCTCGCCACTCGAAAATTCATAACTTGCTCGATTTTTATCATATTTCATCCATTCTTTCGGCACGACGTCACAAATTTTTCCATCTACGATTTTGTTGTTGGTCTCGCGTCGAGATTTCGCTCCGATTATCATTGAGTTTGTGAATTTTTTGTTCGACTGCGTTTGCTGACACTGAAAATTCAGTTTGGTGGAAAATTTGATTGAGCTTTCTTTTGGTCCAAACCAAGGCCCAATTGTCAAGACTATATATTCATTTCCTCTCCGTATTTTGAGAAGACAAAAATCATTTTGCTAAATTTCACTCTCAAAAAGCATAATAAACTCCCTCTACTCTCTCTCAAACTCAAGAGGAAGTGAAATTCAAATATAAAAGTTCCCTTCAAGAATCTCTCTCTCTTTCTCACTCTCAAGATACCTCTCTCTCCCCCCACACGCCACGTAGCCTCCAGCGACCGCCACTCGCTTGCTTTCAGCGACTGCCATACCTCCTCACGGCGCATGCCACCTTTCGTCCAAGGCGACCTCCACCACCTTGCAACTAGCTGGAGACTGCCACAAGCTCCTTGCGGACTACCACCAAGCTCCCTGTTGATTGTTAATCCTCCTATTTCATACGAAGTCCGACCGAACTTCCTCTTATTCCAGAATCCTCTTCTCCGATCTCTTCGATTCCAGTATGCATCTCAATTGCTTAATTTGATTTTATATTTAAGCATGAGTTGATGTATTGTTTGAAATGAAGAATTAATTGAATTCTTGAGTTTGATTATTGTTCATGAGATTTGAATTTGATTGGGATTTGATATATAATTGGATTCTTGAGATTTGTTTGGAATTGTTCATGAGATTTTGAATTAGTTTAATGTCTTGGATTGATGATAATGCATAAAAGAGGAATTGGATGATTAATTAGTGAATTCATGTGAATCTTGAGACATAAATCCGATTATGTATCGTAAATGCGTGTTAATACTGGTTTGTAATGTGAATTATGTTTATGTCGAATTGTGTTGAATTGAAGAATTGTGATGAAAATAAAGTTCAAACTCATGAGTTAATTCAAGTTCATACCAATTTTTTGAGGAATTAAGTTTTTCGACATTGAAAACTTTAAATCAGTTGAAATTACATTAACACTTGAAATTTGATTTGAGCTCAGAATTAAGACATCTGGTATAATTTCATTGTTTGTAACTTGTTCACAATTCTTAAGAGATAATACTTGAACCAAAAGGTGTGTTTTCGCATCCGTTTGCATTTTTTGAAATCGATTTCATAAAATATTGGTTTAAGTGTATGTTATTGTCCGCAGTGTGTAAACAAGGTGCAAATCACTTCTAAAATTTGTTTGAAGTTTAATTGATCATATTCAGACATTTATGGATGGTTAATGTTGATTTCTACAGTTTTTATGTGATTTTCCAGGTGAATTTATGATATGGTGTAGTGCTACCCAGACTTCAAATATGCACTTGGCTTGAGTTTTATTTTGTGGTTCATATGTTTCTAGATTTAATGGGACAATTGTGGAACATTGATGTTAATTTCGGTTAATTTTGAGATGACTTTTCATGCACATTTGTGAAGTAAAATGATGCTTCCCGGACACTTTTGTCACATGTTTTTAGTGATACAACTTGCATCTTATGGTTTTTTATGCATAGTTGTTCAATTGTTGATGATTGTGTTCGTGTTTACTCGATTTTGATGAGCTTGCTTGTGCATTTTGTCACATGTGTAAGTTGCTGCCTGGTTTTGGAAGTCAAGCTCCGAATGTGTTTTAATTGTTAAATCATGAATGATTATCCTTGTTTTGATGTTTGTTTGGTATTGACTTCGAGTCTTGTTGATTTTATGAAGACATTTCGTGCGATTCATGTTATGATGCACATGCTGTCCCGTATTTGGTTTTGCATCTCCGTTGCTTATTCAATCTTACCTAGTGCATGATAATATACCATTTTGAGTTGTGGTGTCGATTGTTGAGTTACATTCTATATTCCTTGTCATTTGCTAATTCTTCTTGTGACATTTTACAAGTTTTAGAAGGCGATTCATCGCGATGCATTTGTTCGGCTTTTACTCTTTGCTTGTGTAGCGTTGCTTGGTGCAGAACATTAGATGGATGCATGCATAGCTTGTGATTTATTTCTGCATTGTAATGTTGGATGATTGTATTAGATATTTTATCTGGCTTGATTTGTTGTTTATGCTAGCTCTCTCGAAGACAATCGGGTTCCTTGGCTTGTATTTGCTAAATAATGGACTCTTATCCCTTTGGTATATTTCTTGTTTATTTTTCCACATTTGTTTACTGCTTTTCTGATGCCATGAGAAGTAGGACTAGAGATGCATGTTCTGGAAGTCCTTGCATTAGGCGGGAAATTATGTTTAAAATACCTTTAGAAGGCAATTCCTATGTGCACTTGTTTGTTTACAATTCAGTTTGTTTACATTTGTGCCCAAGACCTCGATGAAGGAGTCCCATTCCCACTCCCATTGATAAGTCCTCAAAAGGAGGTAAGGCGACAGAGGGTCCACAATCGACCCTGTAATTTCTAGTCCCCAGGTCGTTTGTAGCTCACATCGTACATTGACGCTATGAACCGTGATGCTCATGTTATTGAGTCGGTAAGATGGAAAATGGGTTTGTAATCAATCCCCCACACTTTGTCTTCAACTCGCGTTTATGAAACATTGACTCTTTGATATGATCTCAATATTGCCTTCTATCTCCTACCTCGATTTTTTATATCTTGGTCAGGTGTTTAGTTGCTTATAACGATTCAATTATGTTCTTATCTTGCCTTGATTATTTGATGTCTTGGTTACGAGTCGACACCCCTTTCTTTCTTGCCATGATGATTTGATATCACGGTTAAGAACCACTATTCCCCTATTTTGCTTGCCTCGACTATTCTATGTCTCGAATAAGCATCCCTTTATCCTACCTTGATGATTCGATATCATGGTCAGGCACCCCACTTCCTTTATCCTACCTCAATGATACAATATTGTGGTTAGGTATCCCTCTCCTTATCCTATCTTGGTGCCATGATATCTCTATTAGGTGTGTGTTACTTTAGTGAGTGGATACTCCCCAATCTTTATTTGTTTGTTTTGGTTTTGACTTTGTGTGATCGCACTTGTGTGAGTGTTTCTTTAGGTTTTGAACCTTTGCCATGCTCCCTTAGGATACACTTGTTTTGTTTCTGATGCAAGTTAGACATTTGGATTGTAATCCATGCATGCTAACATAGGTAGATATTTCCCTTTTCAAACCTCAACTATAGGACTAATCATTGTATGATAACATTAGGGATATAGCTAGATAGTTTCCCTTAGATGTTTTCTTTTCTTTTTGCATCCTTAAGACTAAAACCTTTTTCTTGGAAAATGCATAAAACACTCTGAAATTTTCAAATCCTTTTTCAAGGTAAAAAACATCAACCAATGCAAACTTTTTTCGCCTTCGGGCCTTTCTTCGAAACTTTCATAAGGATGTGTTAATTCTACTCTATGCAACATGACGCATAAATCCCCAAAGGTCAGGTGGCACTATGTCTAAATTGCTAGAGCACAGATGTAGCATTATCCACCTTCGGGAAATTTTCTTTTAAAACTAACTTTTCAGGTAGAACATGTTAATTCATTTATGTGCCAACGTGTGAGTCTCCAAAGGTCAAGCTGCGACAGAAAGTAGAATTAATATTGCTCTAAAAAAATACAAAACAAACGAAAACTATTGAGCCAAACTATGATGCTCTAATTCCTTAAAAGGGACACACATGCATTTGGTCGCGGGGCCCAGATGAGCTAAACTTTGTAAATATTTCCTTCTTTTCCCCGTGCTTTCTTTTGCATGCATTCCCTCTTTGAATTTTTCCTTTTATCTCGTAAGCTTTAGACTTGAACACATCCTTTTATTAGAACAATAAGAGTAGATCCCATGGAGTACCATGGACGTAAGGGTTTCTAATACCTTTCCCTTGTGTAATTGACTCTCTTATCAATATCTCTCAGTCGTTTGATCATGATTTCACCCTTCTCGGGTTTACTCGATGTTTAACTTTCCCTTCAATTGGGATAAAAAACGTTCGATGGCGACTTCATGGATTTTATATCGATGATATTTCGACTGGTTGTTTCAGAAATATACGGAAATATGTGTTGGGATTTTTTGGGTTATGCGTCTTTTTTATCTTTGTTTTAGATACCTTTACATTTGCTTTTGTGTTCTTTATATAGCACGTGTTTCAACCATCTGAGCTATAATGAGACGTCTCTTCATTTTTCATGCTTAAATGCTTGAGATAACGCCTGTCATCACCTTAACTTCCACCAATCATTTTCTATAACGTTTCCAACATCAATTTTTAACCTTTGTATGACTCTAGGACTGTCTCCTAACCGTTACATTAGACTACAAACCCGGCTATTCGGCGTCTACCAAGGATGTGTTGCCCGAGAGCCTGTCTTCCGACCTCTACAACGATCGAGATAGGTGTTCTGCTCTGGGAACTTGTGCAACTATGGCATCCTGGTAACAACTTTGATCTTTGTTGGTTAAGGATATTATTGTACATTCAGTTCACCATCTCGACTCATGTTGAGAGATATAACCCGACTGAGCTAAAAAATTTAGGATGTACATAAGCCCCCCGAGCATAAAGCTTAAAAGGGTGAGATGTTCGAACAAAGAATCTCAGAATTCCCTCTGACTTTAAGAATATGTCTTAGCTCGACCTTGATCCGTCTAGAGATCGCCCATAGCTCTCGGATGATGATGTATGATGGTGTGTCCAGTCAACAACAATTGTGAATATCTTTACAATATTTCTTCTCTCTCTTTGCAATGATGAATTTTTATAGGAAAACTAATAACATTATGACTTTGAATCAGTTAAACTTACTTATCCATTTTAAACATTGATTGGATAAAAACCCCCAACGCCTTTTCCCTTGTTCTTCATTCCTAGCATTATATCCTCTCTTCAAAGCTGCCCTTGAAGCCGCACGCTTTAACCAACCGATCACAAACCACTTCATGTACTCTTATTATTATTTACCTACTTTTTTCTTAATTTTAGAATGGTTATAATATGTGAGTGTGACAATCTGGGAAATGTATTGATCCCTCAAATTTCCCAAGAGATAAGAGAACTTGGGATTTATGCATGAGGGAATGCAAATATCATTTGGGAAAAGTTGAATTAGATCAAATTATTAAGGAAGTTTATGGTGATATTTTTGCGTCTTGTAGCGATTTTGATTTTGAATCTTCATCATCAGGTTCTGTAGACATAATGATGGACATGATTGGATATTCTATTGACCCATATGTTTTAAGCAATGATTGTAGTTCAATCGACACCAAGTACATTTCCAAACTTCAATCGAAGAAGAAGATATCTTCTACGGGAAATGAAGAAGATGTTATATTGAAGCCTTGCATTCAAGGTGAACGGATATGCATAACTCGACCTTGAGGAGTATCAGATGAATACATCCATTTTTGCTCTAGGGTGCTGGAGGATCTCAAAATTTCTATCCCCATTTACTGATTTCAGGTTCTACATTCTCAAAATCATAAAAATTGCACCATCTCAATTTCGTCCTAATAGTTGGGGTTTTATTAAAGCTTTTCAAATATTGTGTGAGGCCGTGAATATAGTACCCGCATTAGGTTTATTCTTTTTGTTTTTTAGGTAAAATAAGTCGATAAGGGAGGGTGGATCTCCCTTAATGTCCTTTCATGGGAAAAAGTTCTCCAAGTTCATACAACTAACTATAAAGGGTTCAAGGATAAGTTTCTTCGTGCTAAAGGTGGGAGCATATGTCCTCACGTGATGTATGTGTTGGATGGGAACCATCACTTTCATATTTACCATATGGATAACTCGGATATCTCTATCTATAAAACGTATTCAGACAAAGGGGATGTATAGTTTGGACTTCGAAGGCCTACGTTTGCCCCATTTTGAGCCATTATTTTTCGACCATGGCTGCCAGATTATTCTCCCTTGGGTATTCGTCTTGTCGAACCCGTTGAAGAACTTCGTCTACATCCTGATTTCAATTCACCATGACTATCCTTGGGGTTGGCTCTTCCCTTGGTGTCACCTATTCGACCCTGGGTTGTTCAATCCTTCGTTGCCGGTCGACATCGCCAATGTTTTGTGCTATTGGTGGTGCCTGGTTGACAATTTAATTTTATTAGAGAACCATTTCTTGGTTTTCTCTTATCCATTATCGCCTAGGATGTTAAACTTGGGGTTGAGGAGCACGAAAAAAGTCTGCAATTCCCGTCATATGCACTGCTAGTTGTTGATTCGTTCGTGCATTTTGTTGATTTGTTTCAGTAGCATTTTGAATTAAAGGATTAAAGATAGTACCCATTTGTTGGGCTAACACACCAACCATTTTGTGGTTGCTATCATCCATTTCTTATCGAAACACTGCTGTAGAATTCGTTGTTAAGTTAGGCAACTGTGAAACGAATCCTATGGGAGGGATATTTCAACCCATGTTATTGACCCCTGATCCTGATCCTTGTACTGGTGAAAATGTTGACAGTATTGGAGTAGGAAATGTTGAAGTACTAATGTTAAGGCTTGCCATTATTCATGTTGGCATGCCATATGTTTGTTTGCGGCCATCCATTGGCATTGTGAATCCAGACGCAAAATGCCTGAAGTTCGTTGCCCCTGGTTGCCTTGGGGTCGGTGGTGGACCCTGTGTTTGCACTAGGGACAAAGTTGGACCATTGGAAGTGTTTGTCGATGTTCCTGTTATATTTTCTTGAACAAGCATCGACTCAGTTGCAGACAATGTAGCCGTTCTTTCCCCTGTCGAAGGGGGTGGTTGTTCTCCATTGTTATTGGGTGGGTTAACCATCTTCATAATATATTTTATTTTTTTGGAATTTGTTAGTTAGTTTTGGCTAATTTTCCACTCCTTAATCTCATACAACTATGTCAAACAAGATAGACTAAAATAAACACAAAATAAAGAGTTTGTGATATGAACACGACACTGTCCGACTATGCGTGCCAATTTGTTTACCGTGAAAATTGGTAAACAACCACTAGTCTTCTGAATTCTAGAAACTCTGGTAACTTACAAGATCAACTAAATTGATCACAGGACATGTGTTGTGTTTCATTGGTTTATATCTTTCGAATGCTCATCTTTTCAAAGGTTATGGTTAAAGTGTAAAGCAAAAAAATTCTATGTAAAGTGACTATAGGAAAGTAAAAAGACTTTGACTTAAAAGTAAAATGAATGAATGATATTCTGGTAAAAATGAATTGATAATTAAGTAAAATATGGTGATTCATACGTACATTCTCAAGTAACTCTTTTCTCTAAATACTGGTACTTCGAGTTTTATGAGTAATTTGTACAAAAGTGAACACACTAAAATCTAACATTTAGATCCTAATTTATACTACTTCGACCATAATGATCTTACACCATAGATGTGCCACGTTAGACACTGCATGCTTCCTTGAAACCTCGGGCTTCCACACGTCCCTCTGGATAAGAATAAAGCATTTGAATTTAAATCCGCCTTCAATTCAAAGCACCAAACATCATGATATGATCAGTCGAATTATTTGAATTCAAATCTCTAAATATCTTTAAATCTTGAAATATATTTAAGTCTTATAAATTCTATAATAATAATACTTCACTAATTATCAACCCTTATTTGGTCAGTCAGTCGAAAAAAATTATAGGTAACAATCTTCACATCCCCTTTGTAAATGTGAACTTTCTTCGACATCCTTTCATTCTTCCAAATTATGTACCGTCGAAATTCCATCCAACAAATTACCCCCCAAAAATGTTTATTTTGTAATATTTGAAGAAATAGACATTTTTTGCAAAGTCTCAATTTCGACGCAAAATTCTTCTTGTGATGATTATTACTGCTGTGATGTCATGGTCATGATGACCTTATTTCCAAACGTCTCATTGAGACTTGCGTAGTTCATATTTTCATCATTGCTATAATAAAGTAGGTAAAAATCGTGGCTTTCCCAAAAAGTTACCATCTTGTCAACTAATTAGACATTGACATGTGCCCTACTATCTTTCATTATTAAAATGAAAATGAACCATTTCTTGCCATATTCATTATAAATACTTCTTCTTCTTTAAATCATCCCTTTTTCTACTCTCAAAACTCTTCAAGAACTTGCGATTTCCTTCATTTTCTCCCTTTTAAAAATCAACCAAAACTCCAACTCTCTTCAACAATGGAACCCTCCAAGAAAGACAATAAATCTTCTCAAGACTTGAAGAAAGCCAAGGATGATGCTACTGTTTCCATCGGTCACATTGCGAAACTCACTTTGATTGGAAACAAAGAATTTGTGCCAACTCCTACACTCTCTGCAGAATAATGCGCCATTTATGCATCTCAGGTAATCATTCTTTTCACTCTTGCTGATAGAAAATTAAGATATATGGGTCCATTGGTTAATGTAGATGACTTAGAGAAAACTAAAGGTTTTTTCCCACTTATCGTTTAACCAAACCCATAGATAGTAAACCTAGTTCCCCCAAAAATGCAGATGAAAAGGTTGATCAAAACCCTAAAGAAACAACTGCAAAGACTACTCAGGGAAAGAATCCCTCAGTGCAAAGGCAGAAAAGCCATTTCATTTAGATTATATGATCGAATCCTTTAGGCCTTTTAGATTATGCCCAACGAAGGACAGCAAGCCATATCTCGATTGGCTAGCTAAAGTCGAACAGAAGAAATCCCAAGTCTGGAAAGACATGGGTATTTTCAACCTAATTCAGTTGTCGAAAGTTGGACCAAGCTATTGCCAACATATGATAATAGAATATTTGAACTTCTGGGATACCACTTATAATACCTTTCATCTCACTTGTGGAATGATTACTCCCACCCTTTTGGATGTTGCTGCTATAGCTGGGCTTCGACCCTCTGGAGAAATCTTCGATCCCATTGAGCAAACAGAAAACACCATTGACTTCTATGTTGACCATGCTGGCTTCATAAAATATATTACTCGTTATCATGCTAGAGGATAAGAAGTATCATACGTGGAACACATATCGTTCCTTGCGCTATATCGATGTGTTTTCTGCAACAAACCTCTACAAATGGTAAGAGATTCTTAACCCTAACCAACTGACTTCACTCTGGTCAAATTATTTACCTTAGTAAATAATTATAGCTGGACTTTATGAGTGTTTATGGGAAGCTACAAGAAACATGAAAGCTTATGAAGCAGGGAACAATTTACTCTTGGCTGGGCCTTATTGGATTTTTCAACTTTGGCTGAATGCCACTTTTGAACCTTCTCTTTTCACCTCTGGACAAATAGACAAAACAGATCCAAAATCCAAAATCTAAATATTGAGGGGAAGAGGTTGGTTTGATTAACCCCAAATGGAAAAGGAAAGAATCTAGAGGAATGCTTTACAAGTTATGTTATGATGTTTGCCAAACGTCATAACTTTACTCCTTCGATGGTCCCTTTTGCTCAGAGAACCCATGACCCTGAATGGTTTACAAGATCCCTCTTTGATATTTTGCCACTTCAAGAGGAAAAAACCTTGGCCATCTGGCAAGCTTTCCTCCCAGGTTGATCACCACAAGACTTATGCCTATTAAGAGCCACATCATCTTACTCGTCTATCAACCCAATTTTGTCGCTCCATAATTTGGACTTTGCCAATTAATTCTTGAACCTCTTTTCGAAAGAAAAGTGTTGTTGGCTTCCAAGGAATGCACTTCAATATTCTTGAAAGATAAGAACAAATGCAATGCTACTCCACATTTGCTGAATTCAAACTCATTCCTTTCCAACCCTCCTTTTATTGCACCAAAGCTTTCGATAGTTGGTGGAGGAAACATTACTCCAACAAAATGTTCGATGCAACCATCCTTGCTCAACAACTGACAAAAGCTTCTGCCTCTGTGCAGGATCATATCAAGAAAGGTATGAAGACTTACATCAAAGAGATTCAGGTGTTCCAAAATTACTTTGAATCTGTTTACAATCCAAATGACGTTAGTCGAACCATATTTAATGCAGTGAAACCTTAGAGAGAAAAATTTACTAAAATGCTTTCATATTTAAATATCACCTCAAGTGTAAAACTAGAAAATAGGTATTACTTAGATTTTAAAATTGAATCACCAAAGTTCCCAAAGTTACCCAATGATGATTTTGGCCTGGTATTTTACCCTCCTTACCCAGACTGGCTCGTCTGTGGGAATTATCACAAATTTTTAAAGCAAGAGTCTACAAAACATGCTGAAAGAGTGGTTTCGACTAAGCATACATTGGAAAGTTTTAAAGGCTTCCTTGACTTCGATCTAAACCAAGTTACAATACTTTCCCTAGAAAGTGAAGGTGTGAAACTAAAGGATCTCATGATCCCTTCGATCATCTTTGTCATTTTTCTTTCTTAATTGATACAAATTAATCATCTTGTAATGTTCCTTTATATTTTTAAAATAAACTGTTGTACCCCAAAATTTTCCTTCCCATTATTCAAGAATTTTCTTCTAGAGTTTTCATTTGCTCAAGGTTGCCCAAGAATTAATCAGACAAATTCTCCTCCTAAGCAATTGACCTATAACTAGGGTTTTGTACTTATCAAGGAAGATTTGGTTTCTAAGGCCTCAAATTGATTTCATGGTTTCTTATATGTGTTTAAGAAGTCTCATACCAAGTTTCATGCCTTGCATCACAAGTTTGCTCAGTCAGTTGCTCAGATGACTGAAAATCAATTGTATTGGACAAAAAGTAAATTATGGTCAACATACAGTCAAACTTCAAGGTTTTTGGTCAACATAAAGTTTTTGAATTGATATTCATCATTTTATCAAGGGTTGATCATGATTCATCAAGAAAACTCCCAAATCATCAAAAGTCAAAAGTTGCCAAATTAGGGTTTTCTTAAGGAGAAGTCAACTGAACTTTGACCAAACATAACTTCCACATGCTTCATCATATTTTCCTCAACCAAAGCTCATTTTAAGGAGATTCAAATCTTTACAACTTTGACTCTCGAAGCTCAAGTCCAAAAAATTCTTCATTTGAGAGATATGGGCCAAAACATTATAGGTCATTTCAAAAGTCAACAAAAAGACACTTTTTATCAAGGCAACTTAAATCAAGATAAAGTCTTCAAATGCAAAAATGATCAAAAGAGAGATTGTAAAGGAAATCTTAATATTTCTAAAAAGTCCAATATCACCTTCAAGTGACAAAAATTAATGGAGTTATGATTGGTGCAAGTTGGGAAAGTTTGAGCAAATACATGAAACCAAAAGTGACTAAACTTAAATTTTTGACTAATGGGCCTAACTTTTGAGGTTCAAACGTGCTTGTGACATGTTTAAGGACCTCTAAATCCATTCATGCATTTTTGTGATTTTTATTTCTTTTTATTTTGATTTTATTCATTTAAATTCAAAATAAATTAAATAAAATGTCAACTAAATGGATTTAGGCGCATGGCTTTGGTTTTGAACCAAATTTGAAGCCCAAAGAGCTCAGGTACAACTAAAAAAGTCGTGTGAGAGCATAGAGATGTGATTAGCCTAAAAAATAAACTTTTCATGCAAGATTGAAAGAAAATCTTCTCACCATAATGCATAAAGATATTTTCCACAATTGTTGACCTAATACATTCCTCTATATGTATTTAAGAATATCAGATCAAAAGGGACACGCGTACAAACCCTAAATTCCTTAAAATTTTGAAGAAAACTAGGGCAGAAGAAAACCCTATTCTCCAACGAGTTTCAGTCAGTCTTGAGCCTCCCGTTAGCCTTCTGGGGGTACCTGGATTCCGTCCCAACCCTTACTTAGGTCCACAACACGTTAGAATCCCCCAACTCGACATCGTCAGTTGGTTTTTGTCTCTTCAATCTCAAACTATTAAACCATGCCATTTAAGAGAGTTTTATGCATATATATTTATTCATAATCATGTTTAGAATCATTTAGAATCACTGGTTGCAAGGTTTAGTGCAAGAACAGGAATTCGCCATGGCTAGGGCACTGAGACCGTGTTTCTTCAAAACCCTAACTACGATGGTTTTCAGACCAAACAAACACGATCATTGAATTCACAGGGGTTTAATTACCTAACCATGGTCATTAGTTTTTGTTTTCAATTGATGTTGACAGGTTTTCAAAAAAGGCCAACTGGAGAAGATGGTGGTCAACCACCATATGTGGTGGTCTGACCCTCCCTGGGCTGCACGCCTTCATTCTATTTGTCCATTCAAATAATGGGGACCCACTGTCACATATTTGTTTTGTAGTTCAAAATAAAAGGCGTTTTTATTATATAATAGGATATTTTTGTTTCATATATCAGATGTACAACCACCCCAATGGCAAGGCAGCATGCGTTAGAGCATTCATGTGCAAGTGCATGGGTTTGATCCCTGCCTCTTGCATTTTTTCTTATTTTATGATTCTTGCAGTTCTAGTGTAGCACGCATCACACATCAACCATGCACCTCCTCAATAATCACCATCCGATCACGCTCAAATCCAGATCCAATAGTCCAGATCTTATTTCCATGCAACACCGTCAAGAGCCTCCCATACTGGATCAGGTGCTGAGCTTACTGGGCTTTGGACTCAGATTGCAATCTGGACCCCCCCAAATTGCTTCAAATCAGGCCCAAATTTTCTTTTCTCTTTTTATATTTTCCTTCTTTTCTTTTAATTATTTGTTTGTTATTATTAATTAAAATTGTAAGTGTTTGTTGGCAGCAATTTTGGTAAAACAATGTGCTGTTAATGTTTTGCTAAATGTCTTGACATTTGTAGTAAACTATTTTGAATAAAGTCAAAACATATGTCTTGACATCTTCCTCCTGAACTGAACTCAGCCAACATCAGTTTATGTTTTTCTGTTTCTTGATTTCCTGCGCTCCATAATTCAAGATTTGTGACTCACAGGACGCAAAAAATATGGAGGAATATTTTTAAAAATGCATGGATTTTATCTTGACCTGTTTTCATGGAAATATTCAAAAGAATTGAATATTTGGTTATAAGCCCAAGCCCACAGCTGCGCATATATAAGGACTTGCTTCCTTATTCAAACAACTACAACTTTTGAAGAATAATACTTTCTTTTTGTTTTAAAAAGTCCAAGTCTTTTAATTGTCAAACACTCTAGTATTGATTTAATACCTGTGTTGTTATTTGGGTTGTTAATTGTGTATCATTCATAAGCTTTTAAGCATTGAATGATTGAAGTTTTTAAACTTGTTATTTCTGTTGTTTCTTCACTGTAAGTGATTGAAGGGATTTGAGGAGGGACTCATACCTAGGTGAGTCTTAGGTAGAAGTATAACACGGATAGTGATTAAGTGATTAGATCGTAAATTGGTTGTTTACTGAGGGTCTATGAATTGATACTATTTAGTGGACTTGTCTCTGGCTTGGTAGCCCCCAAAGTAGGTGTTGTTGTAAACTGAACTGGGTGAACAATCTTTTATGTTTTTACTGCTTTTGTTATTACTGCTCTTTACTTGTAAACAAATATTTGTATCATGATATCTCATTCGATATCACATACTTGATACCAGAATTTAAATTGGTATCAGAGCAGGCATCCTGCTCTTTATCTAGGTGAGATCCTAGGAAGATACTTTATGGTACTATGGACAAGGAAGGAGGATTTGTGAACAGACCACCCATTCTGGAAACCACGTATGGTGGCCTTTCTAAAGTCACTAGACAATAGAGCTTGGAAAGCTGTTTTAAAAGGATGGAAGCGCCCTGTCAAATTGGGAGAAAATGGAGAACCTACTTCTGAATTAAAATTGGAAGAAGATTGGTCTAAGGAAGAAGATGAAATTGCTCTTGTAAATTCTAAAGCCTTGAATGCTATATTCAATGGAATTGACAAGAACATTTTCAGATTAGTGAATACATGTGAAGTTGCTAAGGATGCACGAGGGATTCTTCAATCTACTCATGAAGGCACGTCCAAAGTTAAGATGTCAAGACTTCAGTTGCTCACCACAAAATTTGAGAATGAAGGATGATGAAAGTATAAATGACTTCCATATGAACATTCTTGAAATTGCTAATGCCTCCAGTGCTTTAGGAGAGAAAATACCTGAAGACAAATTGGTGAGAAAGATGCTCAAGTTTCTTCCCAAGAGATTTGATATTAAAGTGTCTGCTATAGAAGAAGCTCAAAACATTGACAAAATGAAAGTGGATGAACTTGTTGGATCCCTTCTAACATTTCAATTTAGCATCAATGAAATATCTGAAAAGAAGAACAAAAGCATAGCCTTTGTATCAAATGCTGAAGATGAAGAGGAGGACTGTGATCTGGATACATATGGAGGAATATCAAATGCCTTAGCTATGATTGGAAGACAGTTTAACAAAGTGATAAAAAGAATGAACAAGAACCAAAGATCAAATGTCAAGAACATCTCATCTGACATCCATAAGTAAAATGAGGTTGGAATAAAAATGGATAAAGAAAAAACTTCTCAAGGGAAGGGAATACAATGTCATGAATGTGAAGGCTTTGGTAACATTAGAGTTGAATGTCCTACATATATTAAGAAACAGAAGAAGAATCTACCTGTTACCTGGTCTGAAGAGGACTCATAGAGTGATCTTGAAGAATCTTCCAAGTATGTTAATGCATTAACTGGAAAATATGTATCTGATGAAGAGTCTAGTGATGGGGAAATAACCTTTGATGAGTTAGCTGCTTCATACAAAGAACTATGTCTCAAAAGTGCAGAAGTGTGTATTGAAGGGGAGAAACAGAAAGCCCTCATAACTTAGCTGAAGGAGGAAAGGGAAGAGCATCTTAAAACTATTTCTGATATGGAAAGTGAAGTGTCTTCTCTGAATTCAAATCTTGACAGAATGGTCAAATCTCTCAAGATGCTGAATAATGGGTTTGACATATTAGATGAAATTCTCCAAACAGGAAGAGTGACAAGAGATAAGAGTGGTCTAGGTTTCAATGAGAAAAAGGAACCTAACTCAAAAGAGATTTAATCTGTTTCCACTCATGCTAAGTCTAAACCAAAGATGTCGAATCAAATGTCTCAACATCTTGGCAAACATCATGGTAAGAAAGGACATATGGGAAAACATCATGGTAAGAAAGGACATCTTGGCAAACATCATGGTAAGAAAGTGCATATGGGAAAACATCATGGTAAGAAAGGACATATTGGCAAACATCATGGTAATAAAGGACATCATGGGAATAAAAAGCCTAATCACACCAGAGAGAATCCCCAGCCCTAGAGATGTCATCACTGTGGAAGGCTTGGTCATATAAGGCCCTTCTGTTTCAAATTGTATGGGTATCCTAAGACTACTCCTCCTCCCAAGACTGATAAGATGCCACAAAATAGAAAAAATAAGAAACAATGGATTCCCAAGTCTAATGTTGCTAGTTTCATAGCTCACACCTCCCTCAAAGTATCAACCAAAGATGGCTGGTATTTTGACAGTGGCTGTTCTAGACACATGACAGGTATCAAGAATCTGTTGATGGATGTCAAATATCATTCCACCAGTTATGTGACTTTTGGTGATGGAGCAAAAGGTGAAATCAAAGGTGTTGGCAAGCTTAATTGATCAAGAGTCCTTAAGCTTGATGATGTGTTACTTGTTAAAGGGCTAACAACTAACCTGATAAGCATAATCCAATCGTGTGATCAAGGATTCAAAGTTAACTTCACCAAGGAAGAATGTCTTGTGTGCAATGAAAAGAATTAAGTTCTTATGAAAGGAATCAGATCTAAAGACAACTGTTATTATTGGTTCCTCAAGAGTTAAACTTCTCCTCACCATGTGTTATAACCAAAGTTATGATGGAGTTAATAAATGTTATTATTGATGATAGAGGATGGAATGTTGAAGAAGATGTCTCAGAAGATGTTGGAACATATTTTCCTGATAGTCCAACTGAATCAAATGACAGAAGTATTAATTCTAATCCTCCTCAAGAAGATCCCCAACTTAGTCACCTCAATAAAGGACCTTCAATTAGAACTCAGAAAGATCATCCTAAGGAGTTTATCATAGGAGATCCAAACAAAGGGGTTACTACCAGATCAAGAGAAGGGATTTTAAAATCTTGGTTTGTATAAAAAATAAAGCCTAAGAATGTCAAAGAGTCCCTAACTGATGAGTTCTGGATTAATGCTATGCAAGAGGATCTTGAACAATTCAGTAGGAGTGAAGTTTGGGATCTGATTCCAAGACCTGAAGGGACAAATGTAATTGGCTATAAATGGGTATACAAGAATAAATCTGATGAAAAACGGGTGGTCACTAGAAATAAGGCAAGGTTTGTTGCACAAGGATACACTCAAATTGAAGGAGTTGTCCTTGATGAAACCTTTGCTCCTGTGGCCAGACTTGAATCAATCAGACTACTCTTGGGAGTTACATGCATACTAAAATTTAAATTGTTTCAAATGGATGTAAAGAGTTCTTTCTTAAATGGATATCTGAATGAAGAAGTCTATGTGGAATAACCAAATGGATTTGTTGATCCAAGTTTCCATAAAAATGTTTACAAATTGAAGAAAGCTTTGTATGGATTAAAGCAAGCTCTAAGAGCTTGGTATGATAGGTTAACCGAATTTCTTGGTGAGAATGGATACAGGAAAGGTGGCATAGATAAAACCCTTTTTGTCAAGGAAGAAGAAGGGAAGACCATGATTGCACAAATTGATGTTGATGATATTGTGTTTGGTGGGATATCAAATGAGATGGTTCAACATTTTATCAAGCAAATGCAGTCTGAATTTGAGATGAGCCTTGTTGGTGGATTAATCTATTTTCTTGGTCTGCAAGTTAAATAAATGAAAGATTCCATATTTTTATCACAGAGCAAGTATTCCAAGAATATAGCAAAGAAATTTGGGATGGAAAAAGCCAGTCACAAAAGAACCCCTGCTCCCACACATCTGAAGTTGACTAAAGATGAAAAAGGAGTAAGTGTAGATCAAAGTCTCTACAGAAGTATGATAGGTAGTCTTCTATATCTCACAACTAGAAGACTGGACATTGCCTTTGCTGTAGGGGTGTATGCAAGATATCAAGCTGATCCTAAAGTTAGCCATGCCAACCATGTGAAGAGGATTCTTAAATATGTGAATGGGATAAGTGACTATGGTATGCTATAATCTCATGGATCAAATTCTGCCTTAATTTGTTTTTGTGATGCTGATTGGGCAGGAAGTGCTGGTGATGGAAAAAGTACATCAGGAGGATGCTTCTTTCTTGGAAATAATCTCATATCTTGGTTCAGCAAGAAGCAAAATTGTGTGTCTCTGTCCACTGCTGAGGCTGAGTATATTGTTGCAGGAAGTAGTTATTCTCAATTGGTTTGGATGAAACAATTGTTAACAGAATACAATTTCAAATAAGATGTCATGACATTATTTTGTGACAATTTAAGTGCCATAAACATATCAAATAATCCCATTCAACACAACATGACCAAGCATATTGACATTCGTCATCACTTCATAAGAGAACTTGTTGAAGAAAAGATTGTTGCCTTAGAACATGTAGCCACTGAATCGCAACTGGATGACATCTTAACAAAGGTTTTGGATGCTAATAAATTTGAGAATTTAAGAGGAAAATTAGGGATCTGTTTATATGAGGGTTTGTAGCAACTAAAGGTGTGTGGGAATATCATTAAAGTGATATTGTATTTCCAACAAATAAAATTTCAAAAGAAATCATTACAAGACTGCCTCAAAGTGTTTCCCACACGCTACGAAAATTCATCTCTCTACTTTCACAGACTCTTCATTCTTCTCTACAGAAAAAGAACCATTGCCATTCTTCATCGCTTTGTTCAAAAATTCTCAAACATGTCTCAACGTCATACATCATCTTCCTCAAAATCTGCCAACCTCCCTGAAAATCTTTCCCTTGACAGAGTACTCGATGCTACTCCTCTAACAACCATCCCACCTCTTGATAAAAAGGTCAAGAAACCCAAATCATCACCTGCAAAGAAATCCAAATATGATAAAGGTAATTCTTCCACTGCTACTGATAATAGGACAAAAGAAGAGATTGTTAATGTTGATAGAAGCATCAGAAGGCTAGTAGACAAAGTATTAAATGAAGGCTTTGCCATATGTTTGTTCGCGGATATCCATTGGCATTGTGAATCTAGATGCAAAATGCTTGAAGTTCGTTGCCCCTGGTTTCCCTGGGGTCGCTGGTGGACCCTGTGTTTGCATTAGGGACAAATTTGGACTACTGAAATTATTTTTCGATGTTCCCGTTGTATTTCCTTGAACATGTATCGACTTGGTTGCATACAATGCAACTATACTTTCCCTTATCGAAGGGGGTGGTTGTTATCCTTTGTTATTGGATGGGTTAACGATCTTCGTAGTATATTTTCTTTTTAAAATTTATTCGTTAATTTTGGATAATTTTCCACTCCTTAATCTAATACAACAATTTTAAAAAAGATAGACTAAAATAAACACAAAATAAAGACTTTGTGACACGAACACGACACTGTCCCACTGGGCGTGCCAATTTGTTTACCGTGAAAATTTGTAAACAACTGCTAGTCTTCTGAATTCTAGAAATAATGGTAACTTACAGAATCGATTAGATTGATTCTAGGACATGTGTTATGTTTCGTTGGTTTATATCTTACGAATGTTCATCTTTGCAACGGTTATGGTTAAAGTGTAAAGGACAAAAATTCTATTTAAAGTGACTATAGAAAGTAAAAAGACTTCGACTTAATAGTAAAAGGAATGAAAGAGATTATGGTAAAATTAAATTGACAATTAATTAAAATATGGTGATTCATACGTACATTCTCAGTTAACTATTTTCTCTAAACACTGACACTTTGAGTTTTATGAGTAATTTGTACTAAAGTGAACACACTAAAATCTAACATTAAAATCCTAATTTATACTACTTCGACCATAACGGTCTTACACTGTAGAAGTGACATATTTGATTTTGTATGCTTCCTTGAAACCCCAGTCTTCCACGCGTCCCTCTGGATAAGAACAAAGCATTTGAATTCAAATTCGCCTTCAATTCAAAATGCCAAACATCATGATATGATCTGTCGAATTATTTGAATTTGAATATCGAAATATCTTTAAATCTTGAAATATCTGTAAGTCTTATACATTCCATAATAATAAGACTTCAGTAATTCTCAACCTTTATTTGGTCAGACAGTCGACATCACCTTTGTAAATTTGAACTTTCTTCGACATCCTCTCATTCTTCCAAATTATGTACCATTGAAATTCTAACCAACGCAGTGTCCGAGTTTGATTATGATAATTTAGATGCTTTAGAGGTCCAAGATTTTTCCATATTAGATGTCTTTCAGATGATAAAGGTTATGGATTTACTAGGTCTAGTTGAAGATCCAGAATAAATATTTGATTTTCTAGGTAATACCTATATGTCTTGACACATTTTATTTACTATATTGTCCATATCGGCATACTAAACCTTTTTCTTGTTTTCTTTTTAGAAAAAATGATAAACATATCATTGAAGGAGAAGAGGAAGTTGATGGCTCAGGCGAGGGTGAAAAGAGGTGAAAAATCTGAAGTTATGATTGACCTATCCAACATCCAAACTTGGGCTCTGAGAAAGAGAAAAGTAAACTATGGGAAAGCTACCCCTAGCATATCTGAGCCCCATAGATCCTCACTCCCTCACTATGGTGGCTCAAAATCGAGCTCCCCTAAGAAGATAAAGACTTTAATTAGTGACTCGATTTGTAATGCAGACTAGGAAGTTATTACCTTGATTCAACAAGTCGTTGGTAGTTAAGAATATAACCCATCCAAAGAATTCAAGTTCTAGTCTAACAACTTTGATGATCTGAAATACCTCTAGAACCATTTAAATGATGCCGAAGATGTTGAAAATATTAGGACCATAAGAGCGCAAAAGTTGACGCAGAAAATTGGGTCATACCTAATGCAGTGTGTTGTCGTGACCCAGGGTCTATTTGAAGTCAGAGATTCATATGAGCAAAATGAAATTCGTCTTAACAAGGAAAAAGTTAGCTAAAGGAAAACCAGAAAGCCCATATTGACAAGATAAAAAACTGGAAAAGAAACTGTTGGAGGCATAAAAAATAGAAAGAAACCTTAAAGTCTAACTATTAGGATCTCCAAGAAATCGTCGCCAGCTTGACCAACGATGTGGAATCAGCTCAGGAGTCTACTGAAAAACTGGAAAAAAAAGTCTTTACAAGAGGCTCAAGTGGACATCCTTTCAGCAGGTGACCTAGCCTTCGAAAGAGCTAAAGATCAGGCTTTATGCCTTTATTCCAGATTTAATATGTCCGATATGGACTTTTAAATATGCAAGTGGATGGTTGTCTTATGGATATGGAGGAAGATAAGTCTTCTCTTGAGGCCGACGCTTCCAAGGATGACACAACTAGCGAAGGGACTCTTGATGTTCACGAAGAAGAGAAAATTGAATATTGATATATTGATGTTTTATGCTTTTGTTGTTAGTCATTCGTTGGGATGCATTTTGTAGTATTTTGGATAATTTCCTTTTCTTTTTTGTATAGTTTTTTAGCTCTTCTAAGGCCATTTTGTCATTTTAGTCTTTCTTATACTAACGTTGTAGCCTTAATGTATTCGTTTTACTTAATCATTATTTTATTCACTTGGTTGGGAATATAAATTGAGTGTTTAACCCAAAGTGAATCTTAATTTTGATAAGGTTTATACCGTAGAAATTAAATGCCATGATGGGCAAGGAATCCCGAAGGATCCTGATATATCACATGCAATTTCAGTCAGTCCCAATTAGATTGCATGGACCCAGACACATGGTCAGTTTGCCTGTGATGTTATATATGGTCAGGGGTGTGTTAACAAAACCAGGCTAGAGGCGTGTTAACATAGTCGAGATGCTAGAGGTATATTAACCTATCATATTTTTATGTGGTCAGAGGTGTGTTAACATAACCAGGTCAGAGGTGTGTTAACATAGCCGAGATTTCAGAGGTATGTTAACATAACATATTTTTATGTGGTCAGAGGTGTGTTAACATAACCAAGCTAGAGGTGTGTTAACATAGTCGATATGCCAGAGGCATATTAACATAGCATATTTTTATGTGGTCATAGGTATGCTAACATAACTAGGCTAGAGGTGAGTTAACATATCCTAGATACCAGAGGTATATTAACATAGCATATTTTATGTGGTCACAGGTGTGTTAACATAATCAGGCCAGAGGTGTGTTAACATAGATGAGAGGCTAGAGGTATATTAACATATCATATTTTTATATGGTCATAGGTGTGTTAACATAACCATACCAGAGGTGTGTTAACATAGCCGATATGCCAGAGGTATATTAACATAGCATATTTTTATGTCCAGATGAACTAGGGGGTCTTCGGTATTTTTATGCTCGGCGTGACGACAAGCTGAGATCGACCTATTTTGATCGTTCTTAACTTTCTTCTAAATGTAAAAACATTATCAAAGATTAATATGAATTGTGGGTGCCTCATTAAAAATCCTTTCCCTTGCAAGAGAAAAGAGTGTTACTCCATTATTTTTATTTAAATAACATCATTTCATAGTTTTATCTATAATAAAACCTTAGGCTGGTAACATTCTAAGTCCTAGTGTTGTAACTGGTTTTTAAATGAGAGTCTCCACCCTTAATTTTTATCCTAAAGAAGGGAATATAAAGGATAACCCTAAAAAGTTAGAGATTCTAGGTTTTTTGACTCAGTTTTAGACGAAGGGAAGGTGTTAGGCACCCTCATCTACCTTATTCACAAGGATACTAGGGTTAGAAGCGCAATTTTTAGGAAACAGGGTTTTAATTTTTTATTAGGGGAACTCGCCACGATTTTAGTCGGATGCCTACATATCCTCTTAGGAGGAATCAGAGTCTCAATACATAGTTCGCGGTTGGTTTTTGTTTTTAGGGATTACGAAAAAATATTTGAATTTCCCGCGTGCTTAGTCGATTTAAATATATTCGTAACCCTCTTTGAAAATTTAATTGTTGAATTAATTTGATTATGAAAATGATTTGGTGTTGGTTAAATATTTTCTTAATGTATTAATTATAGAATATCTTTATTAATGTATAATAAAAAAGATTTTTTTAATGCAATAAATAAATGAAATATTTTGAATGATTTTTGGAAAATATAATTGATTTAATAATAATAATAGAATTTTAAAATTATGAATATATATTGAAATGTAAAATATAAAAAAATATAAATATAAAAAACTGAATTAAGTTAAAAACACAGGGGGGGGGGGTATGGATAATCTTAAGCTATTAAAATAGAAGGGTGTAAATAGTAGGGCCCTGAATTTAGATATTGAATTCAGGCCCAAATGGCAGGGGGTGTATTTTTGAACTATGCAGTAAGATTGGGGGTGTGTGAGCAGTAGGGGCCCAAGTCCAGATTTTGGACTTGGCCCATTAAGCCAAGGGGGTTTGAAAGTGTGTGTAATAGCAAAATAAGGGGGTTTGGCTAGCAATGGGCTAGGCCCAAAAGGTATGAGATCTGTTTGAACAGCGTGCGAACAAGAGCACCATAATGCGGTGGATGCATGCATCAGTGACGTTGGATTGAGATCACGTGGACATGATAGAGAACGAATGTGGGACGACACACATTGGATCATAAGGAATCATATATTTTGTTTTACAAAAAAAATCATTTCATTCTTTTGTATTCCTATATCTTCCCGTCTCTGCTCTCTCTCTCTTCCAACCTCACCCAAACAACACCCAAACCCTAAATTCTAATCCTGGCGGCAGCGCTACATCTGATCTCTTCTCTTCCTCTCTGATTCCACTACAAACCCCCAAACCCTAAAAATGCTTCCAAAACCCCAATAACAGCTACAAAGATCCAAAGAAAGTTATGTGCTTACCTCAGATCCTGAGTTTGAAATTCGTGTTTGCTTGAGCTTCTTCTGATCGTCCTCGTTTATCTTTAACAGGTACAACAACGGTGGTTTGACAGAGACACGGTGGAGATTGAAGCAGCAGCGACCCAACTAGGGTTTCAGATGTTGAAACCCTAGGTGGTGGTGAAAAAGAGTTGGCGAGTCTCTCTCTGTCCTTCTTCTCTACTTCTCCTATTGATTTTCTCCATCAACTCCTTTTTCTTGTTGTAATTTTTTCTTCCCCTCTATAATGATTTTCATCTTTTTATAGTGTTTTTAGGGTTTATAGATTAGGAAACAATTTTATGAGATACATTACTTAGAGATTTGTTCATGATTCTGTTGTAATTTGTTTGCAATCTGTATTGATTATGTATAACGTTTGTTACAGGTCTATGTAAATTGATTATGATTCTGTATTAATGTATAAAGATCAGTTATGAAATAGTTAAGATTTGATTTGTTTTTTGTTTTAGTTTGATCCACTGTACTGAACTGTTCGCATTTTGATTTAGTTATGTTCTGGAAAAATAATGTAAAGATTTGATTTGATTATTTGATTTTGTTTATGATTTAAACACTAAGTGTTATAATAAAGCATGCGTTATATTTCTTTAATTGGTACAATAATTATTTTTTTAGACAAGTGTTTTTCTCTAATTTGGACTTGGGCCTTGAAAGAGTCTGGACTTTGTGAGCCTTCTTCTGACTTAGCGTTTTTTTTAATTCAGTAAACATAATTTTAATTAGCTTATAAAATAAAGATCTAAAAACAAAAATCAGTAATAATAATAATTAAAAGTAATTATGATAAAATAATAGTAATGTTAATAATAATAATGATAATGTTATAATTAAAACAACAATTCTCAAAACAAAACAAAAACAAAAACATAATGAGTCTCATTATATTTAGTTATTGGGCCACCTAAAAAAATGTATTGCCTATGCACTCTTCAACCTTATTTAAACTGAATGGGCCTTTATGTTTTTTAGCAAAGGCCCAAGTATTCTCCATAAAGTAAACCCTTTCCACCTTTGAAATGGGCTATTACACTTTTACAAATACACCCCCTTGTGAAACGAATGGATTTTAACAATTCACATGGGCCTTCTCTGATTTAGAAAGGCCCTGACTTTTCAATGATAATTCTGGAAAATAAGAGATAGAAATCGGTAGGGCAAATTTGGGGTATGACACCTAGGTATTTCAACTCCCTCTAAATCTCAAGTTTATAATTTCAATTATTTAACCTCTTTCAAATTCAGAAAGGTCCTTCCTAGTTAGGAGAGAACCTCCCTTTCTTTTTTGGATCTGTAACCCCTATTAAAACCATATCACCCTCTCAAAATTCCTTAAAAGAACATTGGTATTAAATATCAAGGCCATTCTTTGTTTAGACGGGAACTCTCTAACCTGGGCCAATTCTCTAATTTCTTCCACGAGATCAATCGAGTTGTCTAGTCCTTCCTGGTTAAGGTAATTGTTGAAACTTGCACGCCTCTAGGTGGAGGTGTTTGAAACACCCTTCTAAATATTTCACGTATAATTTACACAAATAATACCCGAAACAAGACGGGGAAACTATCTTTCTTCCTTTATGGACAGGTGAAGATCAATTCCCGAAACACGACAAGGCGAATATCTTTATCACCAAGTGGTATGAACTCCCAAAACAGGACGAGTTTACCAACAAAAATAGATTGTAGATCAATTCCTGAAATAGGACGTGGCAATGTCTACATGATGAACACTTCCTTCAAAGACATCTTCTGGCTCAGATTAAATCGACCAAAGATTTATTCTGATACTTCTTCCAGTAGAAACTTTCTGGCTTAGATTAAATTGATCATAGATTTATTTTGATACTTCTTCCACTTAAAGACAGGCGTAAACATCTCCTGGCACAGATTAAATCAAGCATAGATTTATTCTGATACTTCTTCAAGTAGACCTCTTCTGGATCATATTAAATCAACCATAGATTTATTTTGATACTTCTTCCAGTTAAGGACAAAAAGACCTCTTCTGGATTAGTTTAAATCAAGCATAAATTTATTCTGATACTTCTTCCAATTGAAGTCGAGCATAGGCTTAGTCTAATTTCAATCAACAATTACTTTGGATGGAATCTATAAGCCCATCTCTGACAACTCTCCATCACCTCTCCAAATGGCATCTTTAAGCCCATTACCAGTATAATCAACCAACAGTGTTACTTCGTGCACAAGCGAGTGCAAATTTCTAGGCACTTATGTGTTCAATCATCTTCCACTTTCAAGTCACAAATGGCGAACATGCCAATCTAACTCTTAATGTTTAAGAAGATTAAACAGGGGCAGCTGTTGTACCCTAAAATTTCCCTCCCATTTTCTTCAAGACATTCTTCTAAGATTCTCAAATACTCTAAGCTACTCAAGAAATGACTGGTCAAACCTCCTCCTAAACATTGGCTTATAACTAGGGTTTTGGTTTTCTCAAGTAAAATTGGGCTTCCAATGCCTCAAGTGACTTTCATGGTTCATCATAGGTCCTCAATAATGCTTATGCCAAGTTTCAATCCTTGCATCACAAATTTGCCCAGTCAATTGCTTAGATGGCTGAAAATCAACTTCATTGGGTAAAAAGTTAACTATCGTCAAACATACAGTCAAACTCAAGATTTTTTGTCAACATAAATTTTTTGATGTGATATTCATCATTTGATCACGGGTTGACCATAATTCCTCAAGGAAAGCCCTCAAATCATCAAAAAGGAAAACTTGCCAAAATTAGGGTTTTGACTGAAGATGACTGATCATTGACTTTTGGCCTAGTGCATGACCTAATGGCTTGAAGCATGATCTCAAGGACTCAAATACAACATCTTGACCTAATTAAATGGCTCAAAATATTTCTGAATATGTGATTGATAGTTGAAGAATTGAATCAACTGATGAAAAGTCAGCAGTCACTCAAAAGTAAAACTTTGACTTTTTGGTCAACATTGAAATTCAAAAATCAAGAATCATCAAAACATTCAAAAATATAAAAATTTATCATCAAGAAATCAAAAAGTCAAATAAAAGTCAAAATTGGAAAATTTTCTAACACTTAGATCCCTCTTAAGCTCAACATGATTATGCAACATGTCTAAGAAGCTCCTAGCCACTTCAGATCCCTCTTATATTATGCATTGGAACACTAATTTTTGTATAACTTGGTTGTTTAATCTCAACCAAACCAGAACTCCATAGCTTGTAAACCAAGTCCTCTCACCCTCTAAAACTCTTCCCATAAATAGAGAGCATAACACACAAGCCAAGATACGAATTCACAACCTCAAAAAACATCTCAAGATCAGAAGCTGCATATAAAACTCCATTGTTGGAACTTCTGACCTTGAACATCAAACACTCAATCCACTCGTTCATTTTCACTCTAAATCATTTTTAAAGCTTCTATAACTCATATAGAACTCATCCAAAGACATGTTTCATCATTGAAACCCCATCTTCATCATCTTCCAAACTCAAAAACAGAGCTTTGCAACTGGACTTGGTTGGAGTGTTTCAGAAACTTTCAGCATAAAGTAAACATTGCAAAAGCTTCTTGGAAGTTAGGTGAAGCTATCCAGATCATCCTAACACCTCCAAAAGTCCTCTAACTCCAAACTCGATTCTTACTTCAGAGGTAAGTTTTCTAAACTTTGAAATTTATGTACAAGCATCATTTGTATTTATTTTCTAAAGCAAAAATGTAAATATCAATGCCCTGAAACTAACCATGTCTTTAGTTTTCATTTATGTTAAATGTGTGATGTGAATTTTGGATTTGAAGTTTTTGGGAAATTAGGGTTCAATTTGGTACCAACAAAAATTCACTTTAATTTTTGAGTGTTAGCTTAAGTTACTTACATGGTTGAATTCATGTTGATATTTAGCACAAGTTTGGTGTTTACAATTTTTGAAATGATTGAGAAATGAATGAGTTAGCATTTTCAAAATTTTTGTTGTTGTTGTTAGCCATGCAAAGAAGACGAAGTTACATCTTCAAACTCCCAGAAACAAGTTTATAATATATTGAATGATTCACGTGTAAACTAACAGATGTATCGCCACCCCAGTGGTTAAAGCGCCCGCCTATTACTATAGGGACCTGGGTTCAAGCCCCAGTGGTACCCTTTTATGTTTTTTCACATATTTCTTGCAGATCCAGCGTTCCTAGCTTCCATGAGTCCATCGTGTTCCCTCATCTCATCACCATTATATCTAATCAAAAGCAGATCCAATGCACCAATCAGCACGCCCATGGTACACCTTCATAAAACCAACCCCACTGGATCCAAACAGGCACTAGATTTCCTTGTTGTTGGGCCTGGAATTTTTGAGTTCTCACCCCCATTTTTCTTTTACAGTGTCAGGCCCACTCTATTTTATTTATTGTTTCAGCTTCAAACAAAATAAAACTTATCGTTGGGCCAGGAGATTTTTACTTCTTTCTCACCCCCAATTTGCTTACACTATTGCACCATTTCAATTTTCTTTATTTTATTTTAAATAACACTTATTTTTTTAATTAATTTTATATTAATCAACAAAAATCATAAAAACTGATGAAAAAAAATTAGATTTAGGTTTTTAATCCATTAATTTAATTTTTGACAAATAAAATTTAATTTATTCACTTTGATTTTAATTAATTAGAATTAGGATTTATACTATAAAATCTCTTTTCTAAATAAAACACCAAAAATATTTTCTAAATATTTAATTTTCTTTAGGTTTTTTAACTTAATTAAATTAATTTTCATACATAGAATTAATTAATTTAATTATACTTTGTTTTATTTTAAATAATGAAATTGTAAATAAAATTAGAATGAGGTCTAGCTTTTTACTTCATCATTTCAAATATTTTCTAAACAAAGAAACAAATATAACTTTTCTTAAATACTTAGAGTTTTTTAGGGTTTTTACATCTTTCCCTTTTCTATCTCTGCGCATTTATTTATTTTTCGCATTAAAACAATTATGTAACTGTAAAAGGTTTGTAATAGATAATTAGTGTTTATTGCTTTCCTTCCCCATTCATAAATTTGTTCCCCCATCCCCGAAGCATTGTAATAGCGTAGGACATTTAATTAGGGTTTACTGCTTTCCTTATTACTGTTAATAATTAGGGTTTTGTAAGGAAATATTGAAATCAATCATTAGAAAGCATAATCTCAAAGACAAATACTTGAAATCAAAATACTTCACACACACGCACCTCTAGGGTTACCCTTACTTGTTGCCTCGAATAAAAAATAGTCATGTCCCTCGAACGTGGGATGTTTTAGAAAAGACCCTCAATTACGAGATCGTAGTCCCTCAATGACCCTTTGATGTTGCTTTCGATAAACGATCTTAGTCCCTTACAAAAAATTGCTAAAACATCTTACAAGTTACCTTCTATGACTGTACGATGACCCACACCTATCCGTCACATCCAATGATAGAGTTTCCTATTAACCAATAGTAGGATAACACTATCTAAAGGAGGAGAAAAAGAACAAAGACCATTGAGTAGGTAGACCGCTCGTAATCGCTTGCTCACAAACTAAAACAATTTCCACACTTCACACTTTCAAAATAACTACTTTCAAAACGCTTTATAAACACTCTTGAGGGCTGATACAAGGGTTATTATAAAGCAAAATTGCCTTACATTGGCATTTTCAAAACATCTTTCCACCAAACAAATATTTTCAAAACCAACATTTTGTATACATTCTCAACGATACGAGAATCATTACAAAATTGCCGTACTAAGACATTTTCAAAATATTTTTAATCATACACAAAGGCAAAGCATTTCAAAGTGAGATAGTAATTAAGAGTCCATAGATAACTACGAATGAAAAAGGTGATAACACCTTCCCTTTTCATAACCTACCCCCCGAACTCAAGAAAATTACCAAAGGTCTTTCTTGTTCTTTTCACTCTTTCCTTTATTGGGTAAAAGAAAAGTCGGTGGAAACTCTTGTTGTCCGCAACATTTGTGATAAAATGCAAAATCTAAAAGTCAGTTCTCCCACCGTATTAGAGAACTGGCAACTCTGCTGGGGAGATAATCTAAAAGTGGGGTTACCTTAATATCTAGATCACCTTTATTTCTGTACTTGTTTGCCTTGTATGCTTTATATTTCAGGTTATGTTTGGGTTTATTTCTTGTATAGATCCTATACCCAGATCTGGTGGCATTTTAGGTAAGTAGCAATAGATCGTGAAAACTATACGGTGTATACCGACATGGCTAAAATGATGGCTACATTAGTGCGACACATTAGTTGATACCGGTGTCCCTTGAGTAAAGTCAAGGAGAATACTGGGCTACCGCGTGGTGTCATAAGCACTAACTGACCGTAGAACCTTAGTTGACACAACTTAGCCATTAGAAAGTAGTGAGATAGCTGGCTTTGGTGAAAACTCAAGTTGGTTGATACTCGATACTACACTCATTGAGATTGGACTTTTGGGATATTTCGGTCGCAATTTAGATGCTTGTGCTGAAACAATGCCCGAGAGAAAGATCAGTGATATTGAGGCTCCTAAAACCTGGTTACTTCTTTTAGGACAGGTTGAGCCAACTAAAACTTCAAGAGGGTAATTACCTATAAACTCCATGCAAGCTTAAACCTAAGGCTTTATGTGTCTTGTTTGTGTTTGATTAATTGTTCGAACATGACATCATAACATCATGACATCATACCATGTCAGTTTCACTAACCATTTCAAGGACTTAAGGATTTATCTTTGTTCTATTTTGTAGGTTATGGCTTCCATTCGAAGAAACACTATCTGAATAATTTTTGCAAGGATACCTTCTCAACTTAAGGAGTTAGTCTCAAGGGTTCCCGAAAGTTCTCAGTTCGTCAAAAGGCATGGTCGGCTACTCAGTTTGGTTACCTCGGGTTTCAAAGAAGAGATTATGAGTGTTCTATTCCAGTTCTTTGACCCCATACATCACTGCTTCACTTTTCCCGATTATAAGTTAATACCCACAATAGAAGAGTTTTCTCAATTATTGTGAGTGACTTTTCTCAATCAATTACCTTTCATTGGTTTAGAGAAAGATCCACAACCTGAAGAAATTGGAGCAGCCTTACATCTGAAGTGGTCCGACATTGTATATAATTGGGAAACAAGGAGTGGAGTCAAGGGTTTTCTAGCTAAATTTCTGTTAGACAAGGCTCGACTGTTTTTGGATGCTATGAGTTTTCAAGCTTTCGAGGAAATCTTGGCTTTTCTAATCTATGGTTTGGTGCTATTCCCTAACCCAAACCAACTCATATATGTGAACGCCATCAAAATATTTCTTTCTCGTAACCCTGTGCCTACCTTGCTCGGGGACATTTTGCATTCTCTTCACACTCGTACTATGAGGAAGCGATGGACTCTTATGTGTTGCATACCTTTGTTATCTAGGTAGTTTATTTCACACCTTCCTCGATCAGTATTGAAGAACGAACAAGGTCTGAGGTTGTCTCAAAGGATGATGTCGCTCTCTCATTCAAATATCTATTAGTGTTCCCGATCTCTGGAAGATGTTACTATTATTGACCACTGTGGAGAATTCTATAATGTTCCACTCCTTGGAATTAGGAGAGGTATTACTTACAACCCTTCTCTAACTCTACGACAATTTGGTTATGCTCAAAGAGATGGTCCTCATAATGCACTTATCCAGGGTATCGTGTTCGACTACGAGAACAATTTTCAAGGTTATCGTTAAAGGTTTATGCGAGCTTGGGGCATGGTAAACAAGATTGATAGCAAAACTTTAGGACATAAGAATTCTATCCCTTTTGAGCCACATCTCAAGTGGGTACGATCTTGTGCTCAAAACCTTATGATGCCATATCCCGTTCTCTTACCAATAGTTATGGAGCTTGTTGTTGAGGGGGATATTCCTTATACCATTCTCCATCCTGACATGCCCACTGACCTCGAAAAATTGCAGAAGTCACGAATTCAACTCAAGGAAGAACGAGACACCTTTGAAGCTCAATTCTATGCAAGTGAAAAGAAAGTGTTGGAGCTGACAAAGAAACTTCATGAAGAGCGAAGCCTTAATGCATACCTCGACACGAAGAGGGCGCCCGTGGGAAAAATGAGTCTTAGGGTTTAGAAGTTCATTTTGTTGTCTCTTTGAGACCCTTTGCTTTTCACTGTGAACATAAAAGGAAATTGTAATTTTGAAATTACTAATGAAATCTTTGTTTTTATTTCCTTTTGGTTAGAAAATTTAAATCTCCTAAGGTCCTTGAAAACATTGCATCCACATATCATGCATCATTTCATAAGCAGGTTTTCCGATACAGGTTTCCTCATCTATTTACTGTTTATTTCAGTATAAGATGGCTCTCGAACAAACTGTCAAGGATCTCCAAACTCAACATGCACAATTTCAAGAGACTCTCCTGAATCTGGCTAAAGAACAACAAGAGATGATGGTGCTCCTCACCACGAAAAAGAAGACTAAGAAGCGGGTTGTTATCCTCAACATGGGGAGAAGATTCAAAGGTCCTGCTCAACCAGTTCGAGTGAATGATGTTTCCTCTGAGTAAGACGACAACCAAGATGAGGATGGCAAAAGTGTCAGGGGTGAAGATAGAAACAATCAGGGTTTCGAAGATGAAGACACTCCGATGAACAGTATCCTCCTACAGATGACAAGTACAAGCAGTTGGAAGACTGACTTAAAGTTGTGGAAATCCAGAAAGTGCCTAGATTGGATTTTGGAGAACTAGGTCTGATCCCGGGGGTAGTCATTCCTCATAAGTTCAAAGTCTCTTTCTTTGCTAAATATGGCGGGGTATTTTATCCCAAACTTCATCTAAGGTCGTATGTTCAAAAAATCCAACCTCATACTGCTGACCAGAAATTATGGGTCCACTTCTTTCAAGAAAGTTTGACCGGTACTCAACTGGAATGGTTCTACCAAATGGAAGGGACCAACATCCACACATGGGAAGACTTGGCAGCTGCTTTCTACAAGCAGTATCAATATAATGCTGACCTGGGGCCGACTCGTGTGCAGTTGCAAAACATGTCCATGGGCTCGAATGAAGGGTTCAAGGAGTATGCACAAAAATGGAGGGACCTAGCTGAAAAGGTGAAACCTTCTTTGACTGACTGAGGATTAGTGGATATGTTCATGGGCACTCTGACGGGTCTATTCTTTAATTTTCTGATTGGGAGTTCTTCATTAGAGTTTACTAAACTTATTCTGACTGGCAAACAAGTTGAAAGTGGTATTAAGAGCGTGAAGATTTGGATGGCTATATCTTCTAATGTTGTGAAGAAGCTGTTCATTGGTAAGAAAGAAACCAATGTTGTCTATGGCAAAAAAGCCGTAGTAAAAATGATCGTCATCAGTCTGTGGGGGCGGTATTGATTTCTAATTCAGAACATGTTCAACAATCACAACAGGGCAACCAGCGTAGGTCAGATGCTCCGAGGAGGCAGTTTACCAGGATTAATATGCCATTGGCTCAAGCATTGCAACATTTGTTAAAGGCTGATCTCATAACACTCCGGGATCCTCCTCCTAATCCCAACACATCTTCTCCAAAGCATAACCCCAATGCGAGGTGTGCCTATCATTTGAACAGTCCTGGACATGACACCAACACCCATTGGGCCCTGAAAAACAAAATCCAAGACATGATTGACAATAAGGAAATTGAATTCGACCCTCCTGAGACTCCAAACGTGATTACTGCTCCTATGTCGAAGCATGATAAAGGCATAAGTGCTATTGAAGATGTTTTGTATGTTACCTCCATAAGTGATGTGGTTACTCCTCTCTCAACAGTCAAGAAGAATTTGCTACAAGCCAATTTATTTCTGGGTTGTGTTAAAGAATGTTATTGCTAGGAAGTTCAATCCAATGGATGCGGGTTACTGAAGGAAGGCATTCAACGTCTGATGGATGAACATGTAATACTGATTGAGAAAATTTCGCATGCTTAGAATTTATGTCGAGATTTGTCTGTCATATCTGGTACTCCTTTCAAGATCACTTCCAAGGGTCCATTAAGGATTATTTCCAATCCAAAATCTGCTCCCTTAATCATTACAAAACCTGGACCCATCCCATATTCCTCGGAGAAGGCTATTCCATGGAATTATGGGTTTGACGTCTATTACCATGGTATTAAACAAGAGTTGTCTAATGATGATGAGGAGGAGGTTGATCTCAACATTGACAATATTGCGGGGACTAGCAAAATACTATAAGTGGAAGGATTTTCTCTCTGAAAATCTCTCCACCTTTTCAAATCACAGTTACCAAGACAACTGTTGGGGCTCGAGGTAAAGAGCCAATGATAGAGCCTACCCGACGAAGGCTCCAAAAGAAGCTACAATCAAGGACGCCTCTGGACAAGAAATGGAAGAGGTTTTGAAGATTATTCGTAGAAGCGACTACAAAATAGTTGAATAACTGAGGCATACCCCATCAAAGATCTCTATGTTATCCCTGCTACTATGTTCTGAAGCTCGTGCACAAGCTTTAATGAAATTTTTTAGAACCGGTCATGTACCATAAGAGGTTTCTGCCGATCAATTGGAAGTTATATTACTAGCTTAACGATTGATAATGGATTAGGTTTCTCTAATGCTGACCTGACAGGGGAGAAAGCATAATAAGGCCCTGTATGTCTCCATTGAATGCAGGGGCACTACATTGGCTCATGTGTTAGTTGATATTGGCTCTTCTTTGAATGTTCTGCCAAAATGCGCTCTTGACAGACTGTATTGTGAAGGGGTTGTGCTAAAACCTAACGACATCATAGTTCGGGCTTTTGATGGGTCTAAAAGAATGTTACATAGAGAAGTGGACCTCCCGATCAAAGTAGGTTCACAAATATTTGAATCCACCTTCTATGTGATGAGCATCTGGCCAACTTAATCTTGTCTGTTAGGATGCCCCTAGATCCATGGGACATGCGCTATTACATCCACCTTGCACCAAAAATTAAAGTATCCTGTGAAAGGGAAGATTGCTACTGTCTGTGGAGAAGGGGCCATACTTTCAAGGCATTTCTCACAAGGATTCTCAAAGATCCAAGCTTGCACAAGTACAATTGGATTTTCCAGTATCAAGTTAGAAGGGAAAATGTTAAAAAGGGGAAAACAGATAAAAATAATATTTTTGACAAAATTGGAGAAAAACAAGTCTTTTCGATTCAGCTCCTTCGATTGGCCTGTTGGCTTCTTTCGATGCAAGCTTGGCTTGCATCCTTCGACTGGGTGTTAGCCTCTGGCACGTTGGCTTAGATTCATAGGGCAAGAGCTTCCTGCACGCCACCTTCGATTGCATCTTTGGCCTCACATGGTTCACAATGCAATGGATACCTATGTGCCTGCTTCAATTGGATGTTTGGTGCTTGCATGCTTGTGTTGGCTGGACAAATATCTCCCCCCATACTAGCATGCATTAGGCACAAAGCCTCCTGTAGCCTCCTTCAATTACAAGGCAAAAATCCTCCTTTTTACATCCTTCGATTACATCCTTGCTTCCTGCGTGCACCCTTCGTTTAGGCATATGGCCCCTTTTACTGCAAGCCTCGTTTATGCCCTTTACCTCCTGTTTACATTCTTCGTTTGAGTGTATACAAGATTGGGTTTACATTCTTCGTTTGGGCATGTGGCCCCCTATGTTGCAAGCTTCGTTTGGGCGTTCAGACCTCCTGCATGTAGGCTTTGACAGGGCATTGGCTATGTCTATACTAGTTTCGACTGGATAACTTTTCCCTTTTAGTATGCTGCAGTGCCACTATTGACAACCTTCAACACACATAGTTGGTGCCCCCCTACAAAGGACATATATTATTGGATTTGAAGGGCATACATAGGAGTCCTTGTCGAAGGATATATTACACTAGCCCATTCGGAGAATAGTATAATCCATTCGAAGGATACTTTTGGCCCTCTTCAAAGAAACATATATGACCCATTCAAGGGGCATGTATGGGCGTCCCATTCGAAGGACATGTTTGATGGCCCATTAGAAGGACTTACAAAGCCCCTTTAAGGCATGTTTTTGTGACCCATCCAATGGTCACATATTTAGCTCCTTCAAAGGATGCACAAAAGTGACCCATTCAAAGGACACTTGTTGGAAGAAAAATCGGGTCGAAGGAGGGTCAAAACGAAAGGATGAAATATTCAAAGATGCTTGCTGCCAAGTTCAGGCCTGGTACACTGGCCAAAACTGCTGCATAGCAGTCCTGAAGCACTTCCCCATACTTGCACCAAAATGGTATACAAATGCTGCCCCTCGAAAGCTACAAAAGCAGTTTACTCAAATTGTTCAAACTATTCTGTTTTCCCTCCAAAACCTCAGCCAAGCTTTGCCTATAAATAAGAGGCTCCACAACATATTTAGGGAGACTTTTTGGGCTACAAGAACAAATCTTCAAAATCATCAAACACTCTCAAACAAACTCAAACACTTAAACACATATTCAAACCCAGAACCCAGAAGAAACACAACATTTATCTTTTTCTTGACCCTTCAAATCCAGAAGAAACACTACACCTGTTTCCTTGGTCCTTCGAATCTAAAGAAATACAACCCTTGTTTTCTTTTTCTCTTTCGAATATGAAACGGCCCTTCACATCCCCTGACCTTCGAATCCAGCACAAAAGGCGTCACCCTTGTTTTCCTTCCATTAAAACCAGGGACATCCAAGGCAGCCACTCAAAGTCCAGCAAACGTTCCAGCTTCAAACAAGGTAAGTCATTCTGACCTTAAACTCTTCGTTGGAAGCATGTACATAGTATTTGTTTCCTTTTTGTCTCCACCCTTTTAGTTTGTTTTTATTGCTAACCTTATTGGTTTTTATTATTGTTTTATTAAAAATTATTTAAAAACTAACCTAGCCACAAGACAATGCTAGCATGGCCTCAGGCCATGTTGCTATTAAAATCCCAAATGAAGGAAAACAGGAGTAAGGAAGTATGAAACGAAGCCTTAGGCTTTCCCCCTAGTTGCTTCACAGTCCTAAACGAAAGTCTAGAAGGACATGGAGGACACATATTCATCTTTGCCTTGCAGGTCCTCACGGATTCACAATCCAAACGAAGGAGCCAGAAGGGAGAAACGAAAGGTGTCCATGCTAACTCCCTAGCCCAGTCGAAAGGCAGACCATGCTGATTCCCAGGCCCCAGTCGAAAGGCACGCCTATACTGACTTCTAGACCCAGATCGAAAGGCACGCCTTCACTACTTCCAGGCCAAATCAAAGGGAGCCAGAGAAGCAGAATTGAAGGATGCTTCTAACTAAATTGAAAGACCCCTTTTTCTTTCCTTTATTTTATTTTGTCTTTAAATTTTCATGCTATTCAATATGGTTGTAATAGTGTATGATTTATTTTCTACATTTTTATTACTTTTGTATAAATGCTAGTAATTAGGATGTATGAAAAGATAAAAACCAACAAATAGACAACCTAAAATTTAAAGACTAAATGCATGCAAATAAAACACGCTATTCACACATGCACCCTTAGGGTAATCTCACTTGTTGCCTAGGAGAAATAGTCATGTCCCTCGAATATGGGCATTTTAGCAAATACCCTTGATAAAAGATCGTAGTCCCTCGATGACCCTCAATGTTGCCTTCGGTAAACGATCTAGTCCCTAAAACGACATTGCTAAAACGTCTCATAGGTTGCCTTCTATGACTATGAAAATGTTCCACGTCCGTCCCTTCACATCCAATGATGGGTCTTCTTACCAAATCAATGGTAAGATAGCAACATCTAAAGGAGGAGGAAAAGAACATTAAGACCTTTTGAGTAGGTAGGATGCTCCTAGTTGCTCGCTTGCTCATAATAAAAACATTTTATACACCCACACTTTCATTTTGAAACTTTTTCAAAAGACAAAGCTTTTTGTATGCGTTCTTATAGAGACGAGAACCATTACAAAGACACTTTTCAAAATCACTTTCAAAAACACATTCCACAAACACCTCTTTGAACTATTTTCAAAACAACACTTCGTACGTGTTCTTATAGAAATGAGAACCATTACAAAGGCATTTTCAAAATACTTTCAAAACCCACACCACAAGCACATTTTCAAACAAAAGAAAGGGATTTAGAAAGTAACTAAGAGCCCATAGATAACTATGGATGAAAAGGATGCTAATACCTTCCCTTTTTATAACCTACCCCCCGAACTCAAGAAATAATCTCGAAAGGTCTTTACTGTTCTTTTCAACCATTCCTTATTGGATAAAAGAAAAGTCGGTGGCGACTCTTGCTATCCGCAACAATTGCGAACAAACGCAAAACAACCAAGTCAGTTCTCCCACCGTATCACAAAACTGGCGACTTTGTTGGGGAATACTTAAAAGTGGGGTTACCTTAGGTCAAGATCACCTTTACTTGAATTCATTGTTTGACTTGCTTGCTTTACATTATGGTTCCTTGTTTGGGTTATTGTTAAAGATCCTACACCCGGATATGGGGCACATTTTTAGGTAAGAAGCAATAAATCATGGAGGCTGTATGGAGTACACCGATATGGACAAAGTGATAGCTACGTTAGTGTGATACTCTGTCTTGTACTAATGTTCCTTGATCCAGTCAAGGATAACATTAGGCTTCCTTATAGTGTCATTAAGCGCTAACTAACCTTTAGAACCTTTAATTGACTCATCCTAAGCCACTAGAAAGTAGTGAGATGGCCGACTTTGGTTCTGACCAAATTTTGGTTGATACTTGATGCTACACTCATTGATATTGGACTTTTGGGATATTCTAGCCGCAATACTTTGGTGCTTGAGCTAGAACAATGCCTAAAAGAAAGGTCGGTGATATGAGACTCCTTAGAACCCGATCACTTTCTAGGGCAGGTTAAGCCAACTAAACTTCAAGAGGGTACTTACCTACAAACCCCATGCAAGCCTAAACCTAAGGACTTGTCTGCTTTGTGTGTATATGATTATTTGTACATAAAGACTTGCTTGCTTTGCATACCTGTACATAACATCATAAACATCATGACATCATACCATATCATTTTCAATAACCATTTCAAGGATCTCAAGGGCCTTTAATGCAGGGTCATGTTGAACCGGGCACCTATCAAAGGGCAAAAGGATTCATTCTCTAATCAAACACCGTCAAGACCAAAGCATGGTAACTTGAGTCAAGGGCTATGACCCACTTGACATGATGAGCTTGATTCTAATGGAAATACATCCACCGATACGAAGTTCTCCAATCAAAGTTGTAGTCAAAGTTTAACTTCTGAACATCTTCTTGTGTTTACCTTGCGAGATCCTTGAAAACATGCATTCACATGCCATGCATCATATCATGACAGGTTTCTCCCACACATGTTTCCTTATCTCCCTACTGTTTATTTCAGTACAGATGGCTCTAGAACAGACTATCAAAGACATTCAGACTCAAAATGCTTAACTTCAGGAAATGTTCTTAAACCTATCCAAGGGGAAAGAAGAAGTGAAAGCATTCCTCACTAGGGGCTTGACCATGGAGAATATTGAGGACGACAAGGATGACCAGCTGGAACGACTATAAACTGAAATGGCAACAATGAAAGTTCAGATGATGGGACAACTGGTGGGATAGATGGCTCTTATCCAAAACTTAGCTTGGGGGCAAGAGGAGCTAAAGACCCTCGTCAAAAAACTTCATCAAGACAGATGCAACCATATTGGGCAAACAGCTAGAATTGGGCATCAAGTCATTAATCAGCCTCCGATGAGACAAGAAACCGGTTTGATGGAGAGTGGACCTTTCTAAATTGCTGCCACATCACGATCCCAACAACCACCTCGTCAACAAGGACAGAGTAATCGACGTAAATAGAATGCATCCAATAGGCAATATACCAAATTCAACATGCCAATGTCGCAAGTCTTGCAACACTTGTTGAATCTGAATTTGGTCACACTGAAGGATCCTCCTCAGAATCCTAACACTGCTGCTCCTAGTTATCATCCCAATGAAAGATGTGCATATCACTCCAATAGTCTGAGGCACGACACTGATAGTTGTTGGACGTTGAAAAACAAGATTCAAGATCTGATCGACAAAGGAGCGTTGGAATTTGCACGAGAAGGTCAACTGGAACTTTTCTATCACTCCTCAAGGGCATCCATATGAAGTGATGATCTGGGAAAGGAAATTTTTTGTTTATTCGAATTTTCAGTTGTAATTTCTTTGTTTACTTAAACACTTATTATATGTCAGACTTTGGTCACTTTCATTAATGCATTAAATATGTTTGTCTTGAATTAATCCATTCACTTTCATTCTATTTAAACTATGCTTTGTACTCCCTTTTGTTAGAACATAGTTTGATTCTACAACCGTTGATTAGAGTTTTGATGATAACAAATACAAAGAATAAATAAATACAAAGAATATATACAAAGAACAAATATGATCCTTAAAAATATGTTTTATGTATGCAGAAGTTTTGATGGGATCAGCATCAGAAGATAAGCTATGTATGCAGAAGTTCTGATGGGATCAACATCAGAAGATAAGCTATAAAATATTACATGCTGAAGCAATCAGATTATACGCTGAAGATTGGTGACCAGAACCTGCGCTTAATTAAAATAAACTCTGATTCTGAACAAAGACTTATCAAACCAAGTCATCAATATTCTGAAGTGTCATCAGCAGTTAAGGAAAGAAGACTCTGAAACGTTACTGAACATTCAAGACAGAATTAATGCCAATGGCTTTCTTCAGACAAGATCTTCTCCAAAAGGAAAGTGTGTTATTATCATTAAACTTGCTTTATAGACAACGTCATTATATTGTCTATATAAACAAGTCTGCTTGCAAAAAGAAGCACGTACATACGCACACAACAATTTTCTAAATATTTCCATACCACACATATTCAAGCTCTAGCAAATTCATTCTTCACTCTAAGCTTAACCTGTGTAATTTATCACAGTTGTGATAAACAGTTTTGTTAGAAAACAACAACACATTTTGTTCAATTATATTGTAAAAGAATTTCCTTGAGATTAACTGGATTGTGGTTGTACTCAAGAAGACTTTAACAGTTGTTAAAGTAGCTGTTGTAATCTTTTGAGATTAGTGGATTAAGACCTCGTTGGAGAGAGGCGAAATCACCTTGATGGGTGGACTGGAGTAGTTTGAGATCAAACGAACCAGGATAAAAATACTGTGTCATTAAGCTGTTTTTGATCCAAGTTTTTCAATTCAACCCCCCTTCTTGTATTTTTCACATCTTCACCTTTATGATATTCAACTCTTGTTTCAAAAAGTTGCAAGCCTTTAGAGGGAGGATGACGAAAACAATGCCATAATCTCATACAGTATGATTTTGAACAGACCTTGCTAACGATGTACAAGCATTTCTTTCAATTCCTAAACACCAGAGTTATAAGGAGGATAATCCCTAGTCAACCATTTTGAGCCAAAGAAGTAGGAGTTTTCTTTTTACAAAAATTGAAACCTTTAACCAAAACCTGGGGCAGGGTAGTCTCTCGGTTAATTCAAATGCACATTCAGTTGCAAACTTTCACTTCGTATATATCGAATGACATCAAAAACATTCCTTCTGACCCAAAAGATGGTTATGGTTCCTTATCAAATAGGCATTCATTATCTCTCAAAAGAAAATCCCATTAAGTCAAAACCTACGAAGGAGACTTAAGAAAAACTGGGGCATCCCGCTAACTGTAATCTCAAAAAATAAGAACAGTCAGGAAAAATTAGGGATAATAAATCAAAAAATAGGTCACTACAAATCCTCAACAACATGGAAAATATGGAAAAAACGACTGCCTTCCAACAAACTTAACTTGTCTGAACCATCACCAAAACGCCATTCTAGACTCAATTGGAGTTCAAACGCACAATTAACTGAGTTTAGGATTGAAGAACATCATGAAGAACGGGCGGGTACAATTACACTTTGAGCCTTATCCTTTATTTCTTAAACTGTGAACCTAGACCATGATACAACCTTTCAAAGTCCTAATTGAAGCATGGGTTAGTTAGAAAGCATACTGTTACAAAAGGTATCCTGACTCCTGTAAGGCTTACTCTAAAAACCCTGATTTGAATTCACATACTTGTAAAATTCTTTTATCTGCTAAAACGCATTTTCAAAATTTCAAGATAAGCATAAACTTTGCATTATTTTGAATATCGTTGTTTGCATATGGCCATTTGTTTAACAGCAGAGAAATTCACACGATGAATATCTAGCGAACGAAAGCTCTCTCAATGAACAGAACCACTGCAAGCGGGATGACACTTCCAATGACAAATCCCCTATAAACAAGGGGCATGACATGTCATTGTCCAAATTCACCTGGGGCAGTGAAGTCAAGATTTCAAGAAATCTCAAGAAGTGCTGAGTAACCAGAGGCGTGTATTTATATGAATCACTTGGGGCATTGAACGTGAACTCCAACAAAGGGTTACGTACGGTCAGGCAAACATTTCCTGGAAATACTACAAACACTTGCTACTAGGGCAGCGAAAAATCTCCACAAAGTCCTTTTCATAAAGTGATCCCCCAGTCAAGTCCCCATAGGGTCATCTTTATAAGGTTATCCCC
This sequence comes from Vicia faba, assembly GCA_948472305.1. Classification (NCBI taxonomy): domain Eukaryota; kingdom Viridiplantae; phylum Streptophyta; class Magnoliopsida; order Fabales; family Fabaceae; genus Vicia; species Vicia faba. Next base: position 263,229,971 of record OX451739.1, read on the forward strand.
ACAGAATAATCTTCACAGATAAGGGTACAAACCCCTCCAGGCTAAATTCATGGATATCCTTACAAAGTTGGATTCGGGCAATCCCCAGCCAGAGTTTCAATCTCTAGAAAACCTTCTTCCCAGCTGAGTTGGTCTCAAGAAGAATCCTCAAGGAGTTATGCCAAAAGAAAACGCCTCTCAAGCAGATTAGCAACATGGTTTATTTCCCCAACAAACTACAGATTCCCAAGCTTGAGTTTACCTCTCAGACTATTACAAATCAAGGGACCACAACCCCTCTTCTCTAGTAGACTTTCCTACAATCCCCAATAGCTCCCCAGTAGAGCAACGGACAACGAAGACCCCTGAACTCTTTTCCCCAAGCGGAAATCAAAACTCTCCATAGGGTTTTCTTCTCAAGGGAAATCAACATTCCCCAATGAAAGTCGCCCAGCTTCTCAGGATTCCCCAGCAGGGTTTCACAAAGTCCACAAGTAATGCACATGCGTTTCCCTTCCCCAACAGAGTTTATTTCTATAATAATGGAGGCCTGTGATCGGTGGATCTGGAACTGACTGTTTAACACTGGTTCGCGAAATGTCACGGAAGCAAGAGTCGCCACCGTCTTTTATTTTCTCCAAATGGAAAGGACAAAAGCACAGAAAAATTCCTTATAGAGATCGCTCTCGGTTCGGGAGGTAGATTATAGAAAGGGAAGGTGTTAGCACCCTTTCTATTCATGGTTATCCATGGGCTCTTAGATACTTGCTCATTGTGTTTTCAAAATGGTTTGTTTGCTTTTCAACTGTAGGTTTTAAAAAGTTTCTTTGAAAATTCCAGTTCGACTCTTGTATCGGTCCTCAAGAGTGTTTGAAAAAAATTGCTTTCGAAAGCTTTTTGAAAAGGTGTCGGTGTGAAAAGTATTTTTTGATTTGTTTTGAAATTAGAGCAAGTATCTAGAGTCGTCTACCTACCCTAAGGAATTCGTCTGTGTAAATGTCCTTAAAGTAGTGCCATCCCACCATTGAGAGGTAGGTAGCACCACCGTTGGAAGTGTTCAGGTCAATTCGAGGTTCGGGACATGGTGATCACCGGAGCAATGGGAAGACACCTTAGAAGCTACCCTCATGCCAGGTTCCTGGATCATGAGGACTTACTAAAACATCTTCTACTCGACGATCACCTTTCGAGGGGCAAGGCAACAGTGAGGCGTACCCTAGGGGTGGTGTGTGATTTGTGTGTCGTTTTCAGATATTTTGTCTTGTCATGTATTGGTGATCTACGCATTGCTTTTATTTTTGACATTCATTCTTTCATACAATTTAATTAACAGTTTAAAAGATGCGAGAATTAAAATTCCTACGCTATTACAAAGGCGCGGGTCCACATCGCCAAATAAAATCCAGGACCCGATTTGAAAATAAAATAAAGTGCGAGAAATATAAATGTCTAATTTACATGGCTTCGGGAGAATTACATGAATATTATAAGAAAGGAAATAAATGCACGAAACGAACTAATAACCGAAAGCGAGGGCGTTGGACCCTTTTTAATGAAATTAAATTACGATTAACAAATTAATTAAATTAAAATAAAAAGAAAAGATTTTTTGGAGTTTTTTGTATTTATGGATTTTATGAGAGAATTAAATGAAATTAAAACCTAATTCTAGCTATTTTTAATTTATTAAAAAAACATGTTAAAGTTAAACCTAGAATTAACCTAATTATTTAATACAATTTTATTTACAAAAATAAATAATTAATTATTAATAATGATAAAAGGAAAGAAAAAAAGATGAAAGTAATTAAAACCCTAATTCTACAATTTTTAAGTTTATTAAAAAAAATGTTTAAAATTAATCCTAGAATTTAAAAACTAAATTAATTAATAGCATTTATTTACAAAATAAATTAAATAAAATATATTTTATTTTGTGACTTTCTTATTTTTTTATATTTTTTTATGTTTTGTGAAAAATATTAATTTGAAGAATTAAATAAAAATTAAACAAAACAAATAAAAATAGAAAAAAGAATGGAAGAGAGCAAACCAAAGGGGGTGTTGTCCCCAAACTGGAGGTATTGTCTAGCAATTAGGCCCAACGTTTCAAGGCTTTGTTTGACTTTTCAGGGCCACGTGCGTGTGCATTGACTGGTGCCCATGGTGCTCCTCAAATCTTGACCTTTGGATTGCCCTCAGTGGCCATGTGGCACGTTTGGATTATGGGTGTATGGTGAACTCTGAGGCTTGAAACTGCATGAGATTATATTGAAACAAAATATATGAATAAAGTGAGGGGACCTGGGAATCGAACCCAGGTCCCAGAGTTTACCAATGCAACGGCTGACCAGTGGAGCTGTTAACGCGCGTTGTACATAGAATAGCAAATAAATAATATAAGAGAAAATTGGTTAGTGGCCTAGAAACAACAAAAACGCGCGCTGAATTCAAATTGCCCAATCATATCATGCCACATGATCTTCTTCTCCACTCATCTGCGTTTTTACCTGAAAAACAAGCTAAATAGCGGGGGTTTTAAACCCCCACAATCTGAAATGCAGAAAAATAGCGAATAGGAATTAACAAAATATAAAAAGGGCGCGATGGTTGTTCTAAATCCCTTGGAACGTCACGAATTCAATGGTGCAAGCCTCGTGTTCTGATTTTACCATAAGCCAAAACCCCCAATTCAAGGTTTCTGAAAACCTAGAAAACTCCAATGGTGGATTCTCATATAATGCATGAAAACTCAATTAAAGGGCATGGTTAGATTCAGAATGGTTCAATTAGTATAAATCAACAAAGAAAATGCAATGAGGATGCTTAAAAATTGAAACACGAATATGCATATTTTCATGAAAAGTGAGACATATTTCTACCAATTCTTTGCGTTAGAACCAGTGGCTTTGATCCAGAAAGGTTCCCTGATGCTTCAGGAATGTAATGGAGTCAATGTTTTGCCTTGAAACTCCTTGGAATCGTGTTTTCAGTTTTGGAATTTTCTTGAAAAAGTGCAAAGTTGTTTATGGCTTTTGGGCGCAGCTTTCCGGTCTTTGTGCATTAGGTTTGCATTAGTATATGTATGGGATCAGATTAGGGTTGAAATTTTGATCCAAAACCCTTTGCATTGATGTATAAGATATTTGATTTTCATGGCATATCTTCCAAATCTTTTCATGTGCTTTTGGTGCCAATTATGATCAAATCACCTTGATTCTTTCCATATTAGATAGGGCACGAAATCTTGAAGGTATTCCATGCATAAAAAGATTTGAAAAGCTTGTTTTAGTATTTTTCACATATTTTATTTTATTAAATGAATTAATAGCAATTAAAAATTCAAATAAATAAATAAAAATGATGAAATAAATCCCCTTTGGGCCAAATGGTCGTGCATATGCTTTGGATGATGAATCTTGGAAGAAAATGTGGCCCATTAGCAATTTTAAGGTATTTGAAGCAAAGTTGACTTTTCAAAATACCCAAAAATTTCCCAACTTCCACAAGGCATATCTTGCTCAATTTTTAAGCTTTGATCATGTTCTTGGACATTTTGGAAAGGTCTTGAAGTCCTATAACCAATGCCTTTGGTCCCATGTCATTTTGATTTACCAATATCAAGTTATGGCCTTTGACTTAAAGTCCCTTTTTGTTGACTTTTGAAAATGACCTATAATGTTGAAATTGATAACTTTTTGTGAGAGTATTTCTTGGACTTGAAGTGTGAAGAGGAGTTGTAGGAAATGTCTTTCTCTTCAAAATGAGCTTTGGATGGAATTTTTCTGATAAACCATGTGGAAGTTATGCCTTGGTCAAGTTACAGTTGACTTTTTCAACTGTCCAAATATGGAAACTTTTGCCTCTTGAGACTTTTTGAGCCATGCCTTGAGAATCATGATCAAGCATTGATCAAATGATGTTTGTGGCTTCAAAATGAGATGTTGACCAAAAATTTGAACTTTTGACTGTCAAATGACCATTTTGCCCCTGCAGTTGACTGTAGAGCAATTAGGGTTTTTGACTGTGCAATTTTGTGCTGTAAGTCTTAAAACTTGGCATGAGGGTGCTTGACCATGTTTATAGGAATGTGGGACTTGTTTGGACCCTTGGAAACTTCATTTCTTTGCCAGAACCAAAACCCTAATTTTTGACTGTTATGAGGCCCTTGAACTGTGCAACCCTTGGGGAGATTTTGAAGCATGCTCTTTGCAATTCTTGAAGAATATGGGAGGGCAAGTTTTGGGGTACAACAGTTGCCCCTGTTCAATCTTCTTAGACCTGAGGATGCAGATCGGCTGACGTGCCTTTCGTAATCCGAAGGTGGAAGATGATTGAACACTAGAGTGCCCAGAAATTTGCGCTCACATAGTAGCAGTGTGATGGTGGAATGGGCTTATAGATGCCATTTGGAGATTGATGGATAGGATGATGGGCTTATAGATGCCATGCTGAGAGATGATGGATGGTGGATGGGCTTATAGATGCCATCTGGATGTTGATCGCGTAAGAGATTCCTTAGCGAGAGCTTGCGTACCTGAAAAAGAAAAATGATTACCTGACCTGTTACAGGAGCTGGTCTTCAAATTATTTGTGTAGATGTGTCATGTCTGGTTACAGGAGCTGGATCTGGAGCTTCAAAAGGTGATGAATGAACCAGGGATGGTTACTACCTCAACAGGGACGGTGAGAGAACCTTGGATGATCACTACCTCAACAGGAACGCTGAGAGAACCTTGGGCGACTTCAATCTCAACAGTAACGCTGAGAGAATCTTGGGCGACTTCAACCTCAACAGTAACGCTGAGAGAATCTTGGATGTCTTCTACTGAGTCTTTATCAGGAAAATCTGTTAGGGATCGATTTAACTGGACTAGAGAGGCCTTTGATTGGATAAGAAACAGGAAAATCTTAGGGTCGATTTAACTGAACCGGTCTAGGTCTTGAGATCTTCAACTGGATAAGAAACAGGGAGATCTTAGGGTCGATCTGACTGAACCAGAGAAGGCCTTTGACTGGATAAGAAACAGAAAAATCTTAGGGTCGATTTAACTGAACTGGTCTAGGTCTTGAAATCTTCAACTGGATAAGAAACAGGGAGATCTTAGGGTCGATCTGACTGAACCAGAGAAGGCCTTTGACTGGATAAGAATCAGGAAAATCTTAGGGTCGATTTAACTGAACCGGTCTAGGTCTTGAAATCTTCAACTGGGTAAGAATCAGGGAGATCTTAGGGTCGATCTGACTGAACCAGAGAAGGCCTTTGACTTGATAAGAATCAGGAAAATCTTAGGGTCGATTTAACTGAACCGGTCTAGGTCTTGAAATCTTCAAATGGGTAAGAATCAGGGAGATCTTAGGGTCGATCTGACTGAACCAGAGAAGGCCTTTGACTGGATAAGCATCAGGAAAATCTTAGGGTCGATTTAACTGAACCGGTCTAGGTCTTGAAATCTTCAACTGGGTAAGAATCGGGGAGATCTTAGGGTTGATCTGACTGAACCAGAGAAGTCTTGAACATAACTGAGAACTTAAATGGATCTTTCCTGAAAGGTAAAGGTCAGTCATATGCAATGCATGATATGGATCAAGCAATGATGTTCTCAACATAACTGAGATTTGTAATATATGATGCGTATATGCATGCTATAATGTATGAAAGTGCGATGTTTATGAATGTATCTTTTCGTCCAGGAAAGTAAATTCTTGACGGGTGCCGGGAAGTCACTCCTGGGCTGATGTTGAAGAATAGATTTTGCTTCCGCTGGGGATGATAGTTGCAAGAATACCGGTAGGAGAAGATAACTCCGTTGGGGAATGAACTTGGCGAATGGAATATTCTGCGGGGAGAAAAAGTACTCTAACGATCTTGCTGGGAAGCAATACTCTGTGGGGAGAGAGAGATACTTTGCTGAAATGTTGATGGTAACTTCGCTGGGGATACCGTTGTTGTGTTGGAAGTGTTAATAGACTTTGCTGGGGGTAAGAAGACTTCGCCGAGAACGATCTTTCCGTGGCTTTTGGCTAAGGATAACCCAGTTATATCCTGGTAGGGAAATAAATCTTTGAATAAAGCTGGGAGACGCATTCATGCTCTGCGAGGATAAGCTTTCAGAATCTACTGGGGATAAGCTTATTGCTTGGGAAGATGGATTCCAACCTTCCTGGGGAACTAGGTTGGACTCTCCTGGGGAAGTTTTGAACTGTATTAGAAGTAGCTCCACTGAATGTTTGATATACCGCCGGGTAACAATCTTTAGACCAAGACTGCCGGGGATGCTTGTTAAGAATGCATATATTGCTGGAGAATGTTGAGATCTGCGGGAGGATACCCAACTTCCTTAAGTTTGATAATAGCTTTGCTTGGGGAGAGTGCACTGACTTGCTGGTTCACTCTCTGGGGAATTAGGATATGTCGGTTGTGTTCTTCAGCTGAACCTACCTTGGTACCTTGGTGGACGGAACAATTAGATCGCTTAGACAACTCTTTATTGCCCCTGTTTCTAATGTTACCTGTAATTAATTCTTTGTTTCGTATACAAATATTCATGAGTTTAGCAAATTATTGTCAATGCATATATCACAAATTGAACCTTGGACGTTCTTCGCAAAACAAAACAGAAAAGGAAAAACAATTGGCAATTTTAACTGAAAAGTATATTTGTATTGATTTTTTGAATTTGCCTGTGAAATAGGTGCTTATGTACAAGAGGCTGACGTCCCAGTAAGAGAACGCCGCCGAAAAAGAGTTTATACAAGAGAAAATAAAACAGCTGTGTGAAATGAATGATCCACTGGGTTTCAACTCTGCTATCGCCTTTATGTCTTTGAGCGTCTCATCACTTGATGACCTTAGTTGAAGATGAAGCTGACTGATCGATGTCGTCTGAACTTGATGTAGATACCAGATTCTGGATGCAAAATGATCCAATGAGACATAGTATTACGCTTTATCCCTAACTTTTTCCTGGACCGCCCTTTCGGGTTTTCAGTCCACCGGGATACCCATTTTTGCCCAAGCCGCCCTTTCAGGTTTTCGACTTGCCGGGTGTACAGATTTTTTCATTTCATCCCTTCATTTTGCCCGAACCCTTTTGGTTCGCCGGGAAGCCCTAATTTTTGCCTAGGCGTGTCAGCCTAGCGGGTCTTTTTCATGCGTAGTATCTTTTTACTATGTCTGCATTGGCGGGGTGAGGAAGGTCGTCACCATCCATGTTGGTTAGAATCATGGCTCCTCTTGAGAACACGTGTTTAACCACAAATGACCCTTCGTACGTAGGGGTCCATTTGCCCCTTGGATCACTCTGAGGAAGGATGATTCGCTTGTTTACCAGATCCCCAACTTGATATTCTTGTGGTCTGACCTTTTTGTTAAATGCCCTGATCATCCGTTTCTGATACGTCTGACCATGACAGATAGCAGCAAGCCTCTTTTCATCAATAAGGTTTAGCTGATCAAGTCGTGTCTGGATCCAGTCATCTTCGTTCAGATTTGCATCCTTCATTATCTGGAGAGAGGGTATTTGCACTTCGATCGGTAAGACTGCCTCCATACCGTAGACCAAGGAGAAAGGAGTTGCCCCGGTTGACGTCCTGGCTGAGGTACGGTACCCATGTAGAGCGAACGGTAACATTTCGTGCCAATCTTTATAGGTCACTGTCATCTTCTGCACGATTTTCTTAATGTTCTTATTTGCTGCTTCTACAGCCCCATTCATCTTCGGTCTGTAAGGAGAAGAGTTGTGGTGTTGTATCTTAAACTGCTCGCAGAGCTCAGTGATCATCTTGTTATTGAGATTGGTACCGTTGTCTGTAATAATTCTTTCTGGGACGCCGTATCGACAGATTAGGTTATGCCGAATGAACCATGCCACAACAGTCTTGGTTACTGTAGCGTAGGAAGCTGCTTCAACCCACTTCGTGAAGTAATCAATCGCTACCAGGATGAAGCGATGCCCATTGGATGCTGTAGGTTTAATCTCACCGATCATATCTATGCCCCACATTGCAAACGGCCAAGGCGCAGTCAGAACATTTAGAGGAACTGGAGGAACATGCACCTTGTCTGCATATATCTGGCATTTATGGCATGTCCGGGAATGTTGGTAGCAGTCAGCCTCCATGGTGGACCAGAAATACCCTGCCCGAAGGATCTTCTTTGCCATAGTGTGTCCACTGGAATGTGTTCCGAAGGTCCCTTCATGTAACTCTTCCATGATCCTTTCTGCTTCAGTCTTGTCCACACAACGCAGTAAGGTCGAATCATGGTTTCGCTTATACAGGATGCCGTTGCTAAGAAAGAACTTCGCTGCGAACCTCCTCAGAAACTTCTTATCGTTGACAGACGCACCTTCAGGGTATTCCTGAGCTTCCAAATATCTCTTCACCTCATGGTACCAAGGCTTCTCAGTCACCAATTCAGTTTCAAGATCACAACAGTATGCTGGTTCGTCCAGTTTCCAGATGATGATCCGGGAAGCCTCATTGTCCCATTTGACCTTGAACATGGAAGACATCGTAGCTAACGCGTCCGCCAGCTGATTATCCTCTCTTGAGAAATGTTCAAAGGTTATCTTCGTGAAGTGGGGGATCAATGTCAACACACATTCTCTGTAAGGAATAAGATTCGGATGTTTCGTATCCCACTCTCCTTTGATCTGATTGATCACGAGAGCGGAATCTCCGAAGACACTCAGAAACTTGATCCTTAGGTCAATCGCAGCTTGAAGACCCATGATGCACGCCTCATACTCTGCCATGTTGTTGGTACAGTTGAGACATAGCCGGGCAGTGAGTGGAGTATGAGTGCCTTGAGGCGATATTATCACAGCGCCGATACCGTTACCCAAAGCATTGGAGGCTCCGTCAAAGTGCATAGACCATCGGGATCCTTCCTCAGGTCCTTCATCCGGTCCAGGTACTTCAAAATCAGTCACAATCATGATACTCTCGTCGGGAAACTCAAAGTTCATTGACTGATAGTCGTCTACTGCCTGGTGTGCCAAGTGGTCTGCCAATACACTTCCCTTGATGGCTTTCTGAGTTGTGTACTGGATGTCGTATTCTGTCAAGATCATTTGCCATCTCGCTATTCTCCCAGACAGAGCGGGCTTTTCAAATATGTACTTTATAGGATCCATCTTTGAGATCAACAAGGTAGTGTGAGTCAGCATATACTGTCTCAGCTGGCGAGCAGCCCATACCAAAGCGCAGCAAGTTTTCTTGAGCAGTGAGTATCGGGTCTCACAGTCGGTAAACTTTTTGCTAAGGTAATAAATGGCATGCTCTTTTCGGCCAGACTCGTCATGCTGCCCCAGCACACACCCCATTGAGTTGTCGAGTACTGTTAGGTATAGTATCAGAGGTCTCCCCTCAACCGGTGGCATAAGGATGGGTGGTTCTTGGAGATACTCTTTGATTATGTCAAAAGCAGCCTGACATTCATCATTCCAACGTACTACCTGATCTTTCTTCAGCAGCTTGAAGATTGGCTCACAGGTAGCAGTTAGGTGTGAGATGAACCGAGCAATGTAATTCAGGCGTCCTAGAAAGCCTCTGACCTCTTTCTCTGTTTTAGGAACTGGCATCTCTTGAATGGCTTTGACCTTGGCAGGGTCCACTTGAATACCCTTATCACTTACAACGAAGCCTAGCAACTTTCCAGATCTTACCCCGAAGGTGCACTTGTTCGGGTTCAACCTCAGCTTGTACAACTTCAGACGGTCAAACAATTTCTGCAGATGATCTAGGTGTTCTTCCTCAGTCTGGGACCTTGCGATCACGTCGTCAACATACACTTCTATCTCATGATGGATCATGTCATGAAATAAAGCAACCATGGCACGTTGGTAGGTTGCCCCAACATTTTTCAGTCCAAAAGGCATGACCTTGTAGCAGAAGGTGCCCCATTGAGTAACAAAGGTAGTCTTTTCCATGTCTTCCGGAGCCATCTTGATCTGATTATACCCTGAGAAACCATCCATGAAAGAGAACACCTTATGCTGAGCAGTATTGTCAACAAGGACATCAATGTGAGGTAGAGGGAAGTCATCTTTGGGGCTGGCCCTGTTCAGATCCCTGTAGTCGACACACATTCTGACCTTTCCATCTTTCTTTGGTACTGGTACCACATTAGCAACCCACTGAGGGTAAGAAGTCACTGCAAGGAACCCAGCATCAAACTGTTTCATAACCTCGGCTTTGATCTTCTCAGACATCTCTGGACGCATACGGCGGACCTTTTGCTTAACCGGAGGGCAGTCTTCCTTAGTAGGCAAATGATGGACCACAATATCGATATCCAACCCGGGCATGTCTTCGTAGGACCAGGCAAAGATCTCCATATAATCATGTAACATTTGAGTCAACCGTTGCTTCACGCTGAGCTCTAGGTTGGCACCAATCTTAACCTCCTTCCTGTCTGTCTCGGTACCCAGATTTATTGTTTCTACTGGCTCTTCATGTGGTTGAATTGCCCTCTCTTCCTGGAGTAACAGTCTTGCAAGCTCACCAGGCACTTCGCAATCATCTTCACCTTCGTCTTCGGCTAAGTTGATCAGATTTTCGAAGTCATAACTGGCAGTAGCAGAGTCGTTACCAGTGAGATCCAGAGTGGATTGAAACCTGTATGAGTGAGTGTGTGTAAATACAGCTGTTTTTCAATATATAAAGAAGGGAAAGAAAGAAAAGGAGCATAAGATTTGAAATGCGAGAAAACGTCCAAGGTCTTTATTCATGATATATGAAATGACAATTTATATGCCCTCACAAATGAAGCCATGGTGCCTCGGGTAAGACACCGGGCCATAGAGTTTTAATTGTTTATTACAAATAACAAAACAAATAAGTTTATTACTGCATAACAAAAGTAACAGGAGTATGATCCTTAGCAATCCAATTGGTTAATCTGCCCTCAGTCGTCGGGTAGATCCAGCTATTGAACTCTGACTCTCCCACTTCATCTTCGTCCCCAACAACATTCACTCCTGGATTGGTAATGAGTACAGGAGGTCTTCTGGTCTTTGCCTTGCGCACAGCTTTCTGACCCTCTGCAGTAAAACCCAGTCCAAACTTGTCAGTTTTCTGTGTAAAATCAGGGAGCCTGCCCCAGTTAGCACATTCACCTTTCTTGACCACAGCCCGGGCATCCTTCAAGGAAGCCATCTTCAAAGGAACATCCTCTTCGACCACTGCTTCTGCTGCTGCCAAAGTTGGAGGTACCTCCTCGAAATGCTAAAAGGGGGTTTCAATAAACTCCCCGTCCATCTCAATATACCTGAAGGAATTCAAATGGCTCACCATGTACTCCTCCTCTCCCTACACAGTGATAATCTTCCCTCTGACGGGGTACTTGAGCTTCTGGTGCAAGGTAGAGGTCACTGCCCCAGCTTTGTGGATCCAAGGTCGACCCAGTAGACAAGAATACGATGGACGGATATCCATCACATAGAAAGTAGAGTCAAATACCTGAGAACCCACACGAATAGGAATGTCTACCTCTCCATGAACCATCCTCTTAGAACCGTCGAAGGCTCTGACGATGATATTGCTAGGTTTCAGCTCCAGGCCCTCACAATCCAAACGGTCTAAGGCCTTCTTGGGTAGCACATTTAGGGAAGAACCAGTGTCTACCAACACGTGCGCAAGGGTAGTGCCCCTGCATTCAATAGAGACATGCAGGGCGTCATTGTGGTCCTTTCCCTTAGCAGTAAGGTCAGCATCTGAGAAGCCCAAACCATTGTCCACTGTCAGATTTGCTACGCAATCAGTAAACTGGACTGCAGATGTCTCCTGTGGCACATGGGCCGTCTTGAGAAATGAAATCAAAGCCTTAGCATGAGCCTCTGAGCACAGTAGCAAGGAGAGCATGGAGATTTTGGAGGGTGTATGCCCCAGCTGCTCTACAACATTAAAGTCACTCTTCTTGATTATTTTTAGAATTTCCTCCATCTCTTGTTGGGAGGCCTCAACAGTCACAGATTTTGGTGCCTCCATCCGGGCAGGCTCGTCTTCAATCCCTTTACCCCGAGCATTAGATGACTCGGCCGCAGGGGAAACAACTTGATCAGAAACGGGAACAGGTATACTTGCAGGTGATATAGTGAGGGGTCTTCGAATAGCTGGCGGTGCAATGTCAGGCGAGAAGAGCCTGCCACTGCGGGTAACCTTTGCTGGACCAGTGATATTGCTGATGCTGGTGCCAGTGTTGAATTCTTGCTTGATTCCATGTACATACACGTCTGCCCCATAGTGCCAGGGGACAGCCTTATCAGATTCGTAGGGGAGAGGCCCCGGAACAGTAATAACAACGGGTGCGACAGTCATGATTTGAACTGGCTTCCTTGGGAGAGCCTTGATCGGATTATTAAAGATTTTAACAACAGAAACTTCTTCTACCGGAACCAACTGAGCAACAGTCTTCTTGAACAGAATCTCTTTGCTGTCCATTAGGCTTTGGATGCCCAACTTCAGCAAAGGACAACCAGAAAGGGAAACAGCACAGAAAAGGCAACCCTCACTACAGCCCGGAAATAAACCGGCCAGCAGTAGGTTCCTCTTAACAGTCATTAAGGGAGTAGCCAGATCATCCACAGAAACGGCGTATACCTCTTCATCAACGGCGTTTACTCCATGCTGGGGCATAGGAGCAGTCACCACATTTGGCCTCTCAGGCGCTTCAAACTGTATCTCTTTTGCGTCAATAAGGTCTTGCACCTTATTCCTTAAGGCCCAACAGTCATCAGTGGAGTGCCCCGGGCTATCGGAGTGATAAGCACAGCAGGCATTCGGATTGTATTTGGGAGAAGCAGTGTTTACAACCTTCGGGGCCTCTCTGACAGTCACTAGGTTGGTGGACAACAACTGTGGCAAGATTTGTGATAGAGTCATACTCAAACGGGTGAACTCTCTCCTGGGTCTTTCAGCCCTTTGAGGATTGGTTTGCCGAGGAGCGGCAGCAGGCTTAGCAATCATCACCGTATTGACAGATTGGCGGCGCTCTGGTTTCTCTTGTCTTCTAGACCCATATACAGCACTGGCCTCCTTTTTAAAGGGCTTCTTTTCAGAACTAGCAGATGCACCCTTCTGAATTTTACCAGACTTCATTCCAGCCTCTATTCTCTCTCCAGTCAGAATAAGATCAGTGAACCCTGCAGATGAGTTACCGATAAGATGGTTGAAAAATGGCCCAGATAGGGTCCCCAAGAACATGTCTACCAACTCCCGGTCAGTTAACGGAGGCTGCACCCTGCCAGCCAGATCCCTCCACTTCTGTGCATACTCCTTAAAACCTTCGCTTGACCCTAGCGACATACCCTGGAGTTGGGTACGTGTAGGGGCAAGGTCGGCATTATATTGATACTGCTTATAGAAAGAAGTAGACAACTCCTCCCAGTTACGAACTTTGGTCCCATCCAGCTGATAGAACCATTCGAGGTGAGTCCCTGAAAGACTCTCCTGGAAGAAGTGGATCCACAAGTTTTTGTCCACTGAGTACGGTTGAATCTTCCGCACGTAAGACCTGAGGTGTAGCTTGGGACAAGACGCCCCGTCATACTTGGTAAAGGATGGTGCTTTGAACTTGTGAGGAATAATCACACCAGTAGATAGGCCCAAGTCTCCGAAATCCAGCCCAAGTCTCCGAAATCCAGCCCAGGAACTTGTTGGATCTCCATTGCATTCAGTCTGTCCTCTAACTGCTTATATCTGTCTTCAGCCAGAGGATACTGTTCCTCATCAAAATCAGTCTCGTTGTCAGAGACTACCGGACTAGGACCTTTTCCCCCTTGGGGACTGCTCTTGCCTATGGAAGAACCAGCCTCTTCATTCTGCAGAGTGTTGCCAAACCTTCAGCCCGAGTTAAAAAGAACAGTTCTCTTCTTCTTCTTCTTCTTCTTCTCCTTCTTCAGGAGCAGAGCCTTCAGCTCTTCTTGGCCCTGAGCCAAACCCATGATTAGTTTCTGAAATTGCGCATTCTGCGCCTGAAGAGCCTTGATGGACATCTCGGTTGATGATGAGTCAGGATTCATGATGCTGAAATAAACAGCGAAGAACGGTAAGCAACCTGAAAAGAAGAAAACCTGCTATGCACATGATGAATGATATGTGTTTATGCAATGCATTCAAGGGTTCGAAAGTTCAAATTTGTTGTAGACAAAAAGGAACACACGTTATCATTAAGGAAATAGTTGTTTGGTACATCAAAGCCTCATGGGCAAAATAATACAAAAGCAAATCAATCCCAAAAGACACTACGCATCCTCTTTGGAGCTATGTAGGTGTTGAGATTCCTCTCCTTGTGCAATAGGCGGGTGAGCTCCAGGACCTTCTTTTCACTAGCATGTAGACTGGTCTCAAGAGAATTCCGTTCTTCCTTAAGCTGGATCCAGCTCTTCTACATCTCTTCCCAGGATGTGGGCATATCAGGATGCTGAATGGTGTAGGACACTTCTCCTTCCAAGACTGGCTCTTTGATCACAGGGAGCATATGAGGATAAGGCATTACTAACTTCTGGGAGCGGGCGCGTACCCACTTGAGATAAGGTTCCAACGGGATGGAGTTCCTGTGCCCCAGTGTCTTGCTGTCTATCCTACTGGGCATCCTCCAAGCTCTGATAAATCTTTGGCGGAGTCCTTGTGCATCGTTGTCGAAGTCAAAAACTATGTCAGGAATTAACATGTCATGAGGACCATCCCTCCGAGCATAACCAAACTGTCTCCAAGCCAGGCATGGGTTGTAAGTAATACCTCCTCTGATTCTAAGTAAAGGAACATTGGGGTACTCCCCGCAACGATCAATGATAGTGACATCCTCTCTGGACCAAGGGCACCAATGTATATCTGCATGTGTAAGAGTCATCAACCGTTGTGACCATCTCAAACCCCGCTCATTCTTCAAAACTGATTGTGGAAGGTGCGAAATAAACCACCTTCCAAGGAGAGGAGTGCAACACATAAGGACACCTCTTTTTCTCATGGTTCGAGTGTAACATGAGTGAAGGATGTCCCCCAGCAACGTAGGTATAGGATTCCTGGACATGAAGATCTGGACAACACTGATATCTATAAGATGATCTAGGTTAGGGAACAACACTAAACCATAGACGAGGAGGGCCACAACTTCTTCAAAAGCTTGTAAGTCAAGGGAGTTCCAACATTCATGGGCCTTCTCAAACAGAAACCTGGCTAAGAACCCTTTGATACCACTTCTAACTTCCCAATGTCCCTTGAGGTCAAATGATTGTAGGTGCAAGGCTTTAGCAATCTCTTCAAGTTTGGGTTCCTTTTCCGTACCGTTGTAGGGTAGTTGATCAAGGATAGGGATCTTCAGGAGCCGGGAGAACTCCTCCAATGTAGGTACCAGCTGATAATCCAGGAAAGTGAAACAGTGATGCAGAGGGTCAAAGAACTGGAACAGGACCTTTATCATATCTTCCTCAATGTTGGTATTGACCAAGCTGATGAGTCTTCCATGTCTTTCACTGAATGAAGAGCTCTCGGGAATCCTGGATACAAGCTCCTTAAGCTGAGGAGGGATCCTTACAAGGCTGATTTGAATTGTCTTTCTGCGAACAGTTTCCATGTCCTACAAAACAAGAACAAAGATGAAGATTCGAACCCCTGAAATGGTTAGTCAATGCATATGATGCTGGATGATGTCATGATGCTATGATTAAACACACCACAAATATTTACAAAGGCAAACATGTAAGGCACACAAGTCACACAAGACAAGCCCTTAGAGTTTAGGCCAGCATGGGGTCTGGGTATTACCCTCTTGAAGTTGGTGGGCTCAACCTGTCCTATTAGAAGTAACCGGGTTCTAAGGGTCCCAATATCACTGGATTGCTTTCATTGTTCATCGTTTCGATTTATCCACTGAACTGGCGACCAAAATATTCCAAGAAAGCAACCCTCAATTGAGTGTAGTATCGAGTATCAACCAACCTCGGACTGCACCAAAGTCAGTTATCTCACTACCCTAAAGAGGCCAAGATAGTTCAATTAAGGTTCCTAAGGTCTGTTGATGCTTCACGACACCACACGGAGGCCCCGTACTCTCCTTGACTGAACTCAAGGGTTACCGGTACACACCAAAGTGCCACATCAACGTAGTAGACTGTTTCAACCATGTCGGTATACCCCGCACAGTTCCCTCACAGCCTTGTTGCTACTTTCTAAGAAGGTATCCCCAGATCCGGGTTAGGATCTATAGAACTTCCAAGACAGTCCCACAATTTAAAGCAAGCAAATCAATACAATTGAAAACACAGTTATGAACTAACCCTAAGGTACACCTCACTTTAAGTTAAGTCCCCAGCAGAGTCGCCAGTTCTGTGATCGGTGGATCTGGAACTGACTGTTTAACGCTGGTTCGCGAAATGTCGCGGAAGCAAGAGTCGCCACCGTCTTTTATTTTCTCCAAATGGAAAGGACAAAAGCACAGAAAAATTCCTTATAGAGATCGCTCTCGGTTCGGGAGGTAGATTATAGAAAGGGAAGGTGTTAGCACCCTTTCTATCCATGGTTATCCATGGGCTCTTAGATACTTGCTCATTGTGTTTTCAAAATGGTTTGTTTGCTTTTCAACTGTGGGTTTTAAAAAGTTTCTTTGAAAATTCCAGTTCGACTCTTGTATCGGTCCTCAAGAGTGTTTGAAAAAAATTGCTTTCGAAAGCTTTTTGAAAAGGTGTCGGTGTGAAAAGTATTTTTTGATTTGTTTTGAAATTAGAGCAAGTATCTAGAGTCGTCTACCTACCCTAAGGAATTCGTCTGTGTAAATGTCCTTAAAGTAGTGCCATCCCACCATTGAGAGGTAGGTAGCACCACCGTTGGAGGTGTTCGGGTCAATTCGAGGTTCGGGACATGGTGATCACCGGAGCAATGGGAAGACACCTTAGAAGCTACCCTCATGCCAGGTTCCCGGATCATGAGGACTTACTAAAACATCTTCTACTCGACGATCACCTTTCGAGGGGCAAGGCAACAGTGAGGTGTACCCTAGGGGTGGTGTGTGATTTGTGTGTCGTTTTCAGATATTTTGTCTTGTCATGTATTGGTGATCTACGCATTGCTTTTATTTTTGACATTCATTCTTTCATACAATTTAATTAACAGTTTAAAAGATGCGAGAATTAAAATTCCTACGCTATTACAAAGGCGCGGGTCCACATCGCCAAATTAAATCCAGGACCCGATTTGAAAATAAAATAAAGTGCGAGAAATATAAATGTCTAATTTACATGGCTTCGGGAGAATTACATGAATATTATAAGAAAGGAAATAAATGCGCGAAACGAACTAATAATCGAAAGCGAGGGCGTTGGACCCTTTTTAATGAAATTAAATTACGATTAACAAATTAATTAAATTAAAATAAAAAGAAAAGATTTTTTGGAGTTTTTTGTATTTATGGATTTTATGAGAGAATTAAATGAAATTAAAACCTAATTCTAGCTATTTTTAATTTATTAAAAAAACATGTTAAAGTTAAACCTAGAATTAACCTAATTATTTAATACAATTTTATTTACAAAAATAAATAAATAATTATTAATAATGATAAAAGGAAAGAAAAAAAGATGAAAGTAATTAAAACCCTAATTCTACAATTTTTAAGTTTATTAAAAAAATGTTTAAAATTAATCCTAGAATTTAAAAACTAAATTAATTAATAGCATTTATTTACAAAATAAATTAAATAAAATATATTTTATTTTGTGACTTTCTGATTTTTTTATATTTTTTATGTTTTGTGAAAAATATTAATTTGAAGAATTAAATAAAAATTAAACAAAACAAATAAAAATAGAAAAAAGAATGGAAGAGAGCAAACCAAAGGGGGTGTTGTCCCCAAACTGGAGGTATTGTCTAGCAATTAGGCCCAACGTTTCAAGGCTTTGTTTGACTTTTCAGGGCCACGTGCGTGTGCATTGACTGGTGCCCATGGTGCTCCTTAAATCTTGACCTTTGGATTACCCTCAGTGGCCATGTGGCACGTTTGGATTATGGGTGTATGGTGAACTCTGAGGCTTGAAACTGCATGAGATTATATTGAAACAAAATATATGAATAAAGTGAGGGGACCTGGGAATCGAACCCAGGTCCCAGAGTTTACCAATGCAACGCCTGACCAGTGGAGCTGTTAACGCGCGTTGTACATAGAATAGCAAATAAATAATATAAGAGAAAATTGGTTAGTGGCCTAGAAACAACAAAAACGCGCGCTGAATTCAAATTGCCCAATCATATCATGCCACATGATCTTCTTCTCCACTCATCTGCGTTTTTACCTGAAAAACAAGCTAAATAGCGGGGGTTTTAAACCCCCACAATCTGAAATGCAGAAAAATAACGAATAGGAATTAACAAAATATAAAAAGGGCGCGATGGTTGTTCTAGATCCCTTGGAACGTCACGAATTCAATGGTGCAAGCCTCGTGTTCTGATTTTACCATAAGCCAAAACCCCCAATTCAAGGTTTCTGAAAACCTAGAAAACTCCAATGGTGGATTCTCATATAATGCATGAAAACTCAATTAAAGGGCATGGTTAGATTCAGAATGGTTCAATTAGTATAAATCAACAAAGAAAATGCAATGAGGATGCTTAAAAATTGAAACACGAATATGCATATTTTCATGAAAAGTGAGACATATTTCTACCAATTCTTTGCGTTAGAACCAGTGGCTTTGATCCAGAAAGGTTCCCTGATGCTTCAGGAATGTAATGGAGTCAATGTTTTGCCTTGAAACTCCTTGGAATCGTGTTTTCAGTTTTGGAATTTTCTTGAAAAAGTGCAAAGTTGTTTATGGCTTTTGGGCGCAGCTTTCCGGTCTTTGTGCATTAGGTTTGCATTAGTATATGTATGGGATCAGATTAGGGTTGAAATTTTGATCCAAAACCCTTTGCATTGATGTATAAGATATTTGATTTTCATGGCATATATTCCAAATCTTTTCATGTGCTTTTGGTGCCAATTATGATCAAATCACCTTGATTCTTTCCATATTAAATAGGGCACGAAATCTTGAAGGTATTCCATGCATAAAAAGATTTGAAAAGCTTGTTTTAGTATTTTTCACATATTTTATTTTATTAAATGAATTAATAGCAAATAAAAATTCAAATAAATAAATAAAAATGATGAAATAAATCCCCTTTGGGCCAAATGGTCGTGCATATGCTTTGGATGATGAATCTTGGAAGAAAATGTGGCCCATTAGCAATTTTAAGGTATTTGAAGCAAAGTTGACTTTTCAAAATACCCAAAAATTTCCCAACTTCCACAAGGCATATCTTGCTCAATTTTTAAGCTTTGATCATGTTCTTGGACATTTTGGAAAGGTCTTGAAGTCCTATAACCAATGCCTTTGGTCCCATGTCATTTTGATTTACCAATCTCAAGTTATGGCCTTTGACTTAAAGTCCCTTTTTGTTGACTTTTGAAAATGACCTATAATGTTGAAATTGATAACTTTTTGTGAGAGCATTTCTTGGACTTGAAGTGTGAAGAGGAGTTGTAGGAAATGTCTTTCTCTTCAAAATGAGCTTTGGATGGAATTTTTCTGATAAACCATGTGGAAGTTATGCCTTGGTCAAGTTACAGTTGACTTTTTCAACTGTCCAAATATGGAAACTTTTGCCTCTTGAGACTTTTTGAGCCATGCCTTGAGAATCATGATCAAGCATTGATCAAATGATGTTTGTGGCTTCAAAATGAGATGTTGACCAAAAATTTGAACTTTTGACTGTCAAATGACCATTTTGCCCCTGCAGTTGACTGTAGAGCAATTATGGTTTTTGATTGTGCAATTTTGTGCTGTAAGTCTTAAAACTTGGCATGAGGGTGCTTGACCATGTTTATAGGCATGTGGGACTTGTTTGGACCCTTGGAAACTTCATTTCTTTGCCAGAACCAAAACCCTAATTTTTGACTGTTATGAGGCCCTTGAATTGTGCAACCCTTGGGGAGATTTTGAAGCATGCTCTTTGCAATTCTTGAAGAATATGGGAGGGAAAATTTTGGGGTACAACAAGGCCCATATATCAACACTTCAACTTCAAATATGAAGACTTACACTCCTCATTCCCAGCAGCAGTCAGGGATTTATTTTCCCCAGTCTAAACAACACTGCAGCAGAACAACTAATGTGTGCATACATTGCATTCATACATAATAACACCAACAACATAAGTGCATATATCAATATCATTTATTTTGAGAAACTTCATTACGTCATGCATTCCATACATCATGGAATTGCATACAACTAACTCTTTACCTTTTTAGGAAAGATCAATCAACAGAAAATTATCATCAACAAATTTTCAACAAGACAAGACAATTATCTATGAACGAATAAATTGTAGATCAATTCCCGAAATAGGACTGGGTGACTATCTACATGACGAATACTTCCTTAAGATCTCTACTGGTTCAGTTTAAATCGATCAATGGTTTATCATGATTCCTTTCCAGTAGACACTTTCTCTGGTTCAGATAAATCGCTCCAAAGATTTATACTGATTCTTTCCAGTTAAAGATTATTCAAGACTTCTTCTGGTTCAGTTTAAATTGATCATTGGTTTATCCTGATTCCTCTCTGGTAGACATTTTCTCTAGTTCAGATAGATCACTCCAAGATTTATTCTGATTCGTTCCAGTTAAAGAATATTCAAGACCTCTGCTAGTTCAGTTTAAATCTATCAATGGTTTATCTTGATTCCTTTCTGGTATATATTTTCTCTGGTTCAGATAGATCACTCCAAGATTTATTCTGATTCGTTCCAGTTAAAGAATATGCAAGACCTCTGCTGGTTCAGTTTAAATATCTCAATGGTTTATCTTGATTCCTTTCCAGTAGACATTTTCTCTGGTTCAAATAGATCGCTCCAAGATTTATTCTGATTCGTTCCAGTTAAAGAATATGTTAGAACATAGTTTGATTTTACAACCCTTAATTAGAGTTTTGATGATAACAAACAAAAAGAACAAATATGCACTCTAAATTTGTGTTATTTTGTATGCAAAAGTTCTGACTGAAACATCATCAGAAGTTAAGCTACAGAAGCTTTCAAGCTAAGGCAATCAGAATGTTCTGAAGAATGATGATCAGAATCTGCGCTAAACTAAAGGATACTCTGATTCTGAACAGAAGTCTAATATACCATCAGATCCTCACATCTCTGAGTCATCAATGTTCTGAAGTAAAAGCAGCATGCAAGATTCTAGTTCTAAAGCGTTACTTTTCAATTAAGACAATATCATATGCAACAGCTTCATTCAGACAAGAATCTTCTCAATATGGAAATATCATTAAGTGTCCATTATCACGCTTTATGTTGGACAAGATTTCCACGCCTATATAAACAAGCTTAAAGGAAAAATCGTTTACGATTTTGAAACGCTACTGCTCATACATCTTAAACGCTGCAAACTTTCATATTCACTCATATGCTCAAATTGTGTAATATATCACAGTAGTGATACCATTTTTGTAATGAAAAAAACCAGTACACAGTATATCATTTTCTTTTGATTAATCTAGTTTTCCTTGAGATAAACCGGGTTGTGGTTGTACTTAAGAAGACTTTAGCAGTTGTCAAAGTAGTATTGTAATCAGTTTTAATTAGTGAATTAAGTCCTCGTTGGAGAGAGGTGAAATCACCTTGGCGGATGGACTGGAGTAGTTTGAGATCAAACGAACCAGGACAAAAATACCATGTCTACTGCTTTTGATTTCAAGTTTCAATTCACCCCCCCCCCCCCCCCCCCGTCCCCCCTTCTTGTGGTTTTCACTTCTTCAATTGGCATCAGAGCGCCTGGTTTTGAGTTCATACACTTAACCGTGTCAGTACAAGATCCAAGCTTGAGAAAAACACTATGGTGGGACCAAGCCAAAACATCAGCAATGACTATCATAAGGACAAGGACAGATTCAGCGGCAAACCTCTAGTCTTTGATGGAGAAAATTTTGACTACTGGAAAGACATAATTGAGAGCTTCTTTCTGGCTCATGATGCTGATCTATGGGACATGGTAATTGATGGATACACAAATCCTGTGGATGAAAGTGGTCAGAAGATAGATAGAAAAAAGGATGTCTGACCAGCAAAAACGTGATTTCAGAAACCATCGTAAAGCCAAAACAATACTTCTCAGTGCCATCTCATACTCAGAATATGAGGAGATCTCAAACAGAGAGATAGCCAAAAACATGTTTGACTCTTTGAGAATGACACATGAAGGTAACATACAAGTCAAAGAAATCAAGGCCCTTGCGCTCATTCAGAAATATGAAGCATTCAAGATGGAAGACAGTGAATCCATAGAAGCAATGTTCTCAAGATTCCAAATTCTTGTTGCTGGGCTGAAAGTTCTGGACAAAGGATATTCTACTGCTGATCACGTAAAGAAGATCATCAGAAGTCTACCAAAGCAATGGAGGCCAATGGTCACTGCACTTAAGCTGGCTAAAGATCTCAACAAGATATCTCTGGAGGGACTTGTTAGCTCCCTCAGAAGTCATGAGATAGAGCTAGAAGAAGACGAGCCTCAAAAGCAAGGTAAGCCCCTAGCATTAAAATCTAATAAAAAAATCCGATTCTAAGGTTTTGTAGGCTATGGAAGAAACCTCTGATGGATCCTCATCAGAAGAAGATGAATTGTCTCTTCTCTCCATAAGGGTCAATATAATGTGGAAGCAGAGACAAAGAAAATTCAGAAACCCAAGAAGATTAGAGAATCAGAATGAATCCTCCTCCAGATACAGAAAGTCTGAGTCCTCCTCTGGACACAGAAGATCTGAAGCTTCCTCCGGTCACAGAAAGTCAAATAACAAAGACATCATCTGCTATGAGTGCAATGAACAAGGGCACTATAAAAGTGATTGTCCAAGACTTCAGAAGGAGAAGCCCAAAAAGAAGTTCTTCAAGGAGAAGAAGAAAAGCCTCATGGCAATATGGGACGATTCAGACACTTCTGATGCTGACTCAAAGTTAGATGATGAAAGAGCCAACATCGCTCTTATGACAAATGTGACAGAAGACAACGAAGCCTCTGGTTCAGACTCAGAATCAGACACATAAGAGGTATTCCCTGATTTCACTGTTAGTTTTACTAAAGCTGAGCTTGCAGAAAGTCTGAATGAAATTCTGGAAAGGTATCAGCAGATCAGAGTCAAATTCAAGAACCTGAAAAAGGATCTTATCTCTGACTCTGAAAGAACTGAGAGTTTTAGATTAGAAAATTCTGAGTTAAAAGAAAAGATTTTAAAATTAGAAAATGATTTACAAAACTCTCAGAAGGAAATAATCTCAGAAACTCCCATTAATGCTGATAAGATCATCAAAGAGTATGATCACAACTTTCAGAAGTTTATGGCTAAAAACATAGATAGAAGCAAGATGGCTTCAATGATCTATGGAGTTAACAGGAATGGAAGAAAAGGTATAGGATACCAAGGTAAGTTATCTCCACCTAAGAAAGTCATGGACCTTGTTATAAAACTCACACCACTAAAATCACACTTCACATACGGGCACACACATGACCTAAAATACACTAGTAATTATTACTATGTCAAACCAAAATTCAAACAGAATTTTGGTAAAACTAACAAACCAGGACCCAAAAAGATATGGGTACCTAAGGAAAAAATTATATATGTAGCAGATATCTTTAGCAGCAAGGCTAAAACACCAATCATGGTACCTGGACTTTGGATGCTCTCGACACATGACGGGAAGAAATCATATGTTCCAAAGCCTGGAACTTAAACTTGGAGGCTACGTGGGATTTGGAGGCAACCAAAGAGGGAAGATCATTGGCTCTGGAACAGTAGGTAATGGTAATCTTCCTTCTATCAATAATGTGCTTTTAGTTGATGGATTGATGCATAACCTATTATCCATAAGTCAATTAAGTGATAACGGTTATGATATAATCTTTAATCAAAATTCATGCAAAGCTGTTAGTCAGAAAGATGGAACTATCCTATTTAATAGAAAGAGGAAAAACAACATTTATAAGATAAAACTTTCTGAACTAAAAATTCAGAATGTAAAATGCCTTCTCTCTGTTAACAACGAGCAATGGGCCTGGCACAGAAGATTGGGGCATGTTAGTATGAGAAGAATATCTCAGATTAACAAACTCAATCTGGTCAGAGGACTTCCTAATCTGAAGTTCAGCTTAGATGCTCTGTGTGAAGCATGTTAGAAAGGAAAATTTGCAAAACCTGCTTTTAAAGCTAAAAATGTTGTTTCCACCTCCAGGCCATTAGAACTTCTGCATATAGACTTATTTGGACTAGTAAAAACTGCGTCTGTTAGTGGCAATAAGTATGGGTTAGTGGTCGTAGATGACTATAGCAAATGGACATGGGTAAAGTTCTTAAGACACGAGGATGAGTCACATTCTGTGTTCGTTGCATTGCGTAACCAAGTTCAGAATGAAAAGGATCTTAGAATTATCAAAGTCAGAAGTGATCATGGTGGAGAATTTGAAAATAAAATTTTTGAATAATGTTTTAATGAAAAAGGCATCTCGCATGACTTCTCTTGTCTTAGAACTCCCCAACAAAATGGAGTTGTAGAACGAAAGAACAGAACATTGCAAGAAATGGCCAGAACCATGACCAATGAGACTAACATTGCTAAGATCTTCTGGGCAGAAGCAATTAACATGGTGTGTTATATTTAAAATGGAATCTCTATAAGACCTATTCTGGAAAAGACTCCATATGAGTTGTGGAAGAACAAAAATCCCAACATTTCTTATTTCCATCCTTTTGGATTCACATGTTTTATACTGAATACTAAAGATCATCTGAACAAGTTTGACTCTAAAGAACAGAAGTGTATTATGTTAGGATACTCTGAACGCTCAAGAGGGTACAGTGTATACAATACAGAAACACAGATTGTTGAAGAGTCAATCAGTGTTAGATTTAATGATAAGCTTGACCCTCAAAAGTCAAAGCAGAATGAATCCTCTGCAGATATAAAAGTTGAATTCACAGGTACTGAAGACAACTCATCAGAAGTTCTCAACAGAGACGCTCCAACAACTTCAGAAAGAATTGTTACAAGTGCTCCAGTACCTTCTGTTGATCAACTCCAGAAAAGGTTATCCAGAAGCAGCATAGCTCACCCAGAAGATAAGATCCTGGGAAAGAAGGATGATCCAATCAGAACAAGATCAACATTCAGAAACTCTGAAGAATCCCTCATGGGACTGGTCTCACTGATTGAACCAACAACAATTGATGAAGCTCTTCTGGACAATGACTAGATTCTGGCAATGCAGGAGGAATTAAACCAGTGCACCATAAATGACGTATGGGATCTGGTTCCCAAACCAAAAGGATTCAACATCATTGGAACAAAGTGGGCATTTAGAAAAAAACTGAATGAGCAAGGAGAAGTCATCAGAAACAAGTCACGATTGGTGGCACAAGGTTATAGTCAGCAAGAAGGGATAGACTATACAGAAACCTTTTCTCCAGTCGCCAGGTTAGAATCTATCAGACTCTTAATCTCCTTTGCTGTCAATAATAGCATCACTCTGTATCAGATGGATGTCAAAAGTGCATTCTTAAATAGTTACATAGATGAAGAGGTATATGTGCACCAACCTCCTGGGTTTGAAAATTCCAAACACCCAGAATATGTTTTCAAACTAAAGAAGTCACTCTATGGTCTGAAACAAGCTCCTAGAGCTTGGTATGAAAGACTAAGTAACTTCCTATTAGAAAAGGAATTCACTAGAGGGAAAGTGGACACAACCTTGTTCTGTAAGACATTTAAGAATGACATTTTAGTTTGTCAGATTTACGTAGATGATATCATTTTTGGATCCACTAAACCCTCTCTGGAAAGAGAATTTGCTAAGTGCATGCAGGCAGAGTTTGAGATGAGCTTAATGGGGGAACTTAAATTCTTTCTGGGCATTCAGATAAACTAAACTCCAGAAGGAACTTACATTCATCAGAGAAAATATGTCAGAGAACTTCTGAAGAAATTTGACCTCTCAGAATGTAATCCCTCAAAGACTCCAATGCATCCCACGTGCATTCTGGAAAAGGAAGAGGTAAGTAAAAAGGTAGAACAGAAAATCTACAGAGGTATGATTGGATCTCTCCTTTATTTGACAGCTTCAAGGCCTGATATTTTATTTAGTATTTTCTTATGTGCTAGATTCCAATCAGATCCTAGAGAATCTCACTTAACAACAGTTAAGCGAATTTTTAAGTATCTGAAAGGTACTACTAATCTGGGTTTGTTTTATAGAAAGTCCAATGAATACAACTTAGTAGGATACTGTGATACTGACTTTGCTGGAGACAGAGCAGAGCGTAAAAGCACTTCTGGAAGCTACCAGTTTTTGGGAGACAACCTGATCTCATGGACCAGCAAGAGACAGTCCACAATAGCGCTGTCAACAGCAGAAGCTGAATACATAGAAGCTGCTGGATGTAGCATCCAAATGCTCTAGATGAAAAGTCAACTTGAAGACTTCAACATATTTGAGAAAGTTAGGAGTACAGTTGCCCCAGAATCTATCTATGAAGATCTGAACTTTTCATTTCAATGATAGAGGCATGCAGTTCACACCATCAAACATTGTCATCCTCTCGCAAGCTACCTTCTGATGCTGAACACGCGTTCAAATTATGAAGGGTCCAAGGCTCTGATTGGATGCATTGAGACACTTGTCATTGGCAACTGTTCAATATCTCTCTAAATACCCCAATTTCAAGTTTCATTAATTAAATATAATCATTACTTATTTTCTCTTTCTTACTGATTATGTTTTCTAAAGAACTTATATAAAATCAATTTACTATTTCATTCATTCACGTTTTACCACCTTCAATATTCTCTCTTGTTCTAGTTTTTCAAAAACCCTTTCTATTAATTTTCTTCAAAGAATCCGTGTGAACAATGGCATCCTCATCAAGTCTCAAGAATCTCAACAATGCTCCTGGTTCTTCATCTACTGAACAATATGAGGAGCCTATTAGAACACTACTCACTCTGGTCGATAACCTTGAAGTTCTTTGTGAATTGATCGTCGATTTTGAAAGCTTACAAGAAAATGGGTTTAATCTGTATGAAGATGTAACTGCACAGGGATGGAACAAATACTTTGATCGTCTGTTGGGTCCAACTTTTCCTATTCTGGTTAAAGAGTTTTGGATTCATGATACTTCATCCAACCACCAGGTCACGTCATATGTTATGGGGAAGAAGATAGTGATTACAGAAGATTTGATTGGGAAACTCATTGGATACAATGGCAGCGGAGTCATATGCATTGATATGGATGATAAGTGTTCTGACCTAAAATCCATTGCTAGGGTCATCTTCACTTCTGGACAGCCATCCAACAAGATCAGAGACTTGAAAGATCATTATAGAATCTGGGCTAGAAAAATTATGGGATGTATCAATCACAGGAAGCCTACAAGCTCTCCTGATTACATCAACAATGATCAGCAGTTTCTGATATACTTCAGTGCAAAGAAGACCAAAATAAACCTTCCACATTTTCTCTTCAACCATCTCAGAACAAGTGTGAAATAGACAAGAGAAGAAGAAAGAACTAAGAGGGATTGGATTCTTCTAGGAAGATTGATTTCAGATATTCTAACGGAAAATAGGCTGATAGAACATCTGACAGAGGCGCAAGAAATCAACACTCTAGAAGCAACTGCTGGGAAACCTCTGAATGCCAAGAATCTGAAGAAAATGAAGATTATTGAAAACATTAAGAAGGAACCAACAATTGCTTCTCATGAGGTCATCACTTTTAGGAGAATCCCTCTAAAGGATTTTCCACTATTCTCTGAGATAGATGCCTCTCCAGAGATTATAGTCAGATACCTTGAATCTTGGAAGGCTGATGGGACTATTCAGGAAATCAACATCCAAGATCTGCACAAGCCAGCTCCAGAGGTTGTGCTAAAGAAATCCAAAAAGAGGAAGGCAACAGGAGAAGGATTCTCTTAGAGGACACCCAAAGCTGCGAAAAAGAAAGGTAACACATCTTTTATTTCTGTTGTAGAATCAATAGCTATTCCAACATCTGAAACCATTCCCCCTCAACCAACATAAAATCCTTCACCCCAAACATTTGTGGATTTTGACATAGAGTTTGACCCATCTGTAACTCTTGGAAATTTCTTAAATGAACATCACTCCCCCAATCCAAATCCAGAACAACATCAACCAGAACTTGCAAGAGTTCTCTCTGATATTGAACTGTTTGATCAAGACTTTTCCTCACCACTCCCAGAAAATCCAAACACTCAACCTCAACAACCAGAAAATCCACAACCACACTCTCCTCAACCAGAACATCAAAACCTCAACTCACCCCAACTAGAAAATGAAAACCCTCTCACTCCTCAATCTGAAAATCCATCTTCTGAAATACCTGAACCAGAAATTCAACACGCTACTGCAAACCAATCAGAAGACTCCCTTTAAGACTCTGATACCACTACCCCAATTCATGGGATAACAGGACCTCTTACAGTTTGTTTACCTCTCTCCATTCATGATATTCCATAAATACCTTCACCATATGAATCCACACCACCAAACACCCCTCACTCACCAATCCTGATTTATAATTTTTCCACTCCCTCACCTATCAACCGTCCAGCTGACCACCTCAGAACTGTCATTGATCTAGAAGCACTGGACCATCTAGCTTCCACCTCAAACAAAATTGTCATCCCCAAACCTAAACCAACCTTAACCAAATCAGATGTTGGTAAGAATCTGTTGATTTTTGAAACATAAATACAGGAATGGGTTACTTCTTTGAAGCAAGCAAGTCAAGAGAATTCTAATCCCGCTGATTCTGATTCTCTGTGGGAAAGATTCAGAAAATGGTTCAACTCTGAAACCCAGAAGCTGAAAGAATTGAGCTATGAAAGGGCTCGTCAGAACTTTAGTGATCAGCTGAAATCCTTCAAAGATCAAGTTCTAAGCCACTAGGACAAGAAAGAAATTCTTCTGCTGGAAAACGCTCCCTGGAAAGAGCACCAACCTTCAGAAGCCACTGAACCAGATTCTGATAGTCATCTTATGACTACTACTCCAAAAAAGGTGATTGCAACAGAATAAGTTGTTCAATCCGAAGAGGCTGCAAAGTGTTCTGAATGATATGCAACCCCTGAAGATACACCAGCTTCATCTCTAGTCATGCAAACTCTAGAAGAGTTGAAGAAGGAGAATACCTTAATCCATGCCAGACTGGATAAGCAAGAAGACATAAATAAAAAGATCAGTGATATATTGGATAAACAAGAAGATACAACAAAATAAATCAAAGGAATTCTAGGAAAGCAGGAAGAATCAAACACTCAGATTATGAGCTTGTTGGAAGCGTTGTTTACACGACTTCCCCCCCCCCCCCCCCTTCTTAGCTTTTCTTTAACTGTTTATCTGTATTTTTCATCTTATCCTCTTTGTTTCTGAAAAATGTCATTGCATTCTGTTTTCAATATAAATCATCTCTTTGACTCTGATTATATTGCTTTTTGATACCTGACAAAAAGTGGGAGAACGTAAGATATTTTCAATAACAGTATACCGGGACAAGTCTCAAACATTCTGAATATCTTAACCTCTATGTTTTCTGAAAAGCTTGAACATGAACATACTCTGATAAGGAAAGGAGGAGATGCATCAAAAGCTATGACGAGAAGGAACTTCAGGGAAGTAACTCATCTCTATCTGAGTAATCAACTCATGGGGAGACTCTCTTAAGCTTTTTGTTCTATATTTTTCATTGAAAATCCTAGTTTTTGTCATCATCAAAAAGGGGGAGATTGTTAGAACATAGTTTGATTCTACAATCCTTAATTAGAGTTTTGATGATAACAAACACAAAGAATAAATATGCACTCTAAATTTGTGTTATTTTGTATGCAGAAGTTCTAACTGAAACAACATTAGAAGTTAAGCTACATAAGCTTTCAAGCTGAGGCAATCAGAATGTTCTGAAGAATGATGATCAGAATCTGCGTTAAACTAAAGGATACTCTGATTCTGAACAGAAGTCTAATATACCATCAGATCCTCACATCTCTGAGTCATCAATGTTCTGAAGTAAAAGCAACATGCAAGATTCTAGTTCTAAAGCGTTACTTTTCAATTAAGACAATATCATATGCAACTGCTTCATTGAGACAAGAATCTTCTCAATATGGAAATAGCATTGAGTGTCCATTATCACGCTTTATGTTGGACAAGATTTCCACGCCTATATAAATAAGCTTAAAGGATAAATCGTTTACGATTTTGAAACACTACTGCTCATACATCTTAAACTTTGCAAACTTTCATATTCACTCATACGCTCAAATTGTGTAATATATCACAGTAGTGATACAGGTTTTGTAACGAAAAACAACAGAACACAATATATCATTTTATTTTGATTAATCTAGTTTTCCTTGAGATAAACCGGGTTGTGGTTGTACTCAAGAAGAGTTTGGCAGTTGTCAAAGTAGTATTGTAATCAGTTTTGATTAGTGAATTAAGTCCTCATTGGAAAGAGGCGAAATCACCTTGGCGGGTGGACTGGAGTAGTTTGAGATCAAACGAACTAGGATAAAAATACCACGTCTACTGCTTTTGATTTCAAGTTTCAATTCAACCGCCCTTCTTGTGTTTTTCACTTCTTCAGAATATTCAAGACCTCTGCTGGTTCAGTTTAAATCTTTGAATGGTTTATCTTGATTCCTTTCCGGTATACATTTTCTCTGGTTCAGATAGATCGCTCCAAGATTTATTCTGATTCGTTCCAGTTAAAGAATACTCAAGACCTCTGCTGGTTCAGTTTAAATCAATCATTGGTTTATCCTGATTCCTTTCCGGTAGACATTTTCTCTGGTTTATATAGATCGCTTCAAGATTTATTCTGATTCGTTCAAGTTAAATAATATTCAAAGACCTCTTATGGTTTTGTTAAATCTCTCAATGGTTTATCCTGATTCCTTTCCGGTTGACATTTTCTCTGGTTCATATAAATCGCTCTAAGATTTATTCTGATTTGTTCCAGTTAAAGAATATTCAAGACCTCTGCTGGTTCAGTTTAAATATCTTAATGTTTAATCTTGATTCCTTTCCCGTAGAAATTTTCTATGGTTCAGATAGATCGCTCCAAGATTTATTCTGATTCGTTCCAGTTAAAGAATATTCAAGACCTCAGCTGGTTCAGTTTAAATATCTCAATGGTTTATCTTGATTCCTTTCTGATAGACATTTTATCTGGTTTAGATAGATCACTCCAAGATTTATTCTAATTCATTCCAGTTAAAGAATATTCAAGACCTCTGCTTGTTCAGTTTAAATCTCTCAATGGTTTATCTTGATTCCATTCCGGTAGACATTTTTTCAGGTTCAGATAGATCGCTCCAAGATTTTTTCTGATTCTTTCCAGTTAAAGAATACTCAAGACCTCTTCTAGTTCAGTTTAAATCAATCATTGGTTTATTATGATTCCTTTCTGGTAGACACTTTCTCTGGTTCAGATAAATCACTCCAAAGATTTATCCTGATTCTCTCTAGTTAAAGATTATTCAAGACCTCTGCTGGTTCAATTTAAATCGATTAATGGTTTATCTCGATTCCTTTCCGGTAGAAACTTTCTTTGGTTCAGACAAATCACTCCAAAGATTTATTCTGATTCTTTTCCAATTGAAGTCAAGTTTAGACTTAGTCTAATTTCTGTCAACAATCACCTTTGGATGGCATCTGTAAGCCCATCTCAGACAACTCTTCATCATCTCACCAAATGGCATCTGTAATCCCATTCTCTACACAATCAAACACCACATTATGAAGTTCAAATTTCTGGGCACTCTAGTGTTCAATCATCTTCCACATTCAAGTCACGAATGGCAGATTTGCCAATCTAACTCTTCAGGTTTAAGAAGATTGAACAAGGGCAGTTGTTGTACCCCAAAATTTTCCCTCTCATTTTTCAAGGCATTTATCACAAGGATTCTCAAAGATCCAAGCTTGCATAAGTACAATTGGATTTTCCAGTATCAAGTTAGAAGGGAAACTGTTAAAAAGGGGAAAACAGATAAAAATAATCTTTTTGACAAAATTGGAGAAAACAAGTCTTTTCAAT
This sequence comes from Vicia faba, assembly GCA_948472305.1. Classification (NCBI taxonomy): domain Eukaryota; kingdom Viridiplantae; phylum Streptophyta; class Magnoliopsida; order Fabales; family Fabaceae; genus Vicia; species Vicia faba. The sequence goes on from OX451739.1 coordinate 263,262,108, forward strand.
TCAGCTCCTTCGATTAGCCTTTTGGCTTCTTTCGATGCAAACTTAGCTTGCATCCTTCGACTTCTCGTTGGCCTCTGGCATGCTGGCTTGGATTCAAAGGGCAAAAGCTTCCTGCATGCCACCCTCGATTGCATCTTTGGCCTCACATGGTTCACAATGCAATAGTTGCCTATGTGCCTGCTTCGATTGGATGTTTGGTGCTTGCATGCTTGTGTTAACAGGAAAATATCTCCCCCATACTAGCATGCATTAGGCACAAAGCCTCCTGTAGACTCCTTCAATTACAAGGCAAAAATCCTCCTTTTGGAATCCTTCGATTGCATCCTTGCTTCCTGCATGCACCCTTCATTTAGGCATATGGCCCCTTTTGCTGCAAGCCTCGTTTATGCCCTTTACCTCCTGTTTACATTCTTCGTTTGAGCGTATACAAGCTTTGGTTTACATTCTTCGTTTGGGCATGTGGCCCCCTTTGTTACAAGCTTTATTTGGGCGTTCAGACCTCCTACATGTAGGCTTCGATAGGGCATTGGCTATGTCTATACTAGTTTCGACTGGACAAAATTTCCCTTTTAGTATGCTGCAGTGCCACCATTGACAACCTTCAACACACATAGTTGGTGCCCCCTTCAAAGGACATATATTGCAGGATTTGAAGGGCATACATAGGTGTCCTTGTTGAAGGATATATTACACTAGCCCATTCGAAGAATAGTATAATCCATTCGAATGATACTTTTGGCCCTTTTCAAAGAAATATACATGACCCATTCAAGGGGCATGTCTGGGCATCCCATTCGAAGAACATACTTGATGGCCTATTCGAAGGACTTACAAAGTCCTCTTAAGGCATGTTTTGGTGACCCATCCAAGGGTCACATATTTGGATCCTTCGAAGGATGCACAAAAGTGACCCACTCGAAGGACACTTGTTGGAAGAAGAATCTGATTGAAGGACGGTTAAAATGAAAGGATGAAATATTCAAAGATGCTTGCTGCCAAGTTCAGGCCTAGTACACTGGACAAAACTGCTGCATAGCAGTCCTAAAGCGCTTCCCCATACTTGCACCAAAATGGTATATAAATGCTACCCCTCGAAAGCTACAAAAGCAGTTTACTCAAATTGTTCAAACTATTTTGTTTTCTCTCCAAAACCTCAGCCAAGCTTTGCCTATAAATAAGAGGCTCTACAACATGTTTAAGGGGGCTTTTTGGGCTAGAGGAATGAATCTTCAAAATCATCAAACACTCTCAAACACTTAAATACATATTCAAACCCACAATCTAGAAGAAACATAACATTTGTCTTTTTCTTGACCCTTCGAATCCAGAAGAAACACTACACCTGTTTCCTTGGTCCTTCGAATATAAAGAAATACAACCCTTGTTTTCTTTTTCTCTTTCGAATCTGAAACCACCCTTCACATCCTCTGACCTTCGAATCTAGGACTAAAGGCGTTACCCTTGTTTTCCTTCCATCAAATCCAGGGACATCCAAGACAGCCATTCAAAGTCCAGGAAACGTTCCAGCTTCAAACAAGGTAAGTCATTCTGACCTTAAACTCTTCGTTTTAAGCATGTGCATAATATTTGTTTCCTTTTTGTCTCCACCCTTTTAGTTTGTTTTTATTGCTAACCTTCTTGGTTTTGCTTCTTGTTTTATTAAACATGCTTTAAAAACTAACCTAGCCACAAGACAATGCTAGCATGACCTCAGGCCATGTTGCTATTAAAATCCCAAACGAAGGAAAACAGGAGTAAGGAAGTATGAAACGAAGCCTTAGGCTTTCCCCCTGGCTGCTTCACAATCCTAAACGAAAGTCTAGAAGGACATGAAGGATACGTATTCATCTTTGCCTTACAGGTTCTCACTGCTTCACAGTCCAAATGAAGGAGCCAGAAGGGAGAAACGAAAGGTGTCCATGCTAACTCCCTAGCCCAGTCGAAAGGCACACCATGTTGATTCCCAGGCCCCAGTCGAAAGGCACGCCCACACTGACTTCCAAACCCAGATTGAAAGGCATGCCTTCACTACTTCCAGGCTAAATCGAAGGGAGCCAGAGAAGCAGAATCGAAGGATGCTTCTGCCTAAATAGAAAGACCCCCTTTTATTTCCTTTATTTTATTTTGCCTTTACATTTTCATGCTATTTAATATGGTTGTAATAATGTAGGATTTATTTTCTGCATTTTTATTACTTCTGTATAAATGCTATTAATTAGGATGTATGGCAAGATAAAAACCAACAAGTAGACAACCTAAAATTCAAAGACTAAATGCATGCAAATCAAACACACTATTCACACATGCACCCTTAGGGTAATCTCACTTGTTGCCTCGGAGAAATAATCATTCCCTCGAATATGGGCGTAGTCCATCGATAAAAGATCGTAGTCCCTCGATGACCCTCAATGTTGCCTTCGGTAAATGATCTAGTCCCAAAAATGACATTTCTAAAATGTTCCATAGGTTGCCTTCTATGACTTTACAAACGTCCCACGCCCGTCCCTTCACATCCAATGATGGGGCTTCTTACCAAATCAATGGTAAGACAACAACATCTAAAGGGGGAGGAAAAGAACATTAAGACCTTTTGAGTAGGTAGGACGCTCCTAGTTGCTCGCTTGCTCACAACAAAAACATTTTATACACCCACACTTTCATTTCGAAACATTTTTAAAAGACAAAGCTTTTTGTACGATTCTTATAGAGACGAGAACCATTACAAAGACACTTTTCAAAATCACTTTAAAAAACACATTCCACAGACACCTCTTTGAACTACTTTCAAAACAACACTTTGTACGCGTTCTTATAGAAACGAGAACCATTACAAAGATGTTTTCAAAATACTTTCAAAACCCACACCACAAGCACATTTTCAAACAAAACCAAGTGATCTAGCAAGCAACTAAGAGCGCGTAGATAACTATGGATGAAAAGGGTGCTAATACCTTCCCTTTTCATAACCTACCCCCCAAAGTCAAGAAATAATCTCGAAAGGTATTTCCTGTTCTTTTCAACCTTTCCTTATTGGATAAAAGAAAAGTCAGTGGCGACTCTTGCTATCCGCAACAATTGCGAACAAACGCAAAACAACCAAGTCAGTTCTCCCACCGTATCACAGAGATGGACGGAGAATTCATCAAGACTCCATGTCAAGATTTTGAAGTAATTTCCCCTGCTGTTGTTGAAGATGTTTCTGCCATTCGAAGACTACCAGGGTTCCGCACAAGATGGCTTCCTTGAAAGATGCCAAAGCAACTATAGAAGAAGGTGGTTGTACAATTTGGGGTCAGCTTCCTGATATCCCCTACAAATCAGCTAAGTTTAGTTTGGGCTTTACTATCGAGGGTCAGAGGGTTGTTCCTCGCACTCGTTCTGGAAGAACTCCATTCTGTATTAGCAATAACAGAGTCAATGCTATAGAGGGTGATGACAACGATGGTGATTTCAAAAGTTGGATATTCCCAACCATTGGTGATGGACTCGAAAATTGGAAAACAAAACACATTTTCCCTATCTCCTTCATCCAGGAGTAATAAATTTTCTGTTTTTATTACTTTAAGAAGTTTGGTTATGTAATTTCTTTTAAAACAATGAATTTAAACCTTGTGTCTTGCCCGAGGTACAATGGTCCATTTGTTAAGGGTTGTCATTTCATATGTCGTATCTTTATTTAATGAAAACATTGGACGTTTTGTATTCAAATTTTTGCGCTCTCTGTCTTTCTTTTTACTTTATTGCCCTTTTAAATAACTATGTGTTCTTACACACACCCACACACTATGTTGCATATCCCCATCCACTATGGATCTCGTTGATAACGATTCTGCTATTGCCGCTTATGCCTTTGAAAATCCAATCTACCAAGCCGAGGACAAAGGTGAGGAAGATTGTGAAATACATGGAGAACTAGCCAAACTCTTGATACAAGAAGAAAAGGCTATCCAACCGCATGAAGAGTCAGTCGAAGTTGTAAATTTGGGTACTAAGATAGACATAAAAGAGGTTAAGGTAGGAGTCAACTTAGAAGACAGTGTCAAGAACAGATTGATTCAGATATTGCACGACTATGTTGAGGTATTCTCTTGTTCATACGAAGATATGCCAAAGCTCGGTACTGATATTGTGGTTCATCATTTTCCAATAAAAGAGGGTTATTCTTCGATTAAACAAAAGGTTCATCGCATGCGTCCTGAGATGTCAGAGAAAATCAAGGCTGAGGTTATGAAATAATTCAATACAAGGTTCTTAGCAGTGACATCATACCCTTAATGGGTTTCTAATGTTGTTCTGGTACCAAAGAAAGATGGCAAGGTACGTATGTGTGTAGATTTCAGAGATCTGAACAGGGCGAGCCCCAAAGATGACTTCTCGCTGCCACATATTGACGCTCTGGTCGACAACACTGCTCAGCATAAGGTATTCTCTTTTATGGATGGTTTCTCGGGTTATAATCAGATCAAAATGGTGCCTGAAGACATGGAGAAAACTACCTTTATCACACAGTTGGGCACTTTCTGTTACAAGGTCATACCTTTTGGGTTGAAGAACGCAGGGGTAACTTATCAATATGCCATGGTAGCTTTATTTCATTACATGATTCATCACGAGATAGAGGTCTACGTTAACGACATGATAGCAAGGTCATAGACTATGGAAGAACATCTTGATCATCTGCATAAATTATTTGAAAGGCTGATGAAGTACAAGTTAAGGCTAAATCCGAACAAATGCACTTTTAGGGTGAGGTCCGGTAAACTCACGGGTTTCGTCGTCAGTGGTAAAGGTATTGAAGTTGATCCCGCAAAAGTCAAAGTTATTTAAGAAATTCCAGCTCCCCGCACTGAGAAGGAGGTCATAGGTTTCTTAGGACGACTGGATTACATTGCCCGATTTATTTCTCATTTGACTGCTACCCGCGAGCCAATCTTGAAGTTGCTGAAGAAAGATCAAATAGTAAAATGGAATGACGACTGTCAGATAGCCTTTGATAAAATCAAAGAGTACTTACAAGAACCTTAAATTATGATTCCACCAGTTGAAGGAAAACCTTTAATCATGTACCGAAAAGAGCATGCAATATACTACCTTAGCAAAAAGTTTACTGACTGTGAAACAAGATATTCACTGCTTGAGAAAACTTGATGCGCTTTGGCATGGGCTGCTCGCTAACTAAGACAATATATGTTGACTCATACTACTCTATTAATCTCTAAAATGGATCCCATCAAGTACATATTCGAGAAGCCAACTCTCTCTGGAAGAATAGCCCGATGGCAAATGATCTTAATAGAATACGAAATTCAGTACACCACTCAAAAAGCAATCAAAGTAAGTATACTAACAGATCATTTGGCACATCAAGCTGTAGATGACTACCAATCTATGAACTTCGAATTCCTGGATGAGAACATCGTGCTAATTATAGATTGTGAAGAACCTGGACTGTATGAAGGACCTGAGACAGAATCCTGATGGACTATGGTTTTTGATGGAGCTTCTAACGCACTTGGCAACATAATTGGTGTTGTAATTATCTCCCCCAGGGTTTCCATACACCCTTCATTGCCAGACTTTGCTTTGATTGCAACTATAATATGGCTGAATATGAAGCGTACATCCTGGGTATTAAAGCTGCTATTGACCTAAGAATCAAATTCCTGAGTGTATATGGAGATTCAGCCTTGGTAATCAGTCAAGTCAAGGGAGAATTGGATACAAAGCATCTGAATCTTATCCCTTACCAAGAACATATGCTTACTTTAATTCCATACTTCAAAGAGATTAATTTTGAGCATATCCCAAGAGAAGAGAATCATTTGGTGGACGCATTAGGTACCATGTCATCAATGTTCAAGCTCAGGTGGGACAACGAGGCTCCCAGAATTACCATTGAAAGATTCGACAAACTGGCACACTGCTATGAACTTGACACTGATGGAGTAGAAGAAAAACTATGGTTTCATGAAGTAAAAAGATACCTTGAAGCTCAAGAATACCCTGAAGGGGAATCAATCAATGACAAGAAATTCCTACGGAGATTCTCAGCCAAGTTCTTCTTGAGCAATGGAATTTTGTACAAGCGAAATCATGATTCAACTCTGCTTCGTTGTTTGGACAAGAAGGAAGTAGAGAAAATTATGGAGGATATGCATAAAGGCATCTTTGGTAATCATTCTAGTGGACATACTATGGCTAAGAAGATTTTGAGAGCGGGTTACTATTGGTCGACTATGGAAACCGACTGTCACCACCACTCAAGAACTTGTCATAAGTTCCAGATCTATGCTGATAAAGTTCACGTGCCTCCAGTACCTTTGAACGTCATGACTGCTCCTTGGCCATTCACAATGTTGGGCATTGATATGATCAGAGAAATAAAGCCTACTGCTTCTAACGGACATCATTTCATTCTTGTCGCCATTGAATATTTCACAAAATGGGTTAAAGCAACCTCATTTGCCCCCGTTACCAAGAATGTGGTAGCCCGATTCATAAAACATAATCTTATCTGCTGGTATGGCATCCCAGAGAGAGTCATCATGGACAATGGTACTAATCTCAACAACACTTTGATCACTGAACTCTGCACACAGTTCAAGATCAAACACCACAACTCTTCTTCTTATCGACCAAAGATGAATGGCACAGTGGAAGCCGCCAACAAGAACATAAATAAGATTGTGCAAAAGATGGTTGTGACTTACAAAGACTAGCATAAGATGTTACCATTTTCTTTTCATGGCTATCGCACTTCAGCATGAACATCAACTAAGGAAACCCCATTCTCTCTGGTCTATGGTATGGAAGTTGTCCTACCTGTCGAGGTTCAGATTCCTTCTCTGAGGATTATGAAAGATGCAGACTTAGACGAAGACGAGTGGATTCAAACCAGACTAGACTAGTTGAATCTGATTGACAAAAAGAGGCTTGCGGCTATCTGTCACAGTCATATGTATTATAAACGTATGATCAAGGCATTCAACAACAAAATCAAGCATCGGGTATATCATGCGGGTGATTTGGTAATAAAGCGCATCATTCTACCGCAAGGTGATCCCAGGGGCAAAAGGACTCCTACCTACGAAGGGCCATTTGTTGTCAAGAAAGTATTTTTGGGTGGTGCTATGATACTGACCACCATGACGATGAAGATTTCCCGCACCCTGTGAATGTGGAAATAGTCAAAAGATACTACGCATAAAAACGACCTGCTAGGTTGAATGGCCTAGGCAAATATAAGGGCATCCCGACGAACCAAAAGGGTTCGGGGAAAAATTAGGGATATATATATATATATATATATATATATATATATATATATATATATATATATATATATATATATATATATATATATATATATATATATATATAAAATATTATACACCGAAAAGTCGAAAACCTCAAAAGGCGGCTTGGGCAAGAAAGGGTATCCCGATGGACTGAAAACCCGAAAAGGTGGTCCAGGAAAAAGTTAGGGATTAAAAGCGTACGGCTATGTCCCGTCGGATCACTTACTGCAAGCTTTGTTACCAAAGGGATGAGATGTTCATAGACATAAGGGCAATAGCAGAGTTGGAACCCAACGAGATCATTTCCACATAGTTATATATTTTGTTTTCACTTTGTACTCTTTTTATTTAACGACAATTTCCTTTTACTAGGGTTTATGTCTCTTTGTACAAAATCGCTTCTTTATAGGTAAATTATCAATGCAAGTACACCCTAAAATTCAAACTTTGTCTTTTTTATTTTTCTGTTTTGTTTGCAAAAACGTCAAATGACTAAAATTGAATGAACATATGCATATGAACACGATTAACTGTTAACAAGTATATTCATAAAAACAGAAATAAGCATTTACTCAAGACTCTAGGAGTTGGGGTGACGTCCAACCCTTCTTCAAAGTCCCCACAAAGCTACTTCCATGAGATTATCCCCACAGAGTAATCTTCACAAATTCATCTTCAATAAAGATACATTCCCCATAATTTCCTCGACAAAACGCTCCCACGAATAAAATAAAATGATCTTTTTCCTGGAAATATCACCTAACCTGCGGAGTTCCAATCAATACAATTCATGGAAGTTCTCTTCCCCAGCCGAGTTTACTCCTCCAAAGCTATAAAACCCCCTGCAGATTTCTTCTCTCCAGCATAGTTTGTTCCCTCAGCAGAGCATTTCCCCGCCAACAGGGTTTATTTCCCCAATAGATTATTGTCTCCCCAACTTGAGTCTATTCCTCAGATGGCTACGAATCACCAGCAAAATTCCTCTTCCCAGTGAAGTCGCCAATATCCCCAGGGAATTGCTATGAAGAATCAAACATTAGTCAACATTATCCTCCCCATACGAGTCGGAAGGTTTTCCATCTCTTTATCCCTAGTCAGGGTATATAAGAATTAAATTTCCCAGACGAGTCAGAAGGTTATCCATCTCTTTTTTCCCCAATCAGGGCATATAAGAATTATCCTCCCTAGACGAGTCGGAAGGTTATCCATCTCTTTTATCCCCAGTCAGGGTATGTAAGAATTAAACTCCCCAGTAGAGCGATGAGCGACTAATGTTTCTGAATCCTTCTCCCCAAATAGAAGTCAACATTCCTCAATGGATTTTCCTCAAACAACAAGTAGGAACCCCCCCAACAGAAACTCTCTATACAAGATCGAAGATTACATATGTTCTTCATCTCCAGCATCAGTCAGAGATTCATTTTCCCCAGCAAGATATCATACAAAACTATTAATGCACTTCCAACAACATTTCACATTCACACATCATTCATCAATATCATAGCATATGCATGCGAAATGCATATAACACAATCTCATTTATTTTGAGAACATCATTACGCAATGCATTTCATACATCATGACATTGCATACAACTAACTCTTTATCTTTTCAGGTGAAGTCCACAAACAGACGAATGTCATCAACAAATAGGTCCAAGATTAATTCCCTAAACAAGATGGGGTGACCATCTATGTGACCAGGTCAAAGATTAAATCCTGAAGCAAGACAGGGCAATTATCTCTATGGCCAACAAAAAGCAGGTTCCAGATTAATTTCCAAAACAAGATGGGACAACTGTAACACCCCAATTCTACCCCAAGCAAATTATGCAAATAAATTAGAGTTATAAAATTTCAATCATACAAATGAATCGGGACGTCACAAATTCTTCTAATAAATTCATTGCATTCATCATGGATATATAACACTTATAATAAAACATCGGATGAACCATCAACATAGCATCTTTAATAAAATAATTCGACAACTACGCAGCGGAATTCTTCAATAACATCTTTAAATAAAATAGCAACTTTGAAACATCTCATATTTAGTAAATAAACAATTTAAAGTTCAACAACTAAAAATCAGCAATCAAAAATCAGCAAGCGTTCATCCCCCCGAGTGTTACATATCAGAGCAATGACACCGACTCGATCTATTGAAGGTATACGACCTTCACTCTCGATTACCTGCACGATACCAACATAAGGGCAACATTCAAACATAAGGGGTGAGATATCTTACAATATGATAAAGCGCATGATAATTAATATATTAAATTAGATCAATAATTTCACCACTTCTCATCTCATAATCAACAATAATTACAACATATATACTCATTCATACACATCAAATACACTTCATTATTCAATCATATAATGAGACTCAAAACTATGCAAATGCATGTGGTACCATTGGAGCAGAACTCCCATCTCAAAAATCTGCCAATTAATAGAGGCATCAACAAGGCATAGTCTTCATCTCAAAATTTGCCAATCCAGGCCATCTCAACGAGCATAAGCTCCATCTCAAAAATGCAATGTATGCGACTCTTCATGAATGTAATATCAACATCACAATCATCTCAAAACACAACATCTCATAAACATCTCAGAACAATAACATCTCATAAACATCTCAGAACAACAACATCTCAATCATCTCAAAATAACAACATCTCATAAACATCTCAAAACATCTCAATTACAGCATCTCGTAAACATCTCAAAATAATTTATTAAACATCACTTATTTATCAAACGTCATTGGTTCATCATAATTATCAAACACAACTTTAATGACCACATCTCACTATTAACTCAGTTGCATATCAATACTACAATAATCCCTACTGTTATTCTGCTATGTACATCATACAAAGTGTTGACTTTTGAAAATACTTCATGGAAAGTGTTTGGTGTGTTTGAAAGATGTTTTGAAAATGGTTGTGAGCAAGCAACTACGAGCGTTCTACCTACTCAAAAAGTCTTTGTTCATTTCCTCCTCCTTTAGATATTACTATCTTACCATTGATTGATAAGAAGCCCTATCATTGGATGTGAAAGGACGGGCGTGGGTCATCGTATAGTCATAGAAAGCAGCATTGTAGGATACCTTAGCAATTTTTGTAAGGGTCTAAGATCATTTATGAAAGCAACATTTGAAGGGTCATCGAGGGACTATGATCTTGTTTTTGATTATTTTTGCTAAAATATCCTACGTTTGTATAACATGACTATTTTTATCTTTAGACAACAAGCAAGGTCAACCCTAGAGGTGGAAGTGTGCAAAGTTTTTGTTTTCATGCTCTTTGTCTTTAAATTAGGGTTTTCTACTTGTTGATTTTATGTCTTGTCATACAAACCCTAATTACTAGCAATTATATTGAAAGCGATAAATTGCAGAAATTTAAAGTTCTATGTTATTACATTATCTGGGGGATGGGGGATATAATTTACAAATGGAGGAATAAAAGCAAATAAACCCTTATTTACTATTATAACCATATTGAATATGAACAAATAATGTATGAGGATAATGAAGGCAATGTGAAAGGAAAAGAAAATTGTTTTTGTTTAAGTTTTTATATGAAAGAGTTTTTTAACCTAATTAAACTAAAAAGAGAATGATTAACTATTATAATTTAAATTAAGAAAACTAAACCTAAATTAAATAAGAAAAAGAAATAGATTAATTAAGAAAACAATTCTTAGATTTTTTTATGAAAAGATTTTAACCTATTTAATTTAAACTAAAATGAATGGAAAGAAATTAATTAATTAAACTCCTAAGTTCTAAATTAATTTAATTAAAATAAACTAAGTCTAATATTAATTTAATTAAGAAAACAAATTTGTTAAAGAAATGTTTTTTGGTATTTTTTTTCTAAAAGAAATAAAATAAAAATATACTAAATTTCTAAATAATAAATATAAAACATTTTTGGGGTTTTTGGTTAATAAAAATGATAATAATAATAATAATAATAATAATAATAATAATAATAATAATAATAATAATAATAATAATAATAATAATAAAAATATAGAAAAATAAAATAAAATAAAATATAAAAATTAAAGTCGGGAGGGTGTAAAAGTAAAAAAGATGGTTTGAGTGAAGAAAACAATTTTTGTTTGTTAGGCCCAAGTTCAATTTTGTTATAACCAGAAAAAATAATCAAATAAAATAAAATATGGGTCTGCGCATATGTTTAGCAATTCTGGGGTGAGAGGGAGTAAAAATAGACAGGCCCATGGTGAGGAAGCCCAATGTGCTATCCAGAAAAAAGAAACAAGGGAAAGTAAGTTGAAACAAATAACAAAAGGCGTCTCTGGGGCTCGAACCCAGAACCCTTATAAATAAGACCTTACGCACGTGCTCTCTATCACTGGGGTGGCTATACATCCGGTGTTATAAACAAAACTATAAATATATATTACAAAACCAGTTCTAGTGACAAACTTCATCTTCTTCCTCGCGTCAGCCAGAGCTTTTACAACTCATTCATTTCTCAACCATTCTCAAAAGTATGAACACCAAACTCGTTAGAAATTTCACCACGATTCCAAAAATGTAAATAACTTAAACAATGGCTTAAAGATGAGCACGAATTTTAACTAGTACCAATTCTAACCTAATTTTTTCCAGAAAGTTCAGGCTCAAAATTCTCACTACTCAGGAAACATAAATGAATTCTAAGGACATGGTTAGTTTCAGGGCTATGATATCTACATTTTATCTTTGAAAATGGAAAGCTAATGATGCCTGCATGAAGATTTCAAAAGTTAGGAAACTTCCCTTGAAAATGAATTCCGTGTTTTGAGTTTGAGCTTGTTTCAAGGTGCTGCAAGGATCACGTTAGCTTCCTTAAACCTCTAGGAAGCTAATGCAATGCTTAGCTTGAGTTGAGAATGGCTGAAAAGGTCTGGAGAAATCCAACTGCAATGCTCTGTTTTTGAACTTGGACAATGGTGAAAATGGAGTTACAATTCGGAAACAGGGATTGGGATGGTTTGTATTTGATGTATGGAAGCTTTTAGAATGATTTGAAGGGAAAATGCACAAGTAAATTTTGTGTTTCAAGTTTCTTGGCCAGAAATGACAATAATGGAGGTTTGTGTGCAGTTTTGAGTTTTAAGGAGTTTTGGGATGCTTGAGGGCTTGTGAACTGATGCGTTATGTTGCAAATGATGGTTCAATTTATAGATAAGAGGTTTGAAGGCTTGGAGAGGTCAGAAACAAAAGCTTACATGTTATGAATTTTTGCTTTGTTTTTGAAGCAATTTGAAAAATATAGTTTCAATGCATGGTCTGAGCAGTTAGAGGCTCTAGACAAGTTTCTTATGGCTTTGATATTATGGTGATCATAAGGAACAAGTGCAAAGCTCAAGGAGAGTGGACTTTGTGATTAAAGCCACTTTACTAGAATGGTAATGTTACTGTGTGCCATTAATGGAAATGCAACTTGGGTAAGAGCTCAAATGCTTGGACAATGGCTCTATCAGTTCTGTAATTAATTAATTATGGAGTGAAACACAAGTTAGTAGCCTGCAAAGCAAGATTATGCAGCATGGCTTATGGATTTGGTCAACTGTTCTTCATGAAAAATGCCTTGTAATTTAAGTTTGAAACCCTAACTTTATCTCTTTGATTCTCCTAGTTTAAGAATGATCTCAATGAGTTCTTGGAAATTTGGAAAATCTTGGAACATCCTCTACAACCTTCATGTTGTCCATTTTGACAAAATTCTCTTGGATCTTGGTGAAAATTGACCAAGAATTTAGGTCAAAAATCTGCCTAAACTAGGTCAAAATTTCACTAAGTGTTTTAAGAAAAAGTGCATGACTTTATGATTTAATAACTTAAAATACAAGCATTTATAGGACTTGATCAGTAAAGCAACATTGTAGATCTTATATAGATCTACAACTTTCATGTTGGAAGTTTTCTTTGAATCATCTTGCATCTTGGTGAAAAAATGGCATGAAGTCATGAAAAAATAAGACTTAAAATCACAGAAAAATTGCAAGTCTTGAAAAGTTTGACTTTTTAAGATGAATTTTGACTTTCTTGATTTCTTGATGATCAATTTTCATATTTTTGAATTTCTTGGTAAAATGTGATCTTTGAAACTCAAATTTGATCAAAAGGTCAAAGTTTGACTTTTGGTGTATCAATTAACTTTTCATCAGTTGACTGAACTTCAACTATCAATCAATTGATCTTGAGAAATGTTTTGGGCCATGAAATTAGGTCAATGTGCTGTATTTGAATCCCTGAGATTGTGCTTCAATCCATTAGATCATGTATTGGGTCAAAAATCCTTGACCAGTCAAATACAATAAAAACCCTAATTTTGACCATTTTGCCCTTTTGATGATTTGAACATTTTTCTTGGGGAATTCTGATCCAAACTTGATCAATTGATACATATAACTTCAAAATGTTGATATTGGTCAAAAATATTGAAGTTTGACTGTAGATTGACCACAATTGACTTTTTATCCAATACAACTGATTTTGGGTCATCTGATCAATTGTCTGAGCAATTTTGAGATGCAAGACTTGAAACTTGATATGAGAATTCTTGAAGGTCCATAATGATGCATGAAAGTCAATTGAAGTATTAGAAGTCCAATTGTACCTGTGAAAATCCAAACCCTAATTTGAGGCATTAGTGTTGAGGAGATGGCTTGACCTAGTCAATACTTGTGTCAGCTTGAACCATTGAAGATCCTTGTGAGAAATGTCTTGAGAAAGGAGAGGTAAAATTTTGGGGTACAAGAGCAGGTAATCAAGAATAGTTCGCTGAGGCTTAGAGGATAGCTGTAAAGTGTATTCTTTATTTCCCGTAGAATACATGGGTCTTGCTCTGATACGTAACATGGGGGACGAGATCGTTTGTTTTGAATAATCATGTGATTTTGTTTAATTTGAGATTTTAACTACCCTTGTGGTATTTGAGCTGTTTTGATTTGATGAAGTTATTTAGAAGTATTTTAATAAAGATGTTTTGAATTATGAATTTCTGCTGTGAGTAAGTTGAAAAACTATTGTTGTTAATCATGAAGTACTTAACATAATTGATTTTTGAGAACTCGTGTTACAGAGCATGATGTACTTTATTATGAAGTTTGTTTGAAGCAATCTGACACCCTTTTCATTACTTTGATTTTATTATTGAATTATTCTGCGAATATTCCTTGGGGTTTAGAAGGGTGTTACATTAGTGGTATCAGAGCAGGTTGTTTGTCCGACCATGTTTTCTTATGATATGTATGTCCTGCCGGCTGATTAGTGTGAGTACATTGCCGATGTGTGTTTCTGATGTTAGTTTTCTGTGTAGAATGGTCGAAAGAAATGATGCTGCGATTGCTACTGCTTTTAAGGTTGTTACCGAAGTTGTGCAACATCAGCCCAATGCTGGTGGGAATGATGGATCCCGTGTTTTAAAGACGTTTTAGAGGAATCATCCACATGTTTTTAAAGGTAGATACAATCCTGAAGGAGCATAAAATTGGCTCAAGGAGATTGACAGGATCTTTCGGGTCATGGATTACTCTGAGGCGCAGAAGGTGTGGTTTAGTACGCATCAACTAGCAGAGGAAGCTGATGACTGTTGGGTTGGAACCCGTCAGAGATTGACATTGGTGGATGAATTTATTACTTGGGATGTATTCAGCAGGGAGTTTCTGAGGAAGTAATTTCCCGAGCATGTGCATGGGAAGAAAGAGATTGAGTTTCTTGAATTGAGACAAGGGAACTTGATTGTGACTAAGTATGCTTCGAGGTTTGTGGAACTAGAAAAGTATTATCCATATAATAGTGAAGCTACTACTGAGTTCTCGAGGTGAATCAAGTTTGAGAATAGTTTGCTTTCGGAAATCAAACGTGCAATTGGATATCGACAGATCTGTGTGTTTCCATAGTTGGTGAACAACTGCAGGATTTACAAAGAAGACAATAAGGCTCATTCATCTCACTACAAGAGTTTGAACAATAAAAGAGGAAATTAGTATCAAGATCGTAAGAAGCCTTATGATGCCCCAGCTAATAAAGGGAAACATAAGGCTTATGATGGGAAGAATACAAGTGGGGGTGGAGCTCCCGCTCTTGTCAAGTGTTATAGGTGTGGTGAAAAAGGTCACTGTTCTAATGAATGTGAGAATAAGGTGCTGAGGTGCTACAAATGTGGTAAGACGGGTCATCGTGCTCCTGAATACAAGAACGATGGTCCAACTTGTTTCAATTATGGAGAGCATGGTCATATCAGTACCCAGAGTCAGAAGCCGAAGAAGGACGTTGTTGCCCATACCAATGATAAAGTGTTTTCTTTGAGTGGATCAGAGGATTCCAAGGGGGATAACTTGATTCGAGGTACTTGTTTTATTAATGATGTTGAATTGGTTGCTATTATTGCTATTGGTGTTACACATTTGTTTATTTCGCGTGAATGTGTTAACATGTTAGGATTAAAGTTATCAAATATGAATGGTGTTATGGTGATAGATACTCCTGCTAGTGGTTTTGTTACTACTACTTATGTTTGTTTGAAACGTCCTTTGACTATTTATGGCAAGAGTTTTGTGATGGATTTGGTGTGTCTTCCCCTACACCAAATTGACGTTATTCTTTGGATGAATTGTTTGGAGTTCAAATATGTTCACATCAATTGTTATAATAAGACTTTTAAGTTCCCTAAGTTTGACGATAATGGAGAATTGATGTTATTGTCTTCTAAGCAAGTGAATGAACTTATGGAAGATGAAGCTTTGATGTTTGCAATGTTTGTGTCGCTGCAAGTTGATCGTGAAGCTACGAGTGTTAAATTTCCTATTGTATGAATTTCCAGAAGTGTTTCCAGATGACATCAGCAATTTACCTCTGGATCATGAAGTGGAGTTTTCTATAGATGTGGTGCCAGGTACAAGTCAAGTGTCGATGGATCCTTATAGGACATCAGCTTTAGAGCTGAGTGAGTTGAAGAAACAACTAGAAGAAATGCTTGAGAAGAAGTTCGTACAACCGAATATTTCATCGTGGGATGCGCCTGTGTTGTTAGTCAAGTAGAAATATAAAGTATGAGATTGGATGTGGATTACAGACAGTTGAATAAGGTGACTATTAAGAATAAGTATACACTTCCGAGAATCGATGATTTGATGGATCAGTTGGTGGGTGCTTATGTTTCCAGCAAGATCAATTTGAGGTCGGGTTATCATCAAATTTGTGTTAAACCAGATGGTATTCCAAAGACGGATTTTAGAACGAGGTATGGACATTACGAGTACACTGTGATGTCGTTTGGTGTATCTAATGTGCCAAGTGTTTTCATGGAGTATATGAATAGAACTTTCTATTTGTATCTGGATAAGTTTGTTATCGTTTTCATTGATGATATTCTAATTTATTCCAAATCTGAAGAAGAACATGTAGAGAATTGTGTTGCAAGTGTTAAAAGAGAAAAAGTTATATTCTAAGTTGTCGAAGTGTGAATTTTGGCTGGAGTAAGTAAATTTCCTTGGTCATGTGATTTCTAGTGGTGAAATTGTTGTGGATCCTTCTAAAGTTGATGCGGTGTTGCAATGGGAGACTCCGAAGTCTGCAACTGAGATTCAAAGTTTTATTGGTTTAGCAGGTTATTACCAAAGGTTCATTGAAGGATTTTATCAGTTATCATTATCGTTAACTCAGTTGACTCGAAAAGGTCAAGCTTATGTGTGGGATGTTACTTGTGAAGAAAGTTTCATGGAATTGAAAAAGAAGTTGACGACTGCTCCAATATTAATTTTCCCTAACACAAGTGATGTTTTGGTAGTATATTGTGATGTGTTAAAGATGGGTCTTGGTGGTGTGCTAATGCAAAATGGATAGGGTGTTGCTTATGCTTCTAGGAAATTGAAGATTCATGAAAGGAATTACTCTAAGCATGACTTAGAGCTTGCAGCTGTAGTGTTTATGTTGAAGATTTAAAGACATTATCTTTTTGGCTCTAAATTCGAAGTGTTCAATAATCGTAAGAGTCTAAAATATTTATTTGACCAGAAGGAGTTGAATATGAGGAAAATAATATGGCTTGAGTTATTGAAGGATTATGACTTTGATTTGAATTACCATCTTGGTAAAGCTAATGTAGTTGTTGATGCATTGAGTAGAAAATTGTTGCATACGTAAATGCTTAAGGTTCAAGAGTTGGAAATGATCGAACAATTTAGAGATATGAGCTTAGTATGTGAATAGACTCCTGATAGTGTAAAGTTGGGAATGTTGAAAATGACTAGTGGTAGAATAGAAGAAATCCGAGAAGGTCAAAAATATGATTTTAAGTTAGTTGACTATCTGACCTTGATTAACCAAGGCAATTGAGGTGAATTCAAAGTTGATGATAATGGTGTGATGAGGTTCGGAAACAAAGTGTGTGTTCCAGATATTCCAGAACTTAAGAGAAGTATTATTGAAGAAGGACATCAAAGTGGGTTAAGTATTCATGCTAGTGCCACGAAGATGTATCAGGACTTGAAGAAGTTATTTTGGTGGCCTGGTATGAAGAAGGACATTGATAAATTTATTTATGCTTGTTTGACTTGTCAGAAGTCGAAGATTGAGCATCAGAAGCCTGTGGGTCTTATGCAACCTTTGAGTATTCCAAAGTGGAAATGGGACAGTCTCTCTATGGATTTTGTGTCGGGATTATCAAATACTGCTAAGGGTAATGATTCAATTTGGGTGATAGTGGATAGGTTAACTAAGTCGACAGTCATTTTTTTGCAACATTTTTCATGTTGTTCAGGATTTGTAGTGACCTCCCTTTTTTGATTTATTATCCCTGATTTTTTCCTGATTGTTCCTGTTTTGAGATTACAGTCAGCGGGATGCCCCAGTTCTTCTTAAGTCTCCTTCGCAGGTTTTGACTTAGTAGGATTTTCTTTTTGAGAGATATGACTGCCTATGTGACAAGGAACCATCACCGTCTTTTGATTCCAGAGGAATTTTTTTGATGTCATTCATTGTATACAAAGTGAAAGTTTGCGACTAAACGCACATTTGAATTAACTGAGAGACTACCCTGCCCCAAGTTTTGATTAAAGGTTTTAATTTGTGTAAAAAAGAAAACTTCTACTTCTTTGGCTCGAAAGGGTTGAATAGGGATTATCCTTCTCATAACTCCAATGTTTAGGATTTGAAAGAACGTATGTACATCGTCAGCAGGGTCTGTCCAAAAGCATATTGTATGAGATCAAGGCATCGTTTTCGTCATCCTACCTCTAAAGGCTTGCAACTTTTAAAACAAGAGTTGAATGTCAAAAAGAGAGTAAAAAACATAGTTTAAATAAACAAATGGATGAATTCAAGACAAACATATGCAATGCATTAATGAAACAGAGTTTAACATTAATAGATAAGTGTTTGAACAAAAAGAGATTACAATTGAAAATTCAAATGAACAAAAGCCTCTTTGTCTGAACTTGTCACTTTGGGTGGTGAGCCTTTGAGGGACGACAGAAGAATTCAGTCTGACCGTCTTATGTGAACTACAACACTCCTTTGTTTATCAAGTCTTGAATCTTATTTTTCAATGCCCAACAACTATTCGTATCATGTCCAGGACTATTGGAATGGTATGCACACATTACATCAGGATGATAGCTAAGAGAGAAGGTATTGGGATTCCGAGGAGGTTCCCTCAATGTAATCAACTCCATATTCAACACGTGTTGCAATAATTGAGCCAATGACATGTTGATGTTAGTAAACTGTCTCTCTGGCTTATTTTTCCTTTGCTGATTTTCTTGTTGATGTTGACAAGGTCGTTGTTGGGCTCGTGACATAGCAGTAGTTTGGAAAGGATTGTTCTCCCTCTGAATGGCTTCTTGTCTCATGTGGGGCTGATTATTGACTTGATCCCTAACCTCGACCATTTGTTTCATACGGTTGCATCCGTTTTGATGAAGTTTATTGACGAGGATCCTTAGCTCTTCTTATCCCCGAGCTAAGTTTTTTATGAGAGCCAATTGGCCCACCAGTTGTCCCATCATTTATACTTTCATTATGGCTATCTCGGTTTGTAGCCGCTCCAACTGGTCATCTCTATCGTTCCCAGGATTTCCCATGATCATGCCCCTAGTGAGGATCGCCTTCACCTCTTCTTGTCCCTTGGATAGGTTCAAGAACATCTCTTTAAAGTTAAGCGTTTTGAATCTGAATGCTCTTGGTGGTCTGTTCTAGGGCCATCTCTACTGAAATAAACAGTAAGAAGATAAGGAGACCTGCATGGAAGAAACTTGTTATGATGACATGCATGATAAGTGGATGCAATGTTTTTAAGGATCTCGCAGGGTAAACACAAGAAGATGTTAGAATTTGAACGTTGATCAACAACTTTGATTTGGGAACTTCGTATCGGTGGATGTCCTTCCACGAGAATCAAGCTCACCATGTCAAGCGGGTTATAGCCCTTGACTCAAGTTACCATGCTTGACAGTGTTTGATTAGAGAATGAATCCTTTTACCCCTTGATAAGTGTCTGGTTCAACATGACCCTGCATCATAGACTTTTGAGATCCTTGAAATGGTTATTAAAAATGCTATGGTATGATGTTATGTACAAGTATGCAAAGTAAGAAAATTGTTATGTACAAATAGTCATATATACACAAAGCAGACAAATCCTTAGGTTTAGGCTTGTATGGGGTTCGTAGGTAAGTACCCTCTTGATGTTTAGTTGGCTCAACCTGTCCTAGTAATAGTAACCGGGTTCTAGGGGATCTCAATATCACTGATCTTACTTCATTGGGAATTGTTTCAGCGCAAGCCTCTTTAACAATGACCGAAATATCCCGAGAAGTCCGATCTCAATGAGCGTAGTATCGAGTATCAACCAACTTCAGACTACACCAAAGCCATCTACCTCACTACTTCCTAATGGCGAAGATGTTCAATTAAGGTTCTAAGGTCAGTTAGTGCTTCATGACACCATACAGCGGCCCCGTATTCTCCTTGACTACTCAAGGGCTATCAGTACCAACAAATGTGTCACACTAACGTAGCTATTGCTTAGACCATGTCGGTATACCCCACACAGTTACCACAATCTATTGCTACTTACCTAAAAGGTGCCCCAGATCCGGGTAGAGGATCAAAATAAACTTAAACAAGGAACCAATGTAAAGTAGGAAAGTCAAACAAGGAAAGCAAGTAAAGGTGATATAGCCCTAAGGTAACCCCATTTTTGAGACTTCCTCCCCAGCAGAGTCGCCAGTTTTGTAACACGGTGGGAGAACTGACTTGGTGTTTTGTGTTTGATGCGGATAGTAAGAGTCGCCACCGACTTTTCTTTTATCCATTAAGGAAAGTCTGAAAAGAAAAGGAAAGACCTTTCGAGATTATTTCTAGAGTTCGGGGGGTAGATTATGAGTTAGCACCCTTTTCATCCATAGTTATCTATGGGCTCTTAGTTGCTTTCTAGATCACTTGCTTTTGTTTGAAAGTGTGCTTTGTGGTGTGGTTTTGAAAGTATTTTGAAAACGTGCCTTTCTAATGATTCTCCTCTCCATAAGAACGCATACAAAGTGTTGTTTGGGAAATAGTTCAAAGAAGTGTTTATGTAATGTGTTTTTGAAAGTGATTTTGAAAAGGGTATCTTTGTAATGGTTCTCGTGTCTATAAGAACGCATACAAAGCGTTATCTTTTGAAAATATTTCAAAATGAAAGTGTTGGTGTATAAAATGTTTTTGTTGTGAGCAAGCGAGCAACTAGGAGCAATCTACCTACTCAAAGGTATTAAATATTATTTTCCTCCTCTTTTAGATGTTTCTATCTTACCATTGATTTGGTAAGAGGCCCCATTGTTGGATGTGAAGGGACAGGCGTGGGTCATCGTATAGTCATGATAGCAATGTTTTGAGATATCCTAGCATTTCTCTTGAGGGACTAAGATCATTTGTAAGGTAACATTCGAAGCGTCATCGAGGGACTATGATCTTGTATTTTGATTGTTTTTGCTAAGATGTCTCACATGCATAACATGACCATTTTTAGGCAACAAGTGGGATTACCCTAGAGGTGCATGTGTGCAAAGTGTGTTTGATTACATGCCTTTTGTATTTGATTTTTGGGTTGTCTACTTGTTGGTTTTATCTTGTCATTCATTCCCTATTTTACTAACAAGCATATTGAAGTGCATGAAAATATAAAGGCAAAAATGAAATAAAAGCAAGAAAAATGAAGGTCTTTCGATTGAGGTAGAAGAACCTTTGATTCTGCACTTTCTGGCTTCCTTCGATTTGTCCTGAAAGGGCTGAGGGCGTGGCTTTCGACTGAGGCCTGGGGGTTAGCATGTTATGCCTTTCGATTAGGGCCTGGAAGTCAGCATGTTGTGCCTTTCGATTGGGCCTGGAATCAGTGTAGGCATGCTTTTCATCTGGGTATGGAAGTCAGCATGGTGTGCCTTCTGGTTTCCTCTTTCATTTGACTTGGAGTATAGGGTAGAAGCCAAAAGCTTTGCTTCCTACTTCATGTTTCCTGTTTCTTTCGTTTGAACTCTTAAATAGCAATATGGCCTAAGGCCATGCTAGCATTGCCTTACAACTAGTTTAATACTTAATGCATGTTTAGGTAAACAAGAAGCAAAACGAAAGGGTTAGCTCTGAAAACATACTAAAAGGGTGGAAATGAAAAAGAACAATGGTATGTACATGCTTGAAACGAAAGAAAAGCTTATTCACATGTTATACAAGAATCGAAAAGCTCAAGGTTTGGAATAACTTACCTTGCTGAAGGCTGGAGGGTGTGTTGGACCTTGAAGTGGTTTCCTTGAATGCTGCTGGATTCGAAGGGAGGGACAATAGGTTAGGACTTTGATGCTGGATTTGAATGAGGAGAACATGCGTGGGGTTCTTCCTGCTGGATTCTAAGGGGAACAAAAGTGTGTGGGACTTTTCAGAATCGAAAGAGGTAAATGTTAGATTTTGGGTTTTTGTTTTCACAAGTGTTTAAGTGTTTGAGAACTTATTGTGTTTGAAAGCTTTATTGTGTTTGAGAAAATTTTAGAGATTCGTTCCTCTGGCCAAAAAGCCCTCTTGTGAGCTTGCAAATGCTTCTCTATTTATAGAGAAAAGAATCAACATGTTTGAAGTAACCAGGTTTGTATGATGATAAACCATGGTTTGCGTAAAGGTGAAACAAGTCAGTCCTTTTTCGTTGTTCCCACGTTTCCAGTACAAGTGGGGGCCTGTTGGCAGAAGATTGGACTTATGCTTTTGACATTGCTTGTGTTCAGACAAAAATAAGGTTGGAAGCTTATTTTGTGATAAAAGTACTCTATGAAAAAAAGTACGTAGCTTTTTCTATTTTGACCAAGAATAGTATTATTTAATAGACAAAGCTTCTATCCTTTGTACAAGCTTCTGATTATGTAAAGATTTGGAAGGAAAATAGCCTGACAAGTAGGGTAAGGCTATGAGATTTTCTCAAACTTGCTTCGAAGGATCCAAAGTTGGGTTCGAAAGATGCTGATTCGAAAGAAACCAAAACTCCAATCGAAGATTTGTATGCAGGTGGATCTTGTCCAATCGAAGGCTTGTCTACCAGAGGGTCTAAATGCCCAAACGAAAGGGTGTATGCAGGAGGTCACTTCTAAGGGGTCAATGGTGCAATCGAAAGACACTTTTCAGAAGGTTATTTCCTTTTGAATCGAAGGAAGCTTTCAGAAGGTTATTGACTTTCTGAATCAAAGAAAACCAATAGGAGGCCTTTACTTCCTGAGTCGAAGAATGTTGTTTCAAGGGGAAACAAGACTCGGTCGAAGCTTGTATGAAGATCATTTCCTTCTAAATCGAAGGAAGCTTTAAGAAAGTCCTAGTCCAATCGAAGCAGTCTTGAAAGAGACTAAAGTCCAAATGAAACAAGGGAAATCGAAGAAGGCCCGAAGGAGACCAAAGTCCAATCGAAGCCTTGTGAATCAAAGTAGATTTGCAGGGGACCAAAAATCCAATCGAAGCAAGGGAAATCGAAGAAAACTTAATTTTCTCCAATTTTGTTGAAAATATTATTT
Organism: Vicia faba; assembly: GCA_948472305.1. Lineage (NCBI taxonomy): Eukaryota > Viridiplantae > Streptophyta > Magnoliopsida > Fabales > Fabaceae > Vicia > Vicia faba. The sequence continues at coordinate 263,285,470 of OX451739.1, forward strand.
TTATCTGTTTTGCCCTTTTTTAACAATTTCCTCCAATTATACTTGTGAAAGCTTGAACTTTGAGAATCCTTGTCAGAAATTCCTTAAGAAATAAGAGGGAAAATTTTAGGGTACAACAACTTCCCCTGTTCAATCTTCTTAAACCTGAAGAGTTAGACTGGCAAGCCTGCCATTCGTGACTTGAAGGTGGAAGATGATTGAACACTAAAGTGCCCATAAATTTTCACTCGATGATATGTTAGTTGACTGTGTAGGGAATGGGCTTAAAGATTCCATTTGGAGAAATGATGGAAAGTTGTTGGAGATGGGTTTACAGATGCCATCTAGAGTGACTAGGAAAGGTATCAGGATAAATCTTTTGGTTGATTTAAGTCTGAGCCAACATGGGTTTGAAGGAAGTATTTGTCATGTAGATAGTCACCCTGTACTGTTTCGGGAATTAATCTATAATCAATTTGTTCACAGACGAATGTCTTGTTTCAGGTAGTGATATGTGATGAAGGGATCCTGGAGGATTACTACTCCAAAAGGATGATGAAGGATTCTGAGATGATTACTACCTCAACAAGATGATGAAGGAATCTGGGATGATTGCTACTCCAACAGGATGATGAAGGAATCTGGGACGATTGCTACTCCAATAGGATGATGAAGGAATCTGGGACGATTACTACCTCAGCAGGATGTTGAAGGAATCTGGGACGATTGCTACTCCAACAGGAAAATGAAGGAATATGGGACGATTGCTACTCAACCAGGATGATGAAGGAATCTGGGACGATTACTACCTCAGTAAGATGATGAAGGAATCTTGGACGATTACTACCTCAGTAGGATGATGAAGGAATCTGGGACGATTGCTACTCGAACAGGATGATGAAGGAATCTTGGATAATTACTACCTCAACAGGATGATGAAGGAATCTGGGACGATTAATACTCCAACAAGATGATGAAGGAATCTTGGATGATTACTACCTCGGTAGGATGATGAAGGAATTTTGGATGATTACTACCTCAGCAGATAATGAAGAAATCCAAGCTTGATTTTGTCTTGGAGAAATTTACAGATTAATGACACTTATCTGTTAACTTTTTCTTGAAAAGGTAAAGAAAAAGTTGTATGCAATGTCATGATGGATGAAATGTATTATGTAATGATGTTTCTAAAAATAAATGAGATTATGATGTATGCATTTATCATGTATGTAAATATGATGCATAAAATGTTCTTGGAATGTAAATTTTTCTTGGAAAATAAATCCTTGACAAATGTTGGGGAGCCTTGGGAAATGAAATCCCGGACCGCTTTTGTGGATGAAGAGTATGCTCCTCTTCGGACCTTGTTTTAGGATGTTTCTACTGGGGATTCCTGTTTTTGTTGTTTGAGGAGAAATCTGATGGGGAAGTTAACTTATTTAAGAAGGCTCTGTGGAGAGTGTTGATCTCTGTTTGGGGAAAAGAGTTTAGGAGTCTTATCTACTCGTTGCTCTATTGGGGAGTTATTCTTGACTGGAGGGAATCAAAAGTTAGCTGTTATCTGGTTGAAATCCAGACTTGGCAACAAATTATTGAGGATAAATGAAGTTGACTGTTATCTGGTTGATTTCCAGGCTTCACAGTAACTTACTTGAAAGGATGAAGTTGAACTGATATCTGGTCGGGTCCAGGCTTCACAACAACTTACTGAAGTTAACTGTTATTTGGTTGGTTTCCAGGCTTCACAATAACTTGTTGGGGATTATAGAAAAGACTACTGGGGAAGAGGAGTTGTGGTCCCTTGATTTGTAATAGTCAGAGAGGCAAACTTAAGCTGGGGAATCTGTAGTTTGTTGGGGAAATAAACCTTGTCGCCAGTCTGTTGGGGAGGTGTCTTCTTTTGGCAGAAATCCTCTAGGGTTCCTCTTGAGACCAACTCAGCTGGGAGGAAGTTTTCAGAGATTGAAACCCTGGCTAGGGGTCACCCTATGAAAAAGAATTTGAGGGAGATTTATCCCTGCCCCTGGTAGCAGGTGTTGCCATACTGCCATAAGATGTTTGTTTGATCGTACATGATTCGTTGCTGGAACTCGTGTCCAATACCCCAAGTGATTCAGATACAGACCTGCCCCTGGTTATTCAGCGTTTCTTGAGAGATTTCTTGGAATCTTGATTGGACTTCCCCATGTGTGTTGGATAGTGACACATCATGCCCACTTGCTTATAGGAGATTTGTTATTGGAAGTGTCTTCCCACTTGAAGTGATTTTGTTTATTGAGAGGGTTTTTGTTCACTGGATATTCATCGTGCGAATTTCTTCGCTGTTAAACAAATAGCCAAATGCGAACAATGATATTCAAATGATGCAAAGTTTATGCTTGTCTTGAAGTTTTGAAAAGTCGTTTTAGCTGATAAAATAATTTTTGTAAGAAAATTCAACACATGATTTAGAGTAAAGCCTTATAGGAGTCAGGATACCTTTTGTAACAGTATGATTTCGAATTAACCCATGCTTCAATTAGGACTTTTGAAGGGTTGTAACATGGCTTGGTTCACGGTTTAAGAAACATAGGATAAAGGCTCAAATTTTATTTGTACCCACCCGTTCTTCATGATGTTCTTCAATCCTAAACTCAGTTAATTGTACGTTCGAACTCCAATGACGTTTTGGTGATGGTTTAAACAAGTTTAGTTTATCGGAAGGCAGTCATTTTTTTGCAAAATTTTTCATGTTGTTGAGGATTTGAAGTGATCTCCCTTTTTTGATTTATTATCCCTGATTTTTGCCTGACTGTTCCTATTTTGAGATTATAGTCAGCGGGATGCCCCCGTTTTTCTTAAGTCTCCTTCGCAGGTTTTGACTTAGTGGGCTTTTCTTTTTGAGAGATAATGAATGCCTATGTGATAGGGAACCATCACCGTCTTTTGATTCCAGAGGAATGTTTTTGATGTCATTCATTGTATACGAAGTGAAAGTTTGCGATTGAACGCCCATTTGAATTAACTGAGAGACTACCTTGCCCCAGGTTTTGATAAAAGGTTTCAATTTGTGTAAAAAAGAAAACTTCTACTTCTTTGGCTCGAAGGGGTTGACTAGGGATTATCCTCCTTATAACTCAACTGTTTAGGATTTGAAAGAACGCATGTACATCATCAACAGAGTCTGTCCAAAAGCATACTATATGAGATCAAGGCATTATTTTCGTCATCCTCCCTCTAAAGGCTTGCAACTTTTAAAACAAGAGTTGAATGTCAAAAAGAGAGTAAAAAGCATAGTTTAAATATAGTGAAAACGAATGGATGAATTCAAGACAAACATATGCAATGCATTAATGAAACAGAGTTTAACATTAATAGATAAGTGTTTGAACAAAAAGAGATTATAATTGAAAATTCAAATGAACAAAAGCCTCTTTGTCTGAACTTGTCACTTCAGGTGGTGAGCCTTTGAGGGACGGCAGAAGAATTCAGTCTGACTGTCTTGTGTGAACTCCAACACTCCTTCGTTGATCAAGTCTTGAATCTTATTTTTCAATGCCCAACAGCTATTTGTATCATGTCCGGGACTATTGGAATGGTATGCACACATTGCATCAAGATGATAGCTAGGAGCGGAGGTATTAGGATTCCGAGGAGGATCCCTCAACATAGTCAACTCCATATTTAACATGTGTTGCAATAATTGAGACAATGACATGTTGATGTTACTAAACTATCTCTCGGGCTTATTTTGCCTTTCCAGATTTTCTCGTTGATGTTGACGAGGTCGTTGTTGGGATCGTGAGGTAGCAGTAGTTTGGAAAGGTCTATTCTCCCTCCGACTAGCTTCTTGTCTCATGGGGGGCTAAGTATTGACTTGATCCACAATCTCGACTGTTTGTTTCATACGGTTGCATCCGTTTTGATGAAGTTTATTGATGAGGATCATTAGCTCTTCTTGTCCCCGAGCTAAGTTTTGGACGAGAGCCATCTGGCCTGCCAGTTGTCCCATCATTTGGACCTTCATTATGGCTATCTCAGTTTGTAGCCGCTCCAACTGGTAATCTCTGTCGTTCCCAGGATTTCCCATGATCATGCCCCTGGTGAGGAGAACCTTCACCTCCTCTTGTCCCTTGGATAGGTTCAAGAACATCTCTTGAAGTTGAGCGTTTTGAATTTGAATGCTCTTGATGGTCTGTTCTAGGGCCATCTCTACTGAAATAAACAGTAAGAAGATAAGGAGACTTGTATGGGAGAAACCTGTTATGATGACATGCATGATATGTGGATGCAATGTTTTCAAGGATCTCGTGGGGTAAACACAAGAAGATGTTAGAATTTGAATGTTGATCTACAGCTTTGATTGGGGAACTTCGTATCGATGGATGTCCTTCCACGAGAATCAAGCTAACCATGTCAAGTGGGTCATAACCCTTGACTCAAGTTACCGTGCTTGACGGTGTTTGATTAGAGAATGAATCCTTTTGCCCTTTGATAGGCGTCTGGTTTAACATGACCCTGCATCATAGACCTTTGAGATCCTTGAAATGGTTATTCAAAATGCTATGGTATGATGTTATGAAGTTATGTACAAGTATGCAAAGTAAGTAAATTGTTATGTACAAATAGTCATATATACACAAAGCAGACAAATCCTTAGGTTTAGGCTTGCATGGGGTTCGTAGGTAAGTACCCTCTTAAGGTTTAGTTGGCTCAACCTGTCCTAATAATAGTAACTGGGTTCTAGGGGATCTCAATATCACTGATCTTTCTTCATCGGGCATTGTTTCAGCGTAAGCCTCTTTAACGGCGACCGAAATATCCCGAGAAGTCCGATCTCAATGAGCATAGTATCGAGTATCAACCAACTTCGAACTGCACATAAGCCGACTACCTCACTAGTTCCTAATGGCCAAGTATTTCAATTAAGGTTATAAGGTCAGTTAGTGCTTCATGACACCACACAGCGGCCCCGTATTCTCCTTGACTACTCAAGGGCTACCGGTACCAACAAATGTGTCACACTAACGTAGCTATTTCTTAGACCATGTCATTATACCCCGCACAGATTCCACAATCTATTGTTACTTACCTAAAAGGTGCCCCAGATATGGGTAGAGGGTCAAAATAAACCCAAACAAGGAACCAATGTAAAGCATGCAACTCAAACAAGGAAAGAAAGTAAAGGTGATCTAGCCCTAAGGTAACCCCACCTTTGAGACTTCCTCCCCAGCAGAGTCGTTAGTTCTATAACACGGTGGGAGAACTGACTTGGTGTTTTGCGTTTGATCGCAATTGTTGCGGATAGCAAGAGTCGCCACCGACTTTTCTTTTATCCAATAAGGAAAATAACAGGAAAGACCTTTCGAGATTATTTCTTGAGTTAGGGGGATAGATAATGAAAAGGGAAGCTGTTAGATCCCTTTTCATCCATAGTTATCTATGGGCTCTTGGTTGCTTGCTAGATCACTTGCTTTTGTTTGAAAGTGTGCTTTGTGGTGTGGATTTGAAAGTATTTTGAAAACGTGCCTTTGTAATGATTCTCGTCTCTATAAGAACGCATACAAAGTGTTGTTTGGAAAATAGTTTAAAGAAGTGTTTATGTAATGTGTTTTTGAAAGTGATTTTGAAAAGGGTGTCTTTTTAATGGTTCTCGTCTCTATAAGAATGCATACAAAGCGTTGTCTTTTGAAAATGTTTCAAAATGAAAGTGTTGGTGTATAAAATGTTTTTGTTGTGAGCAAGCGAGCAACTAGGAGAAATCTACCTACTCAAAGGTCTTAAGTGTTCTTTACCTCCTCCTTTAGATGTTTCTATCTTAACATTGATTTGGTAAGAGGCCCCATCGTTGGATGTGAAGGGACAGGTGTGGCTCATCGTATAGTCATGATAGCAATGTTGTGAGATATCCTAGCATTTATCTTGAGGGACTAAGATCATTTGTAAGGTAACATTCGAAGCGTCATCGAGGGACTATGATCTTGTATTTTGATTGTTTTTGCTAATACGTCTCACATGCATAACATGACCATTTTTAGGCAACAAGTGAGATTATCCTAGAGGTTCATGTGTGCAAAGTGTGTTTGATTGCATGCCTTTTGTCTTTGATTTTTGGGTTGTCTACTTGTTGGTTTTATCTTGCCATATATTCCCTATTTTACTAACAAGCATATAAAAGTAATAAAATGCAGAAAGATAAAATCCTACAATTACAACCATATTGAAGTGCATGAAAATATAAAGGCAAAAATGAAATAAAAGCAAGAAAAATGAAGGTCTTTCGATTGAGGCAGAAGACCCTTCGATTCTGCACTTTCTTGCTTCCTTCGATTTGGCCTGAAAGGGGTGAGGGCGTGGCTTTTGACTGAGGCCTGAGGGTCAGCATGTTATGCCTTTCGATTGGGGCCTGGAAGTCAGCACGTTGTACCTTTGGACTGGGTCTGGAATCAGTGTAGGCATGCTTTTCGTCTGGGCCTGAAAGTCAGCATGGTGTGCCTTCTGGTTGCCTCTTTTGTTTGACCTGGGGAATGGGGTAGAAGCTAAAAGCTTCGTTTTCTACTTCCTGTTTCCTGTTTCTTTCGTTTGAACTCTTAAATAGCAACATGGCCTAAGGCCATACTAGCATTGCCTTACAACTAGTTTAATACTTAATGCATGTTTAGGTAAGCAAGAAGCAAAATAAAAGGGTTAGCTATGGAAACATACTAAAAGGGTGGAAACGAAAATAACAATGGTATGTACATGCTTGAAACGAAAGAAAAGCTTATTCACATGTTATACAAGAAATGGAAAGCTCAAGGTTTGAAACAACTTACCTTGCTGGAGGCTAGAGGGTGTGCTGGACTTTGAAGTGGTTTCCTGGAATGTTGTTGGACTCGAAGGGAGGGACCAAAGGTTAGGCCTTTGATGCTAGATTCGAATGAGGAGAATAAGCGTGGGGTTCTTCCTGCTAGATTTGAAGGGGAACAAAAGTGTGTGGGACTTTTTAGAATCGAAAGAGGTATATGTTAGATTCTGGGTTTTTGTTTTCACAAGTGTTTAAGTGTTTGAGAAATTATTGTGTTTGAGAGCTTTATTGTGTTTGAGAAAATTTTGGAGATTCGTTCCTCTGGCCAAAAAGTCCTCTTGTGAGCTTGCAAATGCTTCTCTATTTATAGAGAAAAGAATCAACATGTTTGAAGTAACCAGGTTTGTATGATGACAAACCATGGTTTGGTTAAAGGTGAAACAAGTCAGTTCCTTTTCGTTGTTCCCACGTTTCCAGTACAAGTGGGGGGTTGTTGGCAGAAGATTGGACTTATGCTTTTGACATTGCTTGTGTTCAGACAAAAATAAGGTTGGAAGCTTCTTTTGTGATAAAAGTACTCTATGAAAAAAAGTATGTAGCTTTTTCTATTTTAACCAAGAATAGTATTATCCAATAGACAAAGCTTCTATCATTTATACAAGCTTCTGATTATGTAAAGATTTGGAAGCAAAATAGCCTGAAAAGTAGGGTAAGGCTATGAGATTTGCTCAAACTTGCTTCAAAAGATCCAAAGTTAGGTTCGAAAGATGCTAATTCGAAGGAAACCAAAACTCCAATCGAAGCTTTGTATGTAGGTGGCCCTTGTCCAATTGAAGGCTTGTCCGCCAGAGGGTCTAAATGCCCAAACGAAAGGGTGTATATAGGAGGTCACTGCTAAGGGGTCAATGGTGCAATCAAAAGACACTTTTCAGAAGGTTATTTCCTTCTGAATCGAAGGAAGCTTTCAGAAGGTTATTGACTTTCTGAATCAAAGAAAACCAACATGAGGCCTTTACTTCCTGAATCGAAGGATGTTTCTTCAAGGGGAAACAAGACTAAGTCGAAGCTTGTATGAAGATTATTTCCTTCTGAATCGAAGGAAGCTTTAAGGAAGTCCTAGTCCAATCGAACCAGTCTTGAAAGAGACTAAAGTCCAAACGAAACAAGGGAAATCAAAGAAGGCCTGAAGGAGACCAATGTCCAATGAAGCCTTGTAAATCGAAATAGATTTGCAGGGGACCAAAAATCCAATCGAAGCAAGGGAAATCGATGAAAACTTAATTTTCTCCAATTTTGTTGAAAAAATTATTTTTATCTGTTTTGCCCTTTTTTAACAATTTCCTCCAATTGTACTTGTGTAAGCTTGAACTTTGAGAATCCTTGTGAGAAATGCCTTGAGAAATGAGAGGGAAAATTTTGGGGTACAACAATTGGTATGGAAACATATGAAGCATTGTATGGTAGGAGGTGTAGGACTCCATTGTGTTGGTATGAGTCAGGTGAAAGAGCAGTGCTCGGATCTGAAATCACATAGAAGATGACTAAAAAGATTAAGATGATTCAAGGGAGGATGAAATTTTCTCAAAGTTGTCAGAAGAGTTATCATGACAAGAGGAGAAAGGCAATCAAATTCCAAAAGGATGATCATGTGTTTTTGAGAGTTAGTTCGATTACTAGTGTTGGTAGAGCCTTGAAATCAAGGAAGCTTATGCTGCATTTTGTTGGTTTATATCAGATTTCAGAGAAGCTAGGTGAGGTGGCCTATTGGATCAATTTACCTCAATTTCTTGCAAATATTCATGATGTGTTTCATTTGTCTCAGTTGAGAAAGTACATTCTGGATCATTCACATGTGGTTCAAATGGATGATGTACATGTGAGAGATAACCTGACTATTGAAGCATCACCCGTCTGGATAGAAGGACGGGAAGTGAAGAAATTGTGGGATAAAGACATCGCCTTAGTGAATGTATTGTAGGGTCGACCAGCTAATGAAAGTTGGACTTGGGAACGCGAGGATCAAATGAGAGAGTCTTATCCAAATTTGCTTCCGTCAGGTAATTTTTGAGGGAGAAAATTCTTTTAAGTGGGGGAGAGTTGTAACACCCTAAAATAATTAGATTATTTACTTAATTATTTGATTAATTTATGTTGAGTATTGGTTACTTAATTGTGATGTTTATGTGATGTATGGATGATCATGATACTTGATATGATGTTCTGTGCAGCGTATGGTGGGGTAGTATGAATTAAAGAGGTATATAGTATTTTAGAATAATTTAGATAATTAGAATAATTAAGTGGAATTATTTTAATTATTTAAATAGAATAATAATAAGAGGTAGAAGCTATGAGGTAAAGTGGTAAATTGTGATTTGATAAGTGAGGGTAATATGGGAAAAACATATAAAGGGTTCAAAGGTTAACCTAGGGAAAAAGAGTGTCAGTGTTCATTCTGTGCAATCATGAAAAGAAAAGAATGTTGTGAAGAGAGCTAGGGCACGGAAGAACTTAGAGGGATTTGATAGAACGCGAAGAGAAAACAATTTCTAGGAGAAATATAAGGTAAGATGGTTTATCATTGTTATTATAATTGATCTAAGGTTTAGATAATTGTAGGTTGTGTTGGGGTTTTGGGATGATGATGTTAACATGATGTCTTGCTAAAAATTGGTGAAATTATGATGTTTTCTTGCAAAGAATTGATGCATATGATGTATGATAATCTGTGTTGTTGTTATATGATGAAACTAAGTGAACCCATGATAAATCGAGACCTGTAATGTGGAAAAAATGTGTAGAAATTGGGACTGTGTAATGCAGAAATCACAACAGAGAAGTCTTGTTCGCACTGCAGCGCCATGTAATGGATATGTGTTTTCAGGCGATGGAGCCTCGCTCCAGCAACATCGGGGGAGAAAGAAGCGATGGAAGGGGGTGAAAAATATGGCCCCTGGATTTTTGTATGGGGGTGGTCTGTCAGAGCATCGCCAGATGATGCAGAAGCGATAGGAGAGCGTCAGGCGGTGAAGACCATAAAGGAAAAGGGGGTTTTGTCACTCCCTCATCGTCGGGCGAGCCCTAGGAAAGCATCCTGCTTCTCCGGGAAAGCACCAGGCGATGGACAACATTAGTATTTTAAAAGTGTCATAACTTAAGTTTCAAGACTCTGATTGATGCGTCATTCGAAACATTAGGGAGATAATGTAATGAACTATACTTTGGTGGAATAAAAAGAGTCATATGATGTGTTTTTCCAATACCCATGATTTAATGAATAATATGATTCAGTGATTGTTCTAGGGTGACATATGTGTATACAATGAATTTTTGATGCTATAATGATGTTGTTTCATGTTATGAAGCATGTATTTATATTTATGATGATTATATGAATGATGATGCTTTTTGACTAGCATTGGTCATTTGGTTATTAAGATGTTTCACATCATGCATTCATGGCATATGTTAGGGCGTATCCCACTAATGATTGTAGGATATTGTTCCAGTGAGTTTTGTAGGATGAGTAGTCCAGTGATGGCCTCAATCCCATAGTGTGGATTAAATGCAAATTGTGATGTGCTCTGGTTCCAAGCAAGAATCAATCCTATTGGTGGGGATCTTTAGAGAAAATGATGATGGTGTCATCAATGAAGTTTTGGTACCACATGCATGAATCTAAAGAAGTTACATTGCATTATATGTGGCATTGCATGATGATTTTATTGATAGGTGTTTCGTGAATGCGTGTTTGTGATGATTTCTAATTGATGGTGTTACCATGTGTCTGATGCGTATTATGATGCTTGAAGGTATGAGTATGACATGAGGTTTTAATGGTTTGTTTCTTTGGTGTTGTACTATAAATACTATATTTACTCCTTATAGATTTTATAATGATTATGATTTACTCACCCTTGTTGCTTAGAAATATTGTCTCTTTACGTGGGTAACTTGCAGGTAACGAAGAATAGTCCACTGAGGCTTAGAGGATAGCTGTGGAGTGTGTTCTTTATTTCCTGTAGAATAAAGGGGTGTTGCTCTGACATGTAACATCGAGGTTGGGATCATTTGTTTTGAATAATCATGTGATTTTGTTTAATTTGAGATTTGAACTACCCTTGTGGTATTTGAGCTATTTTAGTTTGATGAAGTTATTTAGAATTATTTTAATAAAGATGTTTTGAATAATGAATTTTCGGTGCGAGTAAGTTGAAAAACTATGATTGTTAATCAGGGAGTACTTAATGTAATTGATTTTTGAAAACCCGTGTTACAGAGCAGGATGCATTTTATTATGAAGTTTGTTTGAAGTTATATGACACCCTTTTTGGTGCATTACTCTGATTTTATTATTGAATTATTCTGCGAATATTCCTTGGAGTTTAAAGGGGTGTTACACATACTGCTCCTTAAGGAATGAGAACTTGGCATGAGCGCCATTGGTGGAGGAACATTGCTTAAATGCCTCTTCTGGATCAACTCCAAGATATTCGACCATCCATTCAATCACTAAATTACGATCAATCCGAGAGTGATTAAGTAGCCTCCCTCTGGCAAGAAGGTGTAGCAGGCAGGCAACGTCATCAAGTGTGATTGTTATCTCCCTAACAGGCAAGTGGAAAGATGACGTCTCCGTGTGCCACCTTTCCACAAATGCCCCGTGCATGCCATGGCTTAGAGTGCTATAGTCAGAACAACAAAGTCCGACAAGTCTGGAGCCAAAAATAGTCTCTTTAAACCAAGACTCCACAGGGTGATACAACTCAAATATCTTTCGCGTGTGGTTCATGAACTTTAGTGGCCAACATTCTTGTAAAGATAAATAATTAATAATAATTTTCACATATTTGTGTGTAAATAATTTAAATTAAAAGTGTAACAAAGAATAATATACTTGTTTATCTGAAAGATATCGAGCGACATGATTAGTGTAATATATTAAGAGGGAGGTGTCAGACGGCCCTCCTGCAAAACTCAGTTTATCCTCTTCCTCAAGTTCCGCAACATCATCCATTTTAGGTTATGGAACCTGAACCCGCTCAAGTTCCTCCTCCTCGTAATCCCTAGACGAGGACACACGTGAAAGTTAGCTCCTCAAAGAAGAAGTCGATGTTCCCACCACTTCCACCCGCGGGACTCGACAACATCCTCAATGACTCATTGGCTGCTAATCTCTTTCTTGTCGAGCGAATGCAGTTTGGCTAGGCCTACAAAGTCTTAATCTATTGGGGGTTCTCTGCCATTATTATGGAAAAACAAATAATCGTTAATGGCCTCAAAGGTAAGTGAACGAACAAGAACATCTTTGAAAATTAAAAAAAAAACCCAGGCCCTTTTTTAGAGATGTATCTTTGAAACATATAAGAGGGGTTTTCGGAGATGCATCTCCAAAAAAAACCGCGACTTCCATTCTCAAACTTAACCTAACAACATCAATCTTACACCAAAAACCAATTTTTACACCTAAAAGGGAGCTTTTTACAGTTTGTATAGAATTTAAACCAGTAAAAATAGAAATGCAAAGATTAAAATGGATTGGAGAGCTTACTCAAATTTGAAGCTTTTAGAGTTGTTGAAATGTGATGAAATTGAGAGTTGGAGTAAGTTGTAACAAGTTCAAATGAGTACACCAACTTGAATGAGTTTTGAAAGTAGAGACTTTTGTAGATTTTTGGGTGTTTGAGAGTTAGATTTTGGATGAAATGAGAGTAAGGGGTGGTTGTTCAAATTTGTTTATGTCATACCCTATTTCGGAGACGCATCTCCAAAACATCCATGATTTTGAAAAAATAAGTGTTTCAAAAATGCATCTCCGAAATAACCCTAGAAAAAATATATTATGATACGTTCGGAGATGCATCTCCAGGTTCTGAGAGTAAAAAGAAATTTTCGCCAGGTGGCTAAGAAGGTGTAAGAGTGGAGAAAGAAATTCCTTTAAATGTATTATAATTCAATGTAACATATAAAAGTATCTAATGACCCAACAATTGAGGAAAACTTCTCAAAGTGAGATGTATGGGGTAACGACATCTATTCGATTATTTACATTTTTTGTTCAACAACAAAGGTGCCTTCAAGGCTTGATCAATTGATCTGATTTCAAAATGATCCTATTTCAAAACCGCAAGTTAACCTACAAAACAGTTTAAGTTTTATAATACATTTAAAATTATGTTTTAGAAATATGTGAAACTATAATAAATAAAGTATAGTTTATTATAATATTTTAAATGTTATTTTAAGTATTTTATTATTTTGTTTTAATTTTTTAGATTTTAAAATATCACTTAAATTTTACAATATTTTAAATAAATATTTATAAAGAAAAGTTATTTTTAAGTTATATTGTTTAAAAAAATAATGTGATTTAAATTATATTAAAAATTTTAATGATGAATGTTTAAATAAATAGATATCAAAATTATTCATTTTAATTTATAAAAAATAATAGAAAATAACTTCTAATTTTTTTAAAAATATTTCGTCCATACACTTTAATTTTAGTTTAACTTCATTTTTAATAAAAAAATTTGAGTAATGAATTTAATATTTTATTTGAACTATTCAATTATTTTTTTGTAGAAAAATATATTATTTTTATAATGTATATTATTATTTTTTAATAATATGTTAAATATAACAAATATATTATTATTTATATAAAAAAAAATCATATTTTTAAAATTAGTACAGGGCCTCCAAAATATCTGGGCGGGCCTTGCTTTTGTGTCTTGAGATGATTTAGATAATTTTTGTTTGAGTTTATCTTCTGATTTTATATAAAACAAAATTTAAATGATTTAAAAAGGAAATAATTGGTAAAATACATAACATGTATTAAAACATCAAATAAAAATCCTAAAAAAATTATCAGAGGTTAAACAATAGTAAAAAATTTTCAGAATATTTTAAAGTCAGAAACTATTTTTAAAATTTAAAGAAATAAGCAAAATAAACAAAAAGTTGTGATAAATATTAAAATAAAAAATAAAAAATAAAATGAGGTCACCAATAAAAAATCAAAAAGAGAAAAATCAAAAGTATTTTTAATAATTTTCTTCACAATTTTAGAAGTTGAAATGAATTTTTTATGAATTTTTGAAGTTTAAAATAATTAAATAGAAAAATTAGAAAATGAAAATAAAGCAAAAAAATGTAGACCATTAGATCAATGTCAAAATGCATTAGTAAGCCAATCCAAAGGATCAAATGCACTGTGCATGATATGGACATTAGTGAATAAACCATCGGATCATTTATTTAAAATAGATTTTGAAAAAATTGGTGGCGCGATATCATTGGCTGAGAGGTGTCACGCTGGTCATCTTCAACCTCCAGCCATGCGCGAATTACATGTCCTTTAATCTATAAAATTAGAAGCTCTGGCCGGTGCCATTCACTTTGTCTCTTCAAGACGATTCCAATGCTACCCTCGCAAAAAAATTATATAAACTGTTGCTCAGTCGATTTGCAAAAAACCAGAAGAAAAAGAATGAAAAGGGATTTGAAAATTCATGAGCAAAACTCACTTCCAGTTAAAAATCAACGATGCTACGAGTATCAATGTGATAGTGCTACATTGTAGTAACAAGTTTGGAGAGAATTGATGGAGGAATCTACCTTTTGAAGCTCAAATTCAGAGCTCTGAAACTTGATTTGGGTAGCACGATTTAGAGCACTTCAAGGCTTGGTTCTTCTTTTGTTAGCTTCAGTGAAGTTCAAAGAAATTAGATTAAACAATGCTTTAAAACCAAATTTGAAGTTGCAGAATTGAGAGGTATGGAGGAAGTTCAACATAGGTTTTCTGGCTCTCTAAAGCTTGTGAAAATGGGTGAGGGATGATCCTTATTTATAGCTGAGTATGATGGAAATAAAAAGTGAGAGAAATAATCAAGTATGAGGGGAATTCATGTGCACCTACATCATGAGCAAAGTGTGACTTGTAAGGTTTCAAAACTCAACCATTTGTTGCATTTTGATGTGATAAACCTTTTGGGAAACTTATTTAATCATTTTTAAACATCAAACATGCGGCAAAATTGTGTTTAGAGGCCACACTAATCAATTTGCATCTGACAATTTTTACAAAATCAGTTTCATGGTGCCAATTTTGTAGCTATGGGGCACACACTGTAGGGAGCTTTATGATGCGATCTTGGATGCTTTATAAAGATGAATGATAAAGCTTGACAATATGCTTTGAAAGTCTCCATTTAGATACTTGAGCTGAGAGTTATGTTAATTTGAATTTGTGAAAAACACATGGATTTTTATAGTTAGAAAAATTTCCAAGTATAGAACTCCAAAGTGACCTATAATGTCCTTCAAAGTTACATGTCCTTCCACTCAAAATTTGGTCTTGATATCTGAAGATGAAATGAAGTAGACCTATTGAATTAAATGGTGGAATTGAGATCACTCAAAAATCATAAAAATTGAGAGAGTGTCTTTGGAAGATGATGAACAAATTTGGGAAAATTCACAAAAGACTTATAATCTTTTCAATTCTTCAACAATTTTCCAAGCATTTTCAAGTCTTGAACATTGAAACAAATTTGTAGTATACATCCCAAATATTATTTTGGAAAAATAATGGGCTCAAGGAGATAAAAATTGACCAAGTTATGATCATTTGAGTCAAATCCTAAGATTCTAAGGATTTTCAAAGAGACTTGTAATCTTTCTCAACCATTAGTGATCTTTCATTCAAAAATTTCCTTAGATCCCTGAAGAGAACTTGTTAAGGACTCTTTAAGGAGAATGATGGCTTTAGAGTCAATCAAAAATCTCAAAAAATGAGCAAGATATAGTCCTTGGAAGTCAACAAACCCTAGCTCAGAGAGTGTCAAAAGGACTTGAAACCCCTTTCAACTTTTAATGATTTTTCTTGCATAATTGGATCTCGTCATGTAAAGAGAAGTTGTTGTAGATGATGATAAGAATACATAGAAGAAAAAAAACAACTCAAAATTTTGAAAATTGAGAGAGTTATGCACTTGTGATAACCGAATCAAGCACTTGCTCAATTAGGTCAAACTTGTTGAACCAACCTTAAATATTTTGAACTTTCTTGGCAAAAGAAAGCATGATGAATCACAATAGGCCTTGAGATGATGTTTTCTTGAAGAATACTCAAAGATGGAGCTAAAGTCTCAATGAAACTTGTTAAAGAAGGCATGAAAATAAACACATGAACCTATGAATCTTCTTGATGAATTCCACCACCAACTTTGAGGAATGTTTGACTTAAATAAAGTGAGGGAACCCTTTGAACCACAAATATTTGATATCATAGACATAGCCTTGAAGCTTGAACTCTTGCAATCCATTGAAGAGCCATTTGACTGAGGACCACCCCTCAAACCCTAGGTTAGATGGTGAGATGAATGCAATTGTGCCATCACCTGCAATATGAAAATTCAAAGAGATATATATACATTTTTGATGTTAGTCTAAGAAAACATGTACAAGATACACAATTTAAGGTGCTTGGTGATCCCTCAAGACAAAACTTAAAGATAGGATAAATTAGAAAGAGAGAACCAACCCTAATGCATGTGTCTTGATGTATTTATAATATGAGATGATGAGGGATCTTAAGGGAAAAAATTATGGTATAATTGTGATACGGTGGGAGAACTGACTATGAGTTTTGCGTTTGTATTCGCAAATGTTTCAGTTGAGCAAGAGTCGCCACCGACTTTTTATTTTATCCTAAGGAAAGGTTTAAAAAGCACAGCAAAAACCTTTGAGATTTTTTTCTTGGGTTCGGGGAGTAGATTATAGAAAGGGAAGGTATTAGCACCCTTTCTATCCATGGTTATCCATGGGCTCTTAGGTACTTGCTTAGATCAACTTGCCTTGGTTTCCAATTGTTTGAAATGGTGCTTTGTGTGTGGTTTTGAAAATGTTTTGAAAAAGATGCCTTGTATAGGCTACCCTCGTAACAATTCTTTACTCGAATGTTTTACAAAAGGTGTTTGTCTTTTTGAAAAGATGTTTCAAGGTTTTATGAAAGTTTGTTTTGAAAGGGGTTTGTGAAGTGTGGTTTGAAAAATAGGCAAGTGTTTTGTTTTGCAAGTTGACAAGTACTTAAGAGCTATCTACCCTAAAGTTCTCAAAGATTTTTGTTATGTTTTAACCCTTTTAACAATTTTGTTCCACCATTGTATTTGGTGGACAATCTCGTGTTAGGATGTTAAAGGGACGGGCGCGGGTCATCGTTTAGACCATGATTGCAATGGTGTTAAGTATCTTTGGGCATTTTCCTTTAAGGGACTTGATCATTTTAGGCAACTTTTTGAAAGCGTCATCGAGGGACTATGATCATTTGAATTGTGTGTTTTGTTTTTTCCCAAAGAAACCTAACATACAATATGGCCTATTTATTGAAGGCAACAAGTGGAATACCCTAGGGGTGCAAGTGTGATATGTGTTGTCCATTTTCATGCTTGTTTATCTTGAAATTAGGTCAAACGATTTTTGTTGTTTTTTATTTGCATACAAACCCTAATTCTAACATGGTATATTTAGAAAGCATTAAAGTGCGAAATTTAAATTTCCTAAGCTATTACAACACAATATGGGAAGGGGGGTACAAATGTTCAAATGGGGGGTATTTGACAAGGAATTTAAACCTAGCTATTACATCAATTTGGAATTATTTACAAGATAATTAATTGTACAAATTAGATGGAAAATAAGGTAAATATGCAAGATGCAAAAAATGTTTTTATATGTATGGAAAAAGGTATTTTTTTATGTCAAATAAACAAAATAAAAAAAGTATTATTTTTTGGAGTTTTTTGTGTTTTAAGGGCAAAACCCTAATTTATTAAGTAAATATATTAATTATTTAATATGTACAAATATTTATCAATTATATAAAAAATGAAATAAAAATGAAGTATATTTATCAAAAGGCATTTTCACTATCAAATATTAATAAAAAATAAAATGTATATATTTTTGTATTATTTACTAAATATTCTAATAAATACATATATATTTGTATTAATTTCTAAATATGTATTATATATACAAAAATAATAATATTTAATATTTATAAAAAAAAGTATATTTTATATAACATATTTTCAGAAGATAAAACAAAATAAAAATGAAAATAACATGTGTTTACATTATTTTTTCTATTTATTCTAAATAACAATATTATGTACTTATTTATATGCAAATGTCAATATAATCAAATAAATGCCTAAAAAATATAAAAATAGTGTAAAAAATATTTTTTATGTTTTTAATATTTTTAGCAAAAATAAATAAGTCAGGAATAAAAAACAAAAGTCAAAAAAATATAAAAATAAGCCAAATGGGTCTAGGGGGTGTGAAAGTAAAATCAGGGTGTAAAAAGAAGTGTGAAACAGGCCCAACCCAAATGATCTTCTTCAACCTCCAGATTGTTTGAATCAAGAACAAAGCGCGCGTTTTCCATTGCCAACCCCAGATCCTGATTCTTTGACTTTCATCAAAAACTTACAACAGCAAAGTTATAGAGCATCATGTCACGATTCTAAACATGTAAAGAAATCAATCTAACTCTCAGAAATGAGAGAGAATTTCTTCTCCCCCAATTCCTGACCTAGTTTTTTATCAATGTTCAGACTTAAAATTCTCTAAGCATACATAATATAAATGAAATCTAATCACATGGGCATGTTCAGGGCTATGGATGTGACATGTTTTCTTCACAAACCTAAAGCTAACAATGCCTGGATAGAGAGATTCGTGTTCATGAACTTACCTGTTCAGCTGAAGTTGTATCTGATGATTGAGGTACTTTCAGAGCAAGGTGATGATTGGTACAGCTTCCTTGATGTCCAGGGATGCTATTCCAAGCTTTACTTTGTCTCGAAACCCTTTGAATCGAGCTATGGAACTTCAACTGCAAAACAAGAAAGTGAAAATGGTGATGTAGCCTGGGAGTGTTACAGGTCGTGTTTGATGTTTGGATTAGCTTCAAGGGATGTTGTAGGATGTGTTTGATGTGGTTTTAGCAAGAATGCATGAAAGGGATGAGAGTTGGCACTCAAACTGCAGCAGGTGCTCTGTTTGGGAAGTTTGAGGGTGGTTCTGTGTTCTAGAGGGCAATGAAGGTGTTGGAGTCGTGTTCTAGCTCAGTTAGGATGTTTAGGATTTGTTTGACGAGTTTGCTTAAGGGTTCTATTGCTGAGATGAAAGTTGTTGTACAAAATGCTATGTTTCTTACACTTTAAGCAAGCAATGGCCAAGTTGAGTTCTAGACAGGTAGAGGCCCCTCTAATGTGCTGCATAACTCAGTCTTGATCAGTGTGATTAACTCCTAAACTTGTGCCAAAGAGATTTCAAATGTACTTGCTTGGATTTGCATTTTGACATAAAGCTCACTTTTGCAAAAATGGTTAAAGTGCTTTATCTACTTTGGGATTAAACCATTATACAATGCTTGAACACATAGGACATGGTCTTGGCACAAAGAGTTTGCATTAAATTATTGAGTGCAAATGGGATTAGAGGCCTGTAATGTAGCATAAGCCAAGCTGACTTGAAAATGGCAATGTGTATGAACATGTCTTGGTCAAGAACAAAAGTGACTTTTTCCCATATTGCAAAATTCGATTCTCTCAAACCATGAGGTTGTTTGATGAGTTCTTGGACATTTTGGAAAGCTTTGAATGTGTAATACAATCCATCTTTGAAATGCAAATTGAAATTCCAAGTGGAAGTATGTGAAAAATGGTCTTGAAGTTAGGTAAAAACCTTGCCTAAAATAGGTCAAATTTTCACTAAGTTAAGAATGGTTTGGTACCCTTGTTCCAAAAATTGTAACTTGAGCTACAAGCTTCTTTTGGGAAAACTTTGTGAATCAAAGTTGTAGATTATTCAATAGGCTAAAACTTTCATGTTTTGACCTTTGTTTGAATCCAAATGAATCTTGGTGAGAAAGTGGGGCAAAGTTGGGAAAAAATTAGGGTTTTTCATAACTTAGAAAAATTCTAAGTTATAAAAATTCTTCATTTCAAACCCTAATTTGCAATTCTTGGTTTCTTGGTGAACAAGTTTCATGATTTGGCATGTTTTGGTGGAAAATGAATCTTGACTCTTGATTTTGACCAAAAAGTCAAAGTTTGACTTTTCAGTATACAGTCAAAATTGATCAATTGACTGGGAAATTCAACTGTCAATCTTGTGCATTTGGGATCTTTTGAACTTGTTGAACATGTCAAGACCATTCCATGGGGTCCTTGAGTCCATATGTGAGCTTGGTTTGCCATTGGCTAGGTCAAACAGTCAAAAATTGCCTTTGTGCAGTCAAAACCCTAAAAATGACCATTTTGCCCTTTTGATGATCTGATCAAATTTCTTGTGGAATTGTGATCCAAACTTGATCAAATGGTTCATGTGAGTTCATAATGTTGATGTGGGTCAATTTTCATGAGATTTGACTATCAATTGGCCACTGTTGACTTTTTTTTCCAATACAGTTGATTTCTAGGTCAACTGTCCAATTGACTGGGCAAAATTTGGAATCAAGACTTGAAACTTGGTATGGATAAACTTGGGAGTCCAATAGGAAGCATGAAAGTCATCTTAGGCAATTTAGGTCAAAACATCTTTGTGCAAACACAAACCCTAATTTGGGTCAACAGTGCAAGGAGAAGTCTTGAGCAGATGAAACCCTAACTGGATCTTTAGCTCCAAGGACTTAGTGATGAGAAATCATTGAGAAATGAGAGGGCAAATTTTGGGGTACAACAGTTGCCCCTGTTCAATCTTCTTGAATCCGAAGAGTTAGATTGGCAAGTTTGCCTTTCGCGACTCGAGGGTAAAAGGAGATTGGGCACTAGAGTGCCCTTAAATTTGCACTCGTCGAAGCAATGGATGCGGGAATGGGCTTAGAGATGCCATTTGGAGATGGGCTTAACCATGCCATCTAGAAGAGTGACAGAAACTTGTAGGGGATGGGCTTAAAGATGCCATCCGGAAATGAGTATCAGACAGGTGTCCATGTTTAGGAACATCTTTGAACTGGGGGTCTGAATAATCAATAGATTGACATCCGTATCTGGAGGCATCCGTAAACTGTTTTCAAAAGTTGCATCTGAACAAGCGATAGATTAACATCCGTTGTTGGGAAGAATCCATAAACTGTTTTCAGAAGTCTTGAGAAGAATCTGAACAAGCGATAGGTTAACATCCGTTACTTGGAGAACCCGTGAGCTGTTTTCAGAAATCTTGAAGTTGAATAAGCAATAGAGCAGCATCCGTTGTTGGGAAGCATCCGTAAACTGTTTTCAAAAAAATTGCATCTGAACAAGCGATAGATTAACATCCGTTGTTGGGAAGAATCCATAAACTGTTTTCAGAAGTCTTGAGAAGAATCTGAACAAGCGATAGGTTAACATCCGTTACTTGGAGAACCCGTGAGCTGTTTTCAGAAATCTTGAAGTTGAATAAGCAATAGAGCAGCATCCGTTGTTGGGAAGCGTCCGTAAACTGTTTTCAAAAACATTGCATCTGAACAAGCGATAGATTAACATCCGTTGTTGGGAAGAATCCATAAACTGTTTTCAGAAGTCTTGAGAAGAAACTGAACAAGCGATAGGTTAACATCCGTTACTTGGAGAACCCGTAAACTGTTTTCAGAAGTCTTGAATTTGGAGGGAGAACCGGTGTAGGGTTCCCTGATGATGAGCTCGTGTAAAACTGCATCTGGATGAATCTGGAATAAGCATCAGGATGTTGCCATGTCTGGGTCGCATCTGAACTATTTCTGGAAAGAATCTCGGAAGATAATGATTTTAGTCTGTCGACTGATCTTACCTGAAAAGGTAGAGAGTTAGTTATATGCAATGTCATGATGTATGATGCAATGTATGTCATATGATATGAATGTAAATGAATGCGCATGTAAGCTGGAGAGCTGTCTTGCTGAGGATAGATGAATCCTGGATGGCTGGAGACAAAAGAATCTTGACTGCTGCCGGGAAGAATAATTCCTTGGCTACTGCTGGGGAAGAGAATTCCTGATGACTTCTACTGGGGAGTTCCAATCTAATAGACTCATGCTGGGGAGGTAAGACTGAGAATCCTCAGCTTGGTGGGAAGTATCTCTGTGGGGAGAAGGTTCACTAGTCTGGCTCCGCTGGGGATTGATAATTTGAAGCTTTAGCTCGGCTGGGGATACTGAAACTTAAACTCTGAGGGGAATTGAGTTCTGGAGGATTCTCTGGCTGGGGATAACAAAGATAAGCTCCTCTGGGGGATTGTATTGATAAGTTTTGTTGGGGAACTCTGATGAACTCCGCTGGGGGTAGGAAGAATTTTGGCGAGTGCGATCTTCCGTGGTAATAAGATGAGGATAACCCAGTTATAAGCCCTTGTGAGGAACAACTTTGAATACAGCTCGGGAGAGACGTCCGTACTCCGCAGGGGATAAGCTTCCAGAATCTACTGGGGATAAGCTTCAAGACTTGCTGGGGATATGGATTCCAAATCTCCTGGGGGTTTCCTTTGAAAGGGTATCAAGATATCCAACTGCATCTTCAACCTATCAGTAATCCTCTTTCTGGATTTATAAGGAAATGATTATGTTCAAATGCATATGCCTATTTAACAAAACATTGGACGTTTCTCAAAATAAAACAACTAGTGTAAGAGAAAAGAAAAAGGAAACGACACAAATTTCTGGGAAGAGTATTTGTATTAACTTTCTTTGAGTATATTTGTACAAAGGAGACAATCATCCTAGTAAGAGGATTTTGTCGTAAATATTGAAAGATTTATACAAAATAAGGATGGCTATGTGAAATAATTCCATGGGATTCCATTCCGCTATAGCCTTCACAACTCTGAATATCTGTCCATTCAATGCTTCGTTCGCCGATGACTGGATTGATCAGAAACCTGGAACTGGTTGATGAAGAGATTGTCTTTGAAGTGATCCGACGAGACATAGTCATACGCTTTAATTCCCTAACTTTTGCCTGAATCGCCCTTTCGGGTTTTCGATCCACCGGGAAACCCCTTTTTGCCCAAGCCGCCCTTTCGGGTTTTCAACTTGCCGGGTGTACAGACTTTTTTGTTTTTATCCCTAATTTTTGCCTGAACCGCCCTTTCGGGTTTTCGGTTCACCGGGATGCCCATTTTTGCCCAAGCCGCCCTTTCGGGTTTTCGACTTGTCGGGTTATTTTATGCGTAGTATCTTTTGACTATGTCTGCGTTCGCAGGGTGCGGAAAATCGTCGCCGTCCATGGTGGTCAGAATCATTGCACCACCAGAAAATATGCTCTTGATCATAAATGGTCCTTCATATGTAGGAGTCCATTTGCCCCTGGGATCACTTTGCGGCAAGATAATCTGCTTGATTACGAGATCTCCGACTTGATACACTTGACGTCTGACTTTCTTATTGAAGGCCTTGATCATCCGTTTTTGATACGTCTGACCATGGCATATAGCAGCGAGTCGCTTCTCGTCGATCAGGTTGAGTTGATCAAGTCGGGTCTGCATCCAATCATCTTCATTCAAACCTGTGTCCTTCATAATCCTTAGAGAAGGAAACTGAACCTCCATAGGCAGGACAACTTCCATGCCATATACCAAAGAAAATGGGGTTGCCCCAGTTGAAGTACGTGTCGTCGTACGGTATCCATACAGAGCAAACGGTAACATCTCATGCCAGTCTTTGTAAGTGACTGTCATTTTCTGAATGATCTTCTTAATGTTTTTGTTCGCAGCTTCAACAGCACCGTTGATCTTCGGCCGATAGGGAGATGAATTGTGATGATAAATCTTGAACTGTTCGCACAATGCGGTGATCATCGTGTTATTCAGATTTGTACCGTTGTCTATGATGATCCTGTCTGGAACACCATACCGGCATATGAGATTTTTCTTGATGAAGCGGGCAACCACATTTTTAGTAACAGAGGCGAAGGAAGCTACTTCGACCCATTTGGTGAAATAGTCAATGGCAACCAGGATGAAGCAATGTCCGTTGGAAGCCGTGGGCTTGATCTCTCCAATCATATCAATGCCCCACATTGCAAATGGCCAGGGAGCAGTCTGAACGTTGAGCGGAACTGGAGGGATATGAACTTTGTCGGCGTAGACCTGACATTTGTGACAAGTACGGGAATGTTGATGGCAGTCAGCTTCCATGGTAGACCAGTAATAGCCTGCCCTTAGGATCTTCTTAGCCATTGTATGCCCGCTCAAGTGAGTGCCAAATGTGCCACTGTGTATATCAGTCATGATCAGCTCTGCCTCAGCTTTGTCTACGCATCGGAGTAATACACAATCATGGCTTCGTTTGTAAAGGATGCCGTTGCTCAGGAAGAACTTAGCAGCGAATTTCCTTAAGAACTTCTTGTCATTTACGGAAGCTCCTTCGGGATAATCTCTAGTCTCGAGATACCTTTTGATCTCATGGAACCAAGGTTATTCCACTACTTCTTCAGTATTAATCTCGTGACAATGTGCAGGTTCATCCATTCGCTCGATGGTGATTTGGGGGGCCTCGTTATCCCAGTTGAGTTTAAACATGGAGGACATTGTAGCTAGAGCATCTGCTAACTGATTCTCTTCTCGCGGGAAATGCTCGAAGGTAATTTGCACGAAATGAGGCAACAATGTCAAGACATGTTCTTTGTATGGGATAAGATTAGGATGCTTGGTATCCCACTCTCCTTTGATTTGACTGATAACCAAAGCCGAGTCCCCGAATACGATCAAAGATTTGATCCCCAAATCTATAGCAGCCTTGAGACCAAAGATGCAAGCTTCATACTCAGCCATGTTGTTTGTGCAGCTGAAGGAAATTCGGGCCATGAAAGGTGTGTGACAACCCTCCGGAGAAATGAGTATTGCGCCGATGCCGTTTCCAAGTGCATTTGAAGCACCATCAAAGTACAGGGTCCATCGGGATCCCTTTTCGGGTCCGTCATACGGTCCGTTACCTTCAATGTTGTCCAAATTCATGATGTCCTCGTCTGGGAAGTCAAATCTCATGGGTTGATAATCTTCGATAGCTTGATGAGCCAGATGGTCAGCTAGTACACCCCCTTTTATAGCTTTTTGGGTGGTGTACTGGATGTCATACTCAGTTAGGATCATCTTCCATCTGGCTATTCTTCCAGATAAAGCGGGCTTTTCGAAGATATACTTGATAGGATCCATTTTGGAAATCAACAAGGTAGTATGAGTCAACATATACTGCCTTAGTCGGCGAGCAGCCCATACCAAAGCGCAGCAAGTTTTCTCGAGCAGTGAGTAGCGAGTCTCACAGTCGGTAAACTTTTTGCTAAGGTAATAAATAGCATGCTCTTTTCGACCAGACTCGTCATGCTGGCCCAAAACACACCCCATTGAGTTATCCAAGACGGTCAGATACATGATCAATGGTCTTCCTTCGACGGGTGGCATCAGAATTGGAGGTTCTAGCAAATACTCCTTGATTTTATCAAAAGCAGCTTAGCAATCGTCATTCCATTCGACTACCTGATCTTTCTTCAAGAGTTTGAAAATTGGCTCACAGGTAGAAGTCAGATGAGAGATGAACCTGGCAATATAGTTCAAGCGCCCCAAGAACCCTCTAACCTCCTTTTCAGTACGGGGAGCAGGCATCTCTTGTATTGCTTTCACTTTTGCGGGATCGACTTCAATGCCTTTGTTGCTTACAATGAATCCTAGAAGCTTACCAGACCTAACTCCAAAAGTGCACTTACTTGGATTCAGCCTGAGTTTGTATTCTTTCAACCTAGCAAACAGCTTTTCTAGATGTTCAAGGTGCTCCTCCTCTGTTTGTGACCGAGCTATCATATCGTCTACGTAAACTTCAATCTCATGATGTATCATATCATGAAATAAAGCTACCATGGCGCGTTGATAAGTTGCCCCAGCGTTCTTCAGTCCGAACGGCATCACCTTGTAACAGAAAGTGCCCCATTGTGTGACAAAAGTTTTTTTCTCCATATCCTCGGGGGCCATTTTGATTTGATTGTAGCCCGAGAATCCATCCATGAAGGAAAACACTTTGTGCTGAGCTGTATTGTCGATCAAAATATCAATGTGTGGAAGTGGAAAATCATCTTTGGGGCTGGCCCTATTCAAATCCCGGTAGTCCACACACATCCTGACTTTGCCATCTTTCTTAGGTACTGGCACGATGTTAGCGACCCATTGAGGATAGGACGTAACAGCCAGAAAGCCAGCGTCGAATTGCTTCATCACTTCTGCTTTGATTTTTTCAGACATGTCAGGCCTCATTCGGCGGACTTTTTGCTTGATCGGTGGACAATCCTCTCTTGTGGGGAGACGATGAACCACGATGTCTGTGTCTAAACCCGGCATGTCTTCATAAGACCAAGCGAAGATTTCAACATACTCATTCAACAACTGTATCAGGCGTTCCTTGACACTTGGCTCCAGATTGGCACCCACTTGCACCTCCTTCCGGTCTTCCTCGGTCCCTAAGTTGACAGTTTCCAATGACTCTTCATGCGGTAAGATGGCCCTTTCCTCTTGCTGTAGAAGTCTGGCTAGTTCCCCTGGTACTTCACAACCTTCGTCATCTTCATACTCAGCTTGATTGATCAGATCTTCAGAGTTATTGAAGGATATAGCAGAATCGTCACCCATGGAATCCGGAGTGGATGGGTACCTGCATTTGTGAGTGTGGGTGTGTGTAAGGGATAGCCATCCTTAAACAAAAAATGCAAAAGGAAAGAAAATGAACACAAGCAGTTTATCAAATGAAAAACGTCCAATGAATCATTAAACATGGCATATGGATATGAAAAATAATCAAAACCCTTACAAATGGACCTACATGCCCCGGGCAAGGCATGAGGTGAAAAGATAGTGTACGGATTGTTTGAAAATAAATATTACAAACCAAATAGGAAATGTTTGACAGATAAATTACTGATGAATAAAAGTGATGGGGACAAAGTCTTTTGCCTCCCAGTTGCACACTCCTCCTTTGACAGTTGGGTAAATCCACTCTTCGATGTTGCTCTCTTTGTCTTCGTCCTCCAAAGCGTTGATTCCGTAGGGAGAAATTTTGACTGGCGCTTTTTCAATCTTCGAACGGCGCATAGCTTTCTGGCCCGCGGCAGTGAACCCTAATCCAAATTTTTCTGTTTTATGTGGAATATCAGGCAACTGCCCCCATGCTGAATTCTTCGCCTCCTTCATTGCGGCCCTTGCGTCTTCCAGAGATGCCATCCTGGCCATCTGCCTCGGTACTTCAGCTGCCAACTTTGCTACTGTTATTTCAGAAAGGACTTCTTCGAAATGCTGGAAAGGCGTCTCAATGAACTCCCCCTCTACCTCCACATACCGGAAGGAATTCAAGTGGCTGATCATGTACTCCTCTTCACCATGGACGGTAATGATCTTTCCCTTGACAGGATACTTCAACATCTGATGTAAGGAGGAGGTGACTGCCCCAGCATGGTGTATCCAAGGCCTACCCAGCAGGCAAGAGTATGACGGACGGATGTCCATCACATAGAAAGTAGATTTGAACACCTCAGTGCCTATCTTGACGGGAATTTCAACCTCCCCATGGACCATTCTCTTCGAACCATCGAAAGCTCTGACAACAATATCACTCGGCTTCAACTCCAACCCTTCACAATCTAGTCAGTCCAAGGCCTTCTTAGGCAATACATTCAGCGACGAACCAGTGTCGACCAAGACATGTGCGAGAGTAGTTCCTCGGCACTCGACTGAAATGTGCAAAGCATCATTGTGGTTTCTACCTTTAGGAGTTAGGTCGGCATTAGAGAAACCTAATCCATTGTCTGCAGTAAGGCTGGCCACGCAATTTTGAAATTGATCCGCAGAGGTTTCCTGGGGCACATGGGCTGCCTTCAGGAATTTTATCAGAGCTTTAGCGTGCGCTTCCGAGCAAAGTAGTAGTGCCAGCATGGAGATCTTTGAGGGGGTTTGCCCCAGTTGTTCTACCACATCGTAATCACTCCTTTTGATTATTTTCAAGATCTCATCCATTTCCTTCTTGGAGGTCTCCGGGATGACCAAGGGTTGAGCCCTCGTCCTGACGAGCTCATCTTGGATTCCCTTACCTTTATCAGCAGCGGTAGGAGGGACAGTACTAGGAACAACAACATCTTCAATCAAAGGGGTTCTAGCAGAGAGTTTTATTGGTGCAGGGATGACCTTGTCAGTAGATGAGGGTCCAAAGATTGCTCTTGGAGGGGCAATCTCTGGAGAAAATATTCTCCCGCTCCGAGTGATTTTGCTCGTGCCTGCAATGTTACCAATGCTGGCTTCTTCATCATCTGAACTTTCTTCAGTTATTTCGATTTGTTTAATACCATGGTAGTAGACGTCACCGCCATAGTTCCATGGTATTGACTTCTCAGAAACATAGGGGACAGGTCCTGGCATTGTTATCTTCAAAGGAACATATTTCGTAGCTGGTGTAATCTTAACAGGCTTTTTGACGGCCTTGGAAAGATTGGCGTGAATGGTTATGATTGAGACATCTTCAGTATGGGTTGGAGTAGCAGAAACTTTTTCAAACAAAATTTTTCGACTATCCATTAGGCCTTGGATGCCTTTCTTTAGTAACGGACAATCAAACCGCAGAGAGTAACAACAATAGAAGTCTTCTTTACATCCCGGGAAGATCCCGGCCCTTAACAGATTCAACTTGATGGTTAACAATGGAGTTATCAGATCATTGACATCAGCAACATACAAATCTTCTTCAATGGCATTGACATTTCGGCCGTGCTTCGGCATGGGAGCAGATATCACATTAGGCTTCTCCGGAGCGTCAAACTCCACTTCCTTCGCCTCTATCAGGTCTTGGATTTTATGCTTGAGTGCCCAACAATCATTGGTGTCGTGCCCGACACTGTCAGAATGGTAGGCACATTTAGCATTAGGATAATAATGCGGAGAGGACGTATTTACATTTTTTGGTGCCTCTTTGATAGTGGCGAGATTCAACTTCAACAGATGGGGAAGCACTTGCGCTGGAGTCATATTAATGCGGGTGAACTGCCGTTGTGGCCGTTCCACCCGTTATTGATTTGGTCTGGACTGGTTATAGCGAGGCTGCTCACTTGAAGGGTTTTGGATCATTATGGCCCCCACGGTCAGCCGGCGCTCAGTCTTCCCTGCTCTTCTCTGAGAATATACCACAGCCGTTTCCTTCTTAAAAGGCTTCTTCTCAACACTTGCAGCAACACCCTTCTGAATTTTTCCTGACTTGATGCCAGCTTCTATTCTTTCGCCTGTTAAGATCAGATCGGTAAACCCCGCGGAAGAGTTACCAATCAGATGATTGAAAAATGGCCCAGATAAGGTCCCTAGAAACATATCAACAAGTTCACGGTCGGTTAAAGGTGGCTGCACCCTGCCAGCCAAATCCCTCCATTTTTATGCATATTCTTTGAATCCTTCGCCGGTTCCCAGTGACATACCCTGAAGTTGGGTACGTGTGGGGGCAAGGTCAGAATTATATTGGTACTGTTTGTAAAAGGCGGTGGCCAAGTCTTCCCAATTTCGGACGCTGGTTCCCTCTAGCTGATAAAACCACTCCAATTGAGCCCCAGAAAGGTTGTCTTGAAAGAAATGAATCCAAAGATTTTTATCTGCCGTATAGGGTTGAATCTTTCTTACGTAGGACCTGAGATGCATTTTTGGACAGGACAGCCCATCATACCTCACAAAAACTGGCACTTTGAATTTTGGGGGAATCACAATCCCGACAACCAAACCCAAGTCTTCAAAATCCAAACCCGGTACTCTCTGTAGCTCCATGGCGGCCAACCTGTCTTCTAAACCTTTGTATTTATCATCAGCCGGAGGGTATTGCTGATCAGAGTAGTCTTCATCCTCTTCGACCTCCTCTTCTTCCACATCGGACTCGGAAGGTACCGCAGCCCCACCTCCTTTACTGGTCTCTTCATCAGAAGTAGGAGGAAATTCAAGCACTCTCCTGGCCTCTCCGTCAAATCTTCTCCCTAAAGTAGCCACCCCGAGTCTCTTTTTCTTCTTTTTCACTGGGTCTTTATTCCCCAGAAAGGTCTTGAGATCCTCCTGACCTTTAGCCAAGGTCGTCAGGAGTTGCTGGAATTGTGCATTTTGAGCTTGTAGGTCTTTGACTGTTTGCTCGAGATCCATCCTACTGAAATAAACAGCAGACAGATAAGGAAACCTGGCGTGAGACCTGCTTATGCATATGATGAATGGTATGCTTATGTATGCAATGCATTCAAGGATTTATAACATTCAAAATTGTTGCAGACAAAGAAGAACGCACGTCATATTAATAAGAAGAAATTTGTTAGTACATAAATGCCCATGGGCCAAATATTACAAAAACAACTTCTCAAGGTAAAAAGACATTGCGCATCCTCTTTGGCGCGATGTAGGTGTTGAGGGCCTCTTGCTCATGGAGTCGGCGGGTAAGCTCTAGAACCTTCTTCTCACTGGCGTAGAAGCTAGCTTCAAAAGTGTTCCGTTCCTCCTTGAGCTGAATCCAGCTTTTCTGCATTTCCTCCCACGATGTAGGCATGTCAGGATGTAGGATGGTGTAGGGAATTTCTCCTTCCTTGACGGGCTCTTTAATCACAGGGAGAACATGAGGATAAGGCATCATTAGACTTTGGGCTCAGGCTCGTACCCACTTGAGATAAGGCTCAAGAGGGATGGAGTTCTTGTGTCCCAGAGTCTTGCTATCAACCTTGTTGGGTCTTCCCCAAGCTCTGATGAATCTCTGGCGAAGTCCTTACGCATCGTTGTCGAAGTCAAAAACTAGGTCAGGAATCAACATGTCATGAGGGCCATCCCTCCGTGCATATCCAAATTTCCTCAAAGCTAGGCAAGGGTTGTAGGTGATACCTCTTATGATTCCAAGTAAAGGAACATTAGGAAACTCTCCACAATGATCGACGATGATGACATTTTCTCTGGACCGAGAACACCAATGTACATCAGAGTGAGTAAGAGTCATCAACCGTTGGGACCACCTTGAGCCTTGGTCATTCTTCAAGACAGATTGTGGAAGGTGCGAAATAAACCACCTTACAAGGAGAGGAGTACAGCACATGAGAACACCCCTCTGTCTCATTGTTCGTGTGTAAAATGAGTGAAGGATGTCCCCAAGCAATGTTGGTATTGGATTTCTGGACAAGAATATTTTGACGGCGTTGACATCTATCAATTGGTCAGAGTTTGGGAACAAGACTAACCCATAGATAAGGAGTGCCACAATTTCTTCAAAGGCTTGTAGGTCCAATGAATTCCAACATTCTTGTGCCTTCTCAAACAAGAATTTTGCTAAGAATCCTTTAACGCCGCTTCTGGTTTCCCAATTCCCCTTGATGTCGGATGGTTGTAGATGTAATGCTCGAGCAACATCTTCTGGCTTTGGTTCCTTTTCCGTACCGTTGAAGGGTAGTTGATTAAGGATAAGGATTCTTAGGAGTTGAGAAAACTCCTCCAAAGTGGGCACCAACTGGTAATCAGGGAAAGTGAAACAGTGGTGAAGAGGGTCAAAGAACTGGAATAGCACTTTCATCATGTCTTCTTCAATGTTGGTGTTGACTAAGCTGAGCAGTCTACCATGTCTTTCACTGAAGGACGAGCTTTCCGGAATTCTTGAGGTGAGCTCCTTGAGTTGCAGAGAGATTCTCACAAGGTTGACTTGGATGGTTTTTCTGCGAGGAATTTCCATGACCTACAAAACAAGAACAAAGATGAAGATCTAAACCCTTGAAATGGTTAGTGAATGTATATGATGCTTTATGATGTTTATGATGTATGCACAAAACATATGTACAAGCAATTCACACCAAACCCTAGTTTCAGGCTTGCATGGGGTTTTATAGGTAAGTACCCTCTTGAGTGTAGTTGGCTTAAAAACCTGTCCTATAAATAGTAACCGGGTTCTAAGGAGCTCAATATCACTGGATTGTTTTCATTGTTCATTGTTTTGGTTTAGCCACTTAATTAGCGACCAAAATATTCCAAGAAAACAACCCTCAATGAGTGTAGTATCGAGTATCTACCAACTTCGGACTGCACCAAAGCCGGTCATCTCACTAACCCTAATAAAAGGCTAAGATGGTCAAGTAAGGTTCTAGGTCATTAGTGCTTAGTGACATCACTCAGCGGCCCCGTACTCTCCTTGATTGAACTCAAGGGTTACCGGTACTCACAAATATGTCGCACTAATATAGCTATTGCTTCGACCGTGTCGGTATACCCCGCACAGTTTCCACAACGTATTGCTATCTATGAATGTTTCCCAAAATCCGGGTGTAGGATTGCAAACCCAAACAATAGAGCCAAGATATAAAGCAATCAAATCAAACAATTAGTCATGCAAGAGGGTGATCTAAGCCCTAAGGTTACTCCACTTTAAAAATTATCCCCAGCAGAGTCGCCAGTTCTGTGATACGGTGGGAGAACTGACTATGAGTTTTGCGTTTGTATTCGCAAATGTTTCGGTTGAGCAAGAGTCGCCACCGACTTTTTATTTTATCCTAAGGAAAGGTTTAAAAAGCACAGCAAAAACCTTTGAGATTTTTTTCTTAAGTTCGGGGAGTAGATTATAGAAAGGGAAGGTATTAGCACCCTTTCTATCCATGGTTATCCATGGGTTCTTAGGTACTTGCTTAGATCAACTTGCCTTGGTTTCCAATTGTTTGAAATGGTGCTTTGTGTGTGGTTTTGAAAATGTTTTGAAAAAGATGCCTTGTATAGGCTACCCTCGTAACAATTCTTTACTCGAATGTTTTACAAAAGGTGTTTGTCTTTTTGAAAAGATGTTTCAAGGTTTTATGAAAGTTTGTTTTGAAAGGGGTTTGTGAAGTGTGGTTTGAAAAATAGGCAAGTGTTTTGTTTTGCAAGTTGACAAGTACTTAAGAGCTATCAACCCTAAAGTTCTCAAAGATTTTTGTTATGTTTTAACCCTTTTAACAATTTTGTTCCACCATTGTATTTGGTGGACAATCTCGTGTTAGGATGTTAAAGGGACGGGCACGGGTCATCGTTTAGACCATGATTGCAATGGTGTTAAGTATCTTTGGGCATTTTCCTTTAAGGGACTTGATCATTTTAGGCAACTTTTCGAAAGCGTCATCGAGGGACTATGATCATTTGAATTGTGTGTTTTGTTTTTGCCCAAAGAAACCTAACATACAATATGGCCTATTTATTGAAGGCAACAAGTGGAATACCCTAGGGGTGCAAGTGTGATATGTGTTGTCCATTTTCATGCTTGTTTATCTTGAAATTAGGTCAAATGATTTTTGTTGTTTTTTATTTGCATACAAACCCTAATTCTAACATGGTATATTTAGAAAGCATTAAAGTGCGAAATTTAAATTTCCTAAGCTATTACAACACAATATGGGAAGGGGGGTACAAATGTTCAAATGGGGGGTATTTGACAAGGAATTTAAACCTAGCTATTACATCAATTTGGAATTATTTACAAGATAATTAATTGTACAAATTAGATGGAAAATAAGGTAAATATGCAAGATGCAAAAAATGTTTTTATATGTATGGAAAAAGGTATTTTTTTATGTCAAATAAACAAAATAAAAAAAGTATTATTTTTTGGAGTTTTTTGTGTTTTAAGGGCAAAACCCTAATTTATTAAGTAAATATATTAATTATTTAATATGTACAAATATTTATCAATTATATAAAAAATGAAATAAAAATGAAGTATATTTATCAAAAGGCATTTTCACTATCAAATATTAATAAAAAATAAAATGTATATATTTTTGTATTATTTACTAAATATTCTAATAAATACATATATATTTGTATTAATTTCTAAATATGTATTATATATACAAAAATAATAATATTTAATATTTATAAAAAAAAGTATATTTTATATAACATATTTTCAGAAGATAAAACAAAATAAAAATGAAAATAACATGTGTTTACATTATTTTTTCTATTTATTCTAAATAACAATATTATGTACTTATTTATATGCAAATGTCAATATAATCAAATAAATGCCTAAAAAATATAAAAATAGTGTAAAAAATATTTTTTATGTTTTTAATATTTTTAGCAAAAATAAATAAGTCAGGAATAAAAAACAAAAGTCAAAAAAATATAAAAATAAGCCAAATGGGCCTAGGGGGTGTGAAAGTAAAATCAGGGTGTAAAAAGAAGTGTGAAACAGGCCCAGCCCAAATGATCTTCTTCAACCTCCAGATTGTTTGAATCAAGAACAAAGCGCGCGTTTTCCATTGCCAACCCCAAATCCTGATTCTTTGACTTTCATCAAAAACTTACAACAGCAAAGTTATAGAGCATCATGTCACGATTCTAAACATGTAAAGAAATCAATCTAACTCTCAGAAATGAGAGAGAATTTCTTCTCCCCCAATTCCTGACCTAGTTTTTTATCAATGTTCAGACTTAAAATTCTCTAAGCATACATAATATAAATGAAATCTAATCACATGGGCATGTTCAGGGCTATGGATGTGACATGTTTTCTTCACAAACCTAAAGCTAACAATGCCTGGATAGAGAGATTCGTGTTCATGAACTTACCTGTTCAGCTGAAGTTGTATCTGATGATTGAGGTACTTTCAGAGCAAGGTGATGATTGGTACAGCTTCCTTGATGTCCAGGGATGCTATTCCAAGCTTTACTTTGTCTTGAAACCCTTTGAATCGAGCTATGGAACTTCAACTGCAAAACAAGAAAGTGAAAATGGTGATGTAGCCTGGGAGTGTTACAGGTCGTGTTTGATGTTTGGATTAGCTTCAAGGGATGTTGTAGGATGTGTTTGATGTGGTTTTAGCAAGAATGCATGAAAGGGATGAGAGTTGGCACTCAAACTGCAGCAGGTGCTCTGTTTGGGCAGTTTGAGGGTGGTTCTGTGTTCTAGAGGGCAATGGAGGTGTTGGAGTCGTGTTCTAGCTCAGTTAGGATGTTTAGGATTTGTTTGACGAGTTTGCTTAAGGGTTCTATTGCTGAGATGAAAGTTGTTGTACAAAATGCTATGTTTCTTACACTTTAAGCAAGCAATGGCCAAGTTGAGTTCTAGACAGGTAGAGGCCCCTCTAATGTGCTGCATAACTCAGTCTTGATCAGTGTGATTAACTCCTAAACTTGTGCCAAAGAGATTTCAAATGTACTTGCTTGGATTTGCATTTTGACATAAAGCTCACTTTTGCAAAAATGGTTAAAGTGCTTTATCTACTTTGGGATTAAACCATTATACAATGCTTGAACACATAGGACATGGTCTTGGCACAAAGAGTTTGCATTAAATAATTGAGTGCAAATGGGATTAGAGGCCTGTAATGTAGCATAAACCAAGCTGACTTGAAAATGGCAATGTGTATGAACATGTCTTGGTCAAGAACAAAAGTGACTTTTTCCCATATTGCAAAATTCGATTCTCTCAAACCATGAGGTTGTTTGATGAGTTCTTGGACATTTTGGAAATCTTGGAATGTGTACTACAATCCATCTTTGAAATGCAAATTGAAATTCCAAGTGGAAGTATGTGAAAAATGGTCTTGAAGTTAGGTAAAAACCTTGCCTAAAATAGGTCAAATTTTCACTAAGTTAAGAATGGTTTGGTACCCTTGTTCCAAAAATTGTAACTTGAGCTACAAGCTTCTTTTGGGAAAACTTTGTGAATAAAAGTTGTAGATTATTAAATAGGCTACAACTTTCATGTTTTGACCTTTGTTTGAATCCAAATGAATCTTGGTGAGAAAGTGGGGCAAAGTTGGGAAAAAATTAGGGTTTTTCATAACTTAGAAAAGTTCTAAGTTATAAAAATTCTTCATTTCAAACCCTAATTTGCAATTCTTGGTTTCTTGGTGAACAAGTTTCATGATTTGGCATGTTTTGGTGGAAAATTAATCTTGACTCTTGATTTTGACCAAAAAGTCAAAGTTTGACTTTTCAGTATATAGTCAAAATTGATCAATTGACTGGGAAATTCAACTGTCAATCTTGTGCATTTGGGATCTTTTGAACTTGTTGAACATGTCAAGACCATTCCATGGGGTCCTTGAGTCCATATGTGAGCTTGGTTTGCCATTGGCTAGGTCAAACAGTCAAAAATTGCCTTTGTGCAGTCAAAACCCTAAAAATGACCATTTTGCCCTTTTGATGATCTGATCAAATTTCTTGTGGAATTGTGATCCAAACTTGATCAAATGGTTCATGTGAGTTCATAATGTTGATGTGGGTCAATTTTCATGAGATTTGACTGTCAATTGGCCACAGTTGACTTTTTTTTCCAATACAGTTGATTTCTAGGTCAACTGTCCAATTGACTGGGCAAAATTTGGAATCAAGACTTGAAACTTGGTATGGATAAACTTGGGAGTCCAATAGGAAGCATGAAAGTCATCTTAGGCAATTTAGGTCAAAACATCTTTGTGCAAACACAAACCCTAATTTGGGTCAACAGTGCAAGGAGAAGTCTTGAGCAGATGAAACCCTAACTGGATCTTTAGCTCCAAGGACTTAGTGATGAGAAATCATTGAGAAATGAGAGGGAAAATTTTAGGGTACAACAATAATAACTTACCTTATTTAAGTGTATTCTATCCTGAGATACGAAGGCTTAAAACCTTCATCTCGATGTGATTGAAGATAATTAAATATAAAACAAACCCTATTTTTGACCCTAAGTTGCCATGCAATGCTTATGATTATGAATGCAAACGACCCACTCCGTAGGTGACACCTAACACCACGGGGAAGCAGAAAATAAAACCAACGAACCAAAAAGAGAGTTCGACCAGGAAAATAAATCATTGGGGAACAACACAACTCAGAGCAAGGCTATAAATAGGTAAAGCCAAAGCCACAATCAAAGAAGCCAAATGCATAGTAATATTTTAAACAACAGAAACTCTTAATAATGCAAGCAACAAACTATCAAGGAGTTAACCATTAATAAAGGATTACCAGATCGACTGAAGGAAAGAAACTCAACTCCATTACAGAGAAATCAACTCTGCTGGGGAAAAGAAAACTCAACTCTACTGGGGTAAGGCCTAAAGAGGAGACAAAGTATCACTAACTCAATAAATGAGGAAAAAGCAATGAATAACAACGATCGACAGATAACCGTGAACTATCCACTCATAGAGGAGATAGAAAAAATAGAGTAACATCAACTCACAGGGGATCATGAATTAACCACCCGTAGGATGAAAATAGAAACAGTAAGATAATATCATCTTAGAGATGGCGGTAAACATCAACATCGAGACTAGTAAACGAATGATTGACATCAACACTTATGATTGGAAACACATGATTGACATCAACGCTTATGGCTGGGAACAAAGGGTTGACATCAGCACTTATGACTGGTAACAAAGATTGACATCAACACTTATGGCTGGGAACAAAGGGTTAACATCATCACTTATGGCTGGGAACAAAGGTTTGACATCAACACTTATGGCTGGGAACAAAGAATTGACATCAGCACTTATGGCTGGGAACAAAGGTTTGACATCAACACTTATGGCTGGGAACAAAGGTTTGACATTAACACTTATGGCTGGGAACAAAGGATTGACATCATCACTTATGGCTGGGAACAAAGGATTGACATCAACACTTATGGCTGGGAACAACTCAACTCTATTGATGTAAAGTTCAATGAGGAGAAAGAGATAAATGCCGACTATGAATGATGGTGAATTACCAGCTCAGAGGTGAAGGTAGAAAAACATAGAACAATAACAAGTTTCCCAAAATTCTAGAATTCCACCTAGAATGGGTCTCAACTTCTTCTATAACCAAGGCATTGCACCTAGAAAGGGTAACAAATTATTGTAAGAATATTTCAACAAACTGTCTTTATAATTGGAGTATAGCCAACCTCAACAATGAACTATCTCCCATAATGAAGAGACTACCATCCATTGGAGTAAATAAAACCTCAACAACAAACTATCTCCCATAATGTAGAGACTACCATCCGTCAGAGTAAATCAAACCTCAACAACGAACTATCTCCCATAATGTAGAGACTACCATCCATCAGAGTAAAAACATCTTCTTTGGCATTAACAGACTTATTGGGGAAATATAGGTTTCTCAAATAAAGTGACCACCACATGTTGTTACAAAAATGATCACGATAACACTGCTGGGAAATGAATCTTTGACTTCGTGGGGAAATACCAACACATTCCTGTTGAGGGGATATAGTCTTCACGTGAAAAATAAATGCACATTCTTAATCCAGGGCTCACAGCCTATAGAGATCAAAATAATATTGATGTCGGGGACCACAGATTCAAACCAGGAACAAACCGGAGTGAAACAGTCAACCAAGACACCATCTAATGAGAAATAAACTCAAATGGGGACCAAGTTCCATCCAGATAATAGATAAGAAGGAAGGCTAAAGAAAAATTCTTCCACGAGGGATATTTTAGTGGGGAAATTGAAAAGATATATACTTTCTACTTAAGGTTTACACTTTATTGGAGAGAGGATAACATAATTCTGCAAAGAGGATACTATGCCAACAAAAACATCAATGAATGCAAATGAGCGATGATTTTTTATTCAGCTATGCATGGATGTATGAGTGTATGAATGCTATCATGTATACGCTGATAAAACAGACATACTACACTGGGGATAACTAGACAAAACCAATTTGGGTAAGGACAACACTCGACTAAATCACATCCAGGATAAAGATTCTATAAGAGAGTAAGCACCAATTGAGGAAACAAAGTCCTACTTCATGACTTAACTTCACTGGGAAAAAACACAGTTTGAAAATAAATCAAAGCAAAAATATGAAAGTAATAAACTGATACAGTTGCAGGGATATAACACTCTCCTCTAGGTTTCACCGGGGAATGTCATACAGACTTCACTAGGGAAGACCATGCCACATCGTCTAGACTTCAACTGAGGATTCCGTACTGACTTCACTAGGGAAGATGAAACCACACACGCCGAGGGGAGCATAAAAACAATCTTCAATATCAAGAGTAATGGTTGCACAAACTTCTCTAGGGAGTATTTATGAAACTTTACGGGGATAACAACTTTAGAGGGAAACATCATATTCGCTTCATCCGGGGAGTTAAGAAGTTAACATCACAGTGAGAAATCAAAATTATGGAGATTTCAAATCAAACGCAACAGTTGGAGAGAGAAAATCCAAAAGGTTGGCAACTGTCTCAACACTTCTTAGAAAATGATACTTGTTTTGTCTGATTACTTGGAAAGCACATAACAACAACAATGTTGTAACTGGAGGGAGCAATGCTCTACAAGAGATTCCACATTAATTCTCAATACAAAGGAAGAAATAATCCAATCAATTAAGCAAATACTACATAACTTTGCAATCTCTTCCTGATCACCACCTGGCCGGGGAAAGTATCATACTCAACTAGAGAACCCTGAATCAAGAATTAGCTGGGAAATATGGGAGAGAGGTATCAAAACACACAAATCCATTTCATTCCATTTATCCTCATGTTTAGGTACTATTTCACCTGCATCATTCCTCATGGTAATTTTAAAGGGTCCATTCTGAATGGCAGTCCATACATTCCTGTCAATGGAATTTATGTGTACTCGCATGCAGTCTTTCCAGTAGCCATAGTTTTCACCATTGAAAACAGGAGCTCTATTATATGCCCCCTTTGGTTCAAAGGACATAACGTTACTAGTAGACACAAAGCACCAGCTAACCGGTGCTCTGATACCACTTGTTAGAAGGTGTGGAAAGTTATCAAGAGGGGGGGGGGATAGATCACCTCCTAATTATTTAAGGATTTAAAAATCTTTTATCAAATCTTGTTAAAAGCAGCGGGAAATTAATGTCCTGAATCAATTTCCGTCTATTTTGAACTAACTAATAGAAAAACCGGAGATGTGAAAAACTTGCTGGATTTTATTAGATGAAATGGATGAATATAAAACACAGATTTCTTAACGTTTTAATGCACTTATCACTAAAGCAGTATTTCCAAAGAATTAAAAAAAACTTGTTAGGAATTTTGTCAAACACTTGGCATATGCTTGTTTGAAGATTTAATAATGGTAATTTGATGAAAGTATTTGAACCACTATTTTATCATTAAACAGAAAAACTCAGCCAGCCAATTGAATCATAAAATTATGGAAAATGTAAAGAGATAAAGAGAAAGAAAGAATAATACGCATGCAGTTTAGTAAGGAAGTTCCCCAATGTCGTCCTTGCGTGTGGGTATGTCTCCCTCTCAATTTCAGAATTGAAACTGAGAACTCTTATAACAATATGATGAATGTGTGAATACAAGGTTACGTTAAATAGACAGAAATAAATCCCTATGATCTTCTTCTTCTTGTAAGAACCTCCACTCGATATGATCTGTATCAAGATTCCCTATAAGATCCACAATCGATCCTCCGCTTCCATGACCTGTTTGCAAAAATCCCTCTGATTTCCAAACCCCTCGCTACGGTTGAATCTGACTTGTGCGACCGTGATTAACAAACCCTCAAGAACACACCCGTTCTTGTAGGACAAACCCCTTGGTTTTTCCTTGAAGCCCCGTTCACAATACTCATATGGGTAAGTGGTAACATGGTTGCCTTTAGGCCTCCATTGGTAAATGCCTTTAGGAACAAGAAACCTCCTAAACTTACATTTTTCAATGGTATGACTAAAATGATAAAAATAATGACACAAACCATGACGATGATGTATTTTCTTACTTCTGCTCATTGAATCCTCTGTTATCTTTTCAACAAAATAATATTTTGCATATGGTGGATTCAATGTTTTCTTAAAAACTCTAGGATCGACAGCAAAAGTAACCTTGGGCTGTAAACCTTTTTCCAATTTGGCATTAAGAGTTCTAACCTCTTGTTGCCAAATATGAAAAACTTCGAATTCCCTTCTAAGAATACATCCTCTAACATCCTTATCCTTTGAACTTTCTGCAATACTAGCTTTTAGACTTTTTAAGTCTTTTTCAGCTTTATAGACTTTACTCTCCCAAAATGAAAATACTTGTTTATCGGAGGATAATCTCTTAAAAGCATCTTCAGCTTTGTATTGCATTTTTTCAAAAGCTATTTTTAGTTCATAAAAATACATAGAAGAAAAGTTGTTAGGATATGCTTGTCTTACTTGCTTGTTGTGGTTGTCTTTCTTGTGGTAGGACTGATTTTTGGTATGTGCCATGAGACAAAAATTTGCAGTCTCATCACTATCACTTGAACTGTCATTGTTTTATGAATCACTATCACTTTTCCACGCAATTTAAGCTCTTCTTTGTTTGTTGAAATTCTTTGGTGGAGCTTTTCCTTTATCCTTTTTCATCTTTGGACAGTCTGATTTGTAGTGTCCAACTTTACCATAATTGTAGCAAGGTCCTTTACCTCTTTTATTTTTATTTTCTTCTTGCCTTGGCTCGTTGGATTTTTTTCGAAAGCTTATGAGATTCTTATCGGAGTGCTTGATTCCATTCTTTCGAATAAACCTATTGTATTTCCGAACAAAAAGTCCCATTTCTTCATCATCAGAATTTTCATCACTAGTTGAGTCATTATCATCTTGCTATTTGGTTGAGGACTTAGAGCTAGAAGCCATTAGAGCTATTGACTTATTCTCACCCTTCATGTCTTTTTTCTTCTCCTTCTTACTCTTGTTTTCATATTTTTCAAGACTTTTCAATTCTTGTTGATGTTCTTTTAGCTTTCCAAACAGAGTTGTAATGGTAAGCATAGTGAGGTCATTGGCTTACTCAATAGCTGTAACTTTAGGTTGCCATTCCCTGCTAAGATATCTCAGAATTTTATTAGTAGCAATTTAATTGGAAACAGGTTTTCCAAGTGCATTTAAATGGCTCACAAGATGAACAAATCTCTTTTGCATGTCGGAGACAAATTCTCCTTGTTTCATGCGAAAGAGCTCGGACTCTTGATTGAGTGTGTTGATGCGGGACTGTTTAACTTCAGTAGTGCCCTCATGGGAAATTTCTAAATCATCCCACATTTATTTAGTGAACGTGTAATGAGACACCCTATAATACTCATCAACACCAAGTGCTGAGATTATCATATTTCTGCCTCTCCAATCGCACGACCATTTCTTTTCATCCATTTCATTCCATTGATCCTCATGTTTAGGTACTATTGCACCTGCATCATTCCTCATGGTAATTTTAAAGGGTCCATTCTGAATGGCAGTCCATACATTCATGTCAATGGAATTTATGTGTACTCGCATGCAGTCTTTCCAGTAGCCATAGTTTTAACCATTGAAAACAGGAGCTCTATTATATGCCCCCTTTGGTTCAAAGGATATAACGTTACTAGTAGACACAAAGCACCAGCTAACCGGTACTCTGATACCACTTGTTAGACGGTGTGGCAAGTTATCGAGAGGGGGGGGGGGGGTGAATAGATCACCTCCTAATTATTCGAGGATTTAAAAATCTTTTATCAAAGCTTGTTAAAAGCAGCGGAAAATTAATGTCCTGAATCAATTTCCGTCTATTTTGAACTAACTAATAGAAAAACCGGAGACGTGAAAAACTTGCTGGATTTTATTAGATGAAATGGATGAATATAAAACACAGATTTCTTAACGTTTTAATGCACTTATCACTAAAGCAATATTTCCAATTAATTAAAAAAACTTGTTAGGAATTTTGTCAAACACTTGGCATATGATTGTTTGATGATTTAATATTGGTGATTTGATGAAAGTATTTGAACCACTATTTTATCATTAAACAGAAAAACTCAGCAAGCCAATTGAATCATAAAATTATGGAAAATGTAAAGAGATAAAGAGAAAGAAAGAATAATATGCAGGCAGTTTGGTAAGGAAGTTCCCCACTTTCGTCCTCGCGTGTGGGTATGTCTCCCTCTCAATTTCAGAATTGAAACTGAGAACTCTTATAACAATATGATGAATGTGTGAATACAAGGTTACATTAAATAGACAGAAAGAAATCCCTATGATCTTCTTATTCTTGTAAGAACCTCCACTCAATATGAGCTGTATCAATATTCCCTATAAGATCCACAATCGATCTTCCGCTTCCATGACCTGTTTGCAAAAATCCCTCTGATTTCCAAACCCTTCGCTACGGTTGAATCCGACTTGTGCGACCGTGACTAACAAACCCTCAAGAACACACCCGTTCTTGTAGGACAAACCCCTTGGTTTTTCCTTGAAGCCCCCTTCACAATATTCATGTGAGTAAGTGGTAACATGGTTGCCTTTAGACCTCCATTGGTAAATGCCTTTAGGAACATGAAACCTCCTAAACTTACATTTTTCAATGGTATGACCAAAATGATAACAATAATGACACAAACCATGATGATGATGTATTTTCTTACTTCTGCTCGTTGAATCCTCTGGTATCTTTTCAACAAAATAATATTTTGCATATGGTGGATTCAACTTTTTCTTAAAAACTCTAGGACCGACAACAAAAGTAACCTTGGGCTGTAAACCTTTTTCCAATTTGGCATTAAGAGTTCTAACCTCTTGTTGCCAAATATGAAAAACTTCACATTCCCTTATAAGAATACATCCTCTAACATCCTTATCCTTTGAACTTTCTGTAATACCAGCTTTTAGACTTTTTAAGTCTTTTTCAACTTTATAGACTTTACTCTCCAAAAATGAAAATATTTGTTTATCGGAGGATAATCTCTTAAAAGCATCTTCAGCTTTGTATTGCATTTTTTCAAAAGCTATTTTTAGTTCATAAAAATACATAGAAGAAAAGTTGTTAGGATATGCTTGTCTTACTTGCTTGTTGTGGTTGTCTTTCTTTTGGTAGGACTGATTTTTGGTATGTGCCATGAGACATAAATTTGCAGTCTCATCACTATCACTTGAACTGTCATCGTTTGATGAATCACTATCGCTTTCCCACGCAATTTAAGCTCTTCTTTGTTTGTTGAAATTCTTTGGTAGAGCTTTTCCTTTATCCTTTTTCATCTTTGGACAGTCTGATTTGTAGTGTCTAACTTTACCATAATTGTAGCAAGGTCCTTTACCTCTTTTCTTTTTATTTTCTTCTTGCCTTGGCTCTTTGGATTGTTTTTGAAAGCTTATGAGATTCTTATCGGAGTGCTTGATTCCATTCTTTCGAATAAACCTATTGTATTTCCGAACAAAAAGTCCCATTTCTTCATCATCAGAATTTTCATCACTAGTTGAGTCATTATCATCTTGCTATTTGGTTGAGGACTTAGAGCTAGAAGCCATTAGAGCTATTGACTTCTTCTCACCCTTCTTGTCTTTGTTCTTCTCCTTCTTACTCTTGTTTTCATATTTTTCAAGACTTTTCAATTCTTGTTGATGTTCTTCTAGCTTTCCAAACAGAGTTGTAATGGTAAGCATAGTGAGGTCATTGGCTTCCTCGAT
Source organism: Vicia faba (assembly GCA_948472305.1). NCBI lineage: Eukaryota > Viridiplantae > Streptophyta > Magnoliopsida > Fabales > Fabaceae > Vicia > Vicia faba. Next base: position 263,329,647 of record OX451739.1, read on the forward strand.
AGCTGTTACTTTAGGTTGCCATTCCCTGCTAAGACATCTCAGAATTTTATTAGTAGCAATTTAATTGGAAACAGGTTTTCCAAGTGCATTTAAATGGCTTACAAGATGAACGAATCTCTTTTGCATGTTAGAGACAGATTCTCCTTGTTTCATGCGAAAGAGCTCGAACTCTTGATTGAGTGTGTTGATGCAGGACTGTTTAACTTCAGTAGTGCCCTCATGGGAAATTTCTAAATCATCCCACATTTATTTAGTGAACGTGTAATGAGACACCCTATAATACTCATCAACACCAAGTGCTGAGATTATCATATTTCTGCCTCTCCAATCGCACGACCATTTCTTTTCATCCATTTCATTCCATTGATCCTCATGTTTAGGTACTATTGCACCTGTATCATTCCTCATGGTAATTTTAAAGGGTCCATTCTGAATGGCAGTCCATACATTCATGTCAATGGAATTTATGTGTACTCGCATGCAGTCTTTCCAGTAGCCATAGTTTTCACCATTGAAAACATGAGCTCTATTATATGCCCCCTTTGTTTCAAAGGACATAACGTTACTAGTAGACACAAAGCACCAGCTAACCGGTGCTCTGATACCAGTTGTTAGACGGTGTGGCAAGTTATCGAGAGGGGGGGTGAATAGATCACCTCCTAATTATTCGAGGATTTAAAAATCTTTTATCAAAGCTTGTTAAAAGAAGCGGAAAATTAATGTCCTGAATCAATTTCCGTCTATTTTGAACTAACTAATAGAAAAACCGGAGATGTGAAAAACTTGCTGGATTTTATTAGATGAAATGGATGAATATAAAACACAGATTTCTTAACATTTTAATGCACTTATCACTAAAGCAGTATTTCCAATGAATTAAAAATAACTTGTTAGGAATTTTGTCAAACACTTGGCATATGCTTGTTTGATGATTTAATAATGGTGATTTGATGAAATTATTTAAACCACTATTTTATCATTAAACAGAAAAACTCAGCAAGTCAATTGAATCACAAAATTATGGAAAATGTAAAGAGATAAAGAGAAAGAATGAATAATATGCAGGCAGTTTGGTAAGGAAGCTCCCCCCTGTCGTCCTCGCGTGTGGGTATGTCTCCCTCTAAATTTCATAATTGAAACTGAGAACTCTTATAACAATATGATAAATGTGTGAATACAAGGTTACATTAAATAGACAAAAAGAAATCCTTATAATCTTCTACTTCTTGTAAGAACCTCCACTCGATATGAGCTGCATCAAGATTCGCTATAAGATCCACAATCGATCCTCTGCTTCCATGACTTGTTTGCAAAAAACCCTCTGATTTCCAAACCCCTCGCTACGGCTGAATCCGACTTGTGCAACCGTGACTAACAAACCCTCAAGAACACACCCGTTCTTGTAGGACAAACCCCTTGGTTGTTCCTTTAAGCCCCCTTCACAATATTCAACCCAGCTGAGATCCTTTCAATGCACAACTAAACATTATCTCTGACCTCTTGATCCAATTCAACAAAGATGTTTGATTTTCGTTGTTGTTGTTGAATGAACATGATTGAGAAGATGATGAAGATGAAGTTTCTTTCAGGCTTCTTGCTGCTCACAATTTGATGCTCACAATTCTAATATGCGACATCTTTTTTTTACTGCTGAAAAATACTTGCTTATATATGTAACAGAAAATGGTTAGGAAGAAAAACATATTATGAGTCGATGCATGTTGGTCATGAGTCGACTCATTTTTGTTATGAAATACAGGATAAGTCGATACATGTTGTTATGAGTCGATGCAAGAACATATCATAACATATTACAGAACCAACTATTTTACATGAGTTGATGCATAACACGTATGTGTCGATGCATACTGATTGAATTTTTAATTTTTGAACATAAAACATGGTATGAGTCTATGCATGATGTTGTACCCCAAAATTTTCCCTCCCATTTCTCATTGGTTTCTCATCACAAAGCCCTTGAAGATCAGGATCCAGTTAAGGTTTCATCTGCTCAAGACTTCTCCTTGCACTGCTGACCCAAATTAGGGTTTGTGTTTGCACAAAGATGTTTTGACCTAAAATGCCTAAGATGACTTTCTTGCTTCATATTGGACTCCCAAGTTTATCCTCGTCAAGTTTCAAGTCTTGATTCCAAGTTTTGCCCAGTCAATTGGACAGTTGACCTAGAAATCAGCTGTATTGGGGAAAAAGTCAATTGTGGCCAATTGACAGTCAAACCTCATGAAAATTGACCCACATCAACATTATGAACTCCTATGAACCATTTGATCAAGTTTAGATCACAATTCCACAAGAAATTTGATCAGATCACCAAAAGGGCAAAATGGTCATTTTTAGGGTTTTGACTGCACAAAGGCAATTTTTGACTGTTTGACCTAGCCAATGGCAAGCCAAGTTCACATGTGGACTCAAGGACCCCATGGATTTATCTTGACATGCTCAACAAGTTCAAAAGATCCCAAGTACACAAGATTGACAGTTGAATTTCCCAGTCAATTGATCAATTTTGACTGTATACTGAAAAGTCAAACTTTGACTTTTTGGTCAAAATCAAGAGTCAAGATTCATTTTTCATCAAAACATGCCAAATCATGAAACTTGTTCACCAAGAAATCAAAAAATGCAAATTAGGGTTAGAAATGAGAATTTTTCATAACTTAGAATTTTTCTAAGTTATGAAAAACCCTAATTTTTTCCCAACTTTGCCCCACTTTCTCACCAAGATTCATTTGGATTCAAACAAAAGTCAAAACATGAAAGTTGTAGCTTGTTGCATAATCTACAACTTTGATTCACAAAGTTTTCCCAAATGAGGCTTGTATCTCAAGTTACAATTTTTTGAATAAGGGTACTAAACCATACTTAACTTAGTGAAATTTTAACCTATTTTGACAAGGTTTTCTACCCAACTTCAAGGCCATTTTCCATACACTTCCACTTGGAATTTCAATTTGCATTTCAAAGATGGATTTTAGTAAACATTCCAAGCTTTCCAAAATGTCCAAGAACTCATCAAACAACCTCATAACTTGAGAGAATCGAATTTCACAACATGGCAAAAACTCATTTTTGAATTGGTCAATTTACATGTTCATAACACTAGGCATTTTCAATCTCAGCTTGCATATCTTGATTACAGGTCCTTAAACCATACAACACTCATAAATTTAATGCAAACTCTTTGTGCCAAGACCATGTTCTATGGATTCAAGCATTGCATAGTAGATTAATCCCAAAATAGATAAAGCACTTTATCCATTTTTGAAAAAGCAAGCTTTATGTCCAATTGAAAATCCAAGAAGTACAGTTAAGATCTCTTTGGCACAAGTTTAGGGATTAATCACACTGATCAAGACTGAGTTATGCAGCATGTTATGGGGGCCTCTAGCTGCCTAAACACCAACTTGACCTTTTCTTGCTTAAGTGCTAAGAAACATTGCATTGTACAACACAACTTTGATATCAACTTGCAAACCCTTAAGCAATTTTTGAAAACACATTCAAGACATCCCAACTGAGCTAGCACACGACCCTAAGACCTCCAATACCTCTCCATTGCCATAATCACTCTCAAACTGCAGAAACAGGGCAGGGCCTGCAGATTGAACATCATCTCTCATTCCTTGCATGATTTCTTGACCAAAGCTTATCAAACACATTCCCTAGCGTCAATGCAAGCTAACCAAGACCTGAAACACGACATGTAATTCCTCTAACAAGTTCCACCATTTTCACTTTCTCATTTTACAGTTGAAGTTCCACAGCTCGATTCAAGGTGTCTCAAGGCAAAGTAAACATTGGAACAGCATCACCACACCTCAAGGAAGCTATACCAGCCATCACCTTGCACTGAAAGCTTCCCCATTGCCAGATTGAACTTCAGCTGAACAGGTATTTTGGTGAACTTATAACTCTTAGTATAGGCATCATTAACTCTAGGTTTGTGAATAAGAAATGTTCTACTCATGCCCCTGAACCTGTACATGCTTTTACTTTTCATTTATTTTGCCTGAGCTATGAGAATTTAAGGTTTGAAAATGGCAGAAAACTTAGGTCAGGATTTGGGAATGTCAAAATTCTCTCTCATTTCTGAGAGTTAGGATGAGTTTTTTATATATTTAAAATCGTGATTCAATGCTTAACATTTCTTATGTTGGAAGTTTGTGCAAAAAATCAAGGAATCAGGATGTTCGAATGGAGGTTCTAGCGCGCATTTTTTTTGAATAATTTTGTTCAGAGGTTGAAGAAGAAGCCTCATGGGCTGGGCCAGCTTTTGTATTGCTTTTTACACCATATTTTTTTATTCATACCCCCCTGAGCCCATTTGTTTGATTTAATGATTTTTTGATCTTTCTTTTTTATTTCTGACTCATTTATTTTTGCTAATAATGTTTAAAACTTGAAAAATCATTTTTACACCATTTTTGCATTTTTTAAGTATTTATTTGTTTATATGGATATTTATACATAAATATATATATATATATATATATATATATATATATATATACTATTATTTAGAAATATTAGAAAAAATAATGTAAACATATTATTTCTGATTTTTATTTCATTTTTCTCTTTTGGAAACATTTTGTATAAAAAAAAAACTTTTTTTATAAAAATTAAATATTATTATTTTGTGCATATTTAATATATTTTTGTAAATAATATAAATAAAAAATATATATATATATATATATATATATATATATATATATATATATATATATATATATATATATATATATATATATATATATATATATATATATATATATATATATATATATATATATATATATATATATATATATATATATATATATATATATATATATATATATATATATATATATATATATATATATATATATATATATATATATAATATATATATATATATATATATATATATATATATATATATATATATATATATATATATATATATATATATATATATATATATATATATATATATATATATATATATATATATATATATATATATATATATATATATATATATATATATATATATATATATATATATATATATATATATATATATATATATATATATATATATATATATATATATATATATATATATATATATATATATATATATATATATATATATATATATATATATATATATATATATATATATATATATATATATATATATAATATATATATATATATATATATATATATATATATATATATATATATATATATATATATATATATATATATATATATATATATATATATATATATATATATATATATATATATATATATATATATATATATATATATATATATATATATATATATATATATATATATATATATATATATATATATATATATATATATATATATATATATATATATATATATATATATATATATATATATATATATATATATATATATATATATATATATATATATATATATATATATATATATATATATATATATATATATATATATATATATATATATATATATATATATATATATATATATATATATATATATATTAGTACACTTAGAATAAAATACCCAAAAATATACATATTTTTATTTTATTAATATTTAACATTAAAAATACATTTTTACAAATATACTATATTTTTATTTTATTTTTGTATATAAATAGTGAATATTGTATATTTTGAATAAATAATGCATTTTATTTAGTAAATTAGGTTTTTGCCCTAAATATGAAAATACTCCAAAAATAATATTTTTTTCATTTTTATTTATTTGACATAAATAATACTTTTTTTTCATACATATAAAAACCTTTTTTTTTTGCATTCTTGCATATTTGTTTTATTTCTATTTGATTTGTGCAAATTAAATATCTTGTAAATATTCCAAAATTGATGTAATAGCTAGGTTTAATTTTCTTGTCAAAATATCCCCATTTGAACATTTGTATCCCCCTCCCCATATTATTGTGTTGTAATAGTGTAGGAATTTTACTTTTCGCACCTTATCGCTTTCTAAATATACCATGCTAGAATTAGGGTTTGTATGCAAATAAAAAGAAAAAAATAGTTTGACCTAATTTCAAGATAAATAAGCATGAAATATGGACAACACATATCACACTTGCACCCCTAGGGTATTCTACTTTGTTGCCTTCAAATAATTGGGCCATATTGCATGTTAGGTTTCTTTGGGTAAAACAAACAATCAAACGATCATAGCCCCTCGATGACGCTTTAGAAAAGTTGCCTAAAATGATCAAGTCCCTTTCAAAGAGAAATTGCCCAAAGAGACTTAGCACTATTGCAATTATGGTCTAAACGATGACCCGCGCCCGTCCCTTTCACCTCCTAATACAAGATTGTCCACCAAATGCAATGGTGGAACAAAATTGTCAAAAGGGTTAAAAACATAAACAAAGATCTTTGAGAACTTTAGGGTAGATAACTCTTAAGTACTTGTCCATTTGCAAAAGAAAACACTTGCTTATTTTCAAACCACACTTCACAAACACTTTCAAAACAAACTTTCAAAAACCTTGAAACATCTTTTCAAAAGACAAAACACCTTTTGTAAAACATTCGAGTAAAGAATTGTTACAAGGGTAGCCTATACAAGGCATCTTTTCAAAACATTTTCAAAACCACACACCGAGCACCATTTCAAACAATTGACAACCAAGGCAAGTTGATCTAAGCAAGTACTTAAGAGCCCATGGATAACCATGGATAGAAAGGGTGCTAATACCTTCCCTTTATATAATCTACTCCCCGAACCCAAGAAAAATCTCAAAGGTTTTTGCTGTGCTTTTTAAACCTTTCCTTAGGATAAAATAAAAAGTCGGTGGCGACTCTTGCTCAACCGAAACATTTTCGAAAACAAACGCAAAACCATAGTCAGTTCTCCCACCGTATCATAGAACTGGCGACTCTGCTGGGGATCTCATTTAAAAGTGGAGTAACCTTAGGGCTTAGATCACCCTCTTGCATGACTAATTGTTTGAATTGATTGCTTTACATCTTGGCTCTATTGTTTGGGTTTGCAATCCTACACCCGGATTTTTGGGAAACATTCATAGATAGAAATACGTTGTGGAAATTGTGTGGGGTATACCGACACGGTCGAAGCAATAGCTATATTAGTGCGACATATTTGTGAGTACCGGTAACCCTTGAGTTCAATCAAGGAGAGTACGGGGCCGCTGAGTGATGTCACTAAGCACTAATGACCTAGAACCTTACTTGACCATCTTGGCCTTTTATTAGGGGTAGTGAGATGACCGGCTTTGGTGCAGTCCGAAGTTGGTAGATACTCGATACTACACTCATTGAGGGTTGTTTTCTTGGAATATTTTGGTCGCTAGTTAAGTGGCTAAACCAAAACAATGAACAATGAAAACAATCCAGTGATATTGAGCTCCTTAGAACCCGATTACTATTTATAGGACAGGTTTTTAAGCCAACTACACTCAAGAGGGTACTTACCTATGAAACCCCATGCAAGCCTGAAACTAGGGTTTGGTGTGATTTGTTTGTACATATGTTTTGTGCATACATCATAAACATCATAAAACATCATATGCATTCACTAACCATTTCAAGGGTTTGGATCTTCATCTTTGTTCCTGTTTTGTAGGTCATGGAAATTCCTCGCAGAAATACCATCCAAGTCAACCTTGTGAGAATCTCTCTTCAACTCAAAGAGCTCACCTCAAGAATTCCGGAAAATTCATCCTTCAGTGAAAGACATGGTAGACTGCTCAGCTTAGTCAACACCAACATTGAAGAAGACATGATGAAAGTGCTATTTCAGTTCTTTGACCCTCTTCACCACTGTTTCACTTTCCCTGATTACCATTTGGTGCCCACTATGGAGGAGTTTTCTCAACTCCTAAGAATCCTTATCCTTAATCAACTACCCTTCAACGGTACGGAAAAGGAACCAAAGCCGGAAGATGTTGCTCGAGCATTACATCTACAACCATCCGACATCAAGGGGCATTGGGAAACCAGAAGCGGCATCAAAGGATTCTTAGCAAAATTCTTGTTTGAGAAGGCACAAGAATGTTGGAATTCATTGGACCTACAAGCCTTTGAAGAGATTGTGGCACTCCTTATCTATGGGTTGGTCTTGTTCCCAAATCCTGACCAATTGATAGATGTCAACGCCGTCAAAATCTTCTTGTCCAGAAATCCAATACCAACATTGCTTGGGGACATTCTTCACTCACTTTACACACGAACAATGAGAAAGAGGGGTGTTCTCATGTGCTGTACTCCTCTCCTTGCAAGGTGGTTTATTTCGCACCTTCCACAATCTGTCTTGAAGAATGACCAAGGTTCAAGGTGGTCCCAACGGTTGATAACTCTTACTCATTCTGATGTGCATTGGTGTTCTCGGTCCAGAGAAAATGTCATCATTGTCGATCGTTGCGGAGAATTTCCTAATGTTCCTTTACTTGGAATCAGGGGAGGTATCACCTACAACCCTTGCCTAGCTTTGAGGCAATTTGGATATGCACGGAGGGATGGCCCTCATGATATGTTGATTCCTGACCTAGTTTTTGACTTCGACAACGATGCGCAAGGACTTCGCCAAAGATTCATCAGAGCTTGGGGGAGGCCCAACAAGGTTGATAGCAAGACTCTGGGACAATAGAACTCCATCCCTCTTGAGCCCTATCTCAAGTGGGTACGAGCCCGAGCCCAAAGTCTAATGATGCCTTATCCTCATGTACTCCCAGTGATTAAAGAGCCCGTCAATGAAGGAGAGGTTCCCTACACCATCCTACATCCTGATATGCCTACATCGTGGGAGGAAAGGCAGAAAAGTTGGATTCAGCTCAAGGAGGAACGGAACACTTTCGAAGCCAGCTTCTATGCTAGTGAGAAGAAGGTTCTAGAGCTTACCCGCCGACTCCATGAGCAAGAGGCCCTCAACACCTACATCGCACCAAAGAGGATGCGCAATGTCTTTTTGCCTTGAGAAGTTATTTTGTAATATTTGGCCCATGGGGCATTTATGTACTAACAAATTTCTTCTTATTAATATGACGTGCATTCTTCTTTGTCTGAAACAATTTTGAATGTCCTAAATCCTTGAATGCATTGCATACATAAGCATACCATTCATCATGTGCATAAGCAGGTCTCACTCCAGGTTTCCTTATCTGTCTGCTGTTTATTTCAGTAGGATGGATCTCGAGCAAACAGTCAAAGACCTACAAGCTCAAAATGCACAGTTCCAGCAACTCCTGATGACCTTGGCTAAGGGCCAGGAGGATATCAAGACTCAATTGGGGAACAAAGACCTAGTGAAAAAGAAGAAAAAGAGACTCGGGGTGGCTACTTTGGGGAGAAGATTTGACGGAGAAGCTCGGAGAGTTCTTGAATTTCCTCCTACTTCTGACGAAGGAACCAGTAAAGGAGGTGGAGCTGCGGTACCTTCCGAGTCTGATGCGGAAGAAGAAGAGGTCGAAGAAGATGAAGATTATTCTGATCAGCAATACCCTCCAGCTGATGATAAATACAAAGGGCTAGAAGACAGATTGGCCGCCATGGAATTACAAAGAGTACCGGGTTTGGATTTTGAAGACTTGGGTTTGGTCGTCGGGATTGTGATTCCCCCAAAATTCAAAGTGCCAGTGTTTGTGAGGTATGATGGGTTGTCCTGTCCCAAAATGCATCTCAGGTCCTACGTGAGAAAGATTCAAACCTATACGGCAGATAAAAACCTCTAGATTCATTTCTTTCAAGACAGCCTTTCGGGAGCTCAGTTGGAGTGGTTTTATCAGCTAGAAGGAACCAGTGTCAGAAATTGGGAAGATTTGGCCACCGCTTTCTACAAACAATACCAGTATAATTCTGACCTTGCTCCTACTCGTACCCAACTTCAGGGTATGTCACTAGGAACAAGCGAGGGATTCAAAGAATATGCACAAAAATGGAGGGATTTGGCTGGCAGGGTGCAGCCTCCTTTAACCGACCGTGAACTCGTTGATATGTTTCTAGGGACCCTATCTGGGCCATTTTTCAATCATCTGATTGGTAACTCTTCCACGGGGTTTACCGATTTGATCTTAACAGGCGAAAGAATAGAATTTGGCATCAAGTCAGGAAAAATTCAGAAGGGTGTTGCTGCAAGTGTTGAGAAGAAGCCTTTTAAGAAGGAGACAGCTATGGTATATTCTCAGAGAAGAGCAGGGAAGACGGAGCGTCGGCCAATTGTGGGGGCCGTAATGATTCAAAACACTCCGAGTGAGTAGCCTCGCTATAACCAGTCCAGACCAAATCAACAACGGGTGGAACGGCCACAACGGCAGTTCGCCCGCATTAATATGACTCCAGCGCAAGTGCTTCCCCATCTGTTGAAGTTGAATCTTGCCACCATCAAGGAGGCACCAAAGAATGTGAATACGTCCTCTCCACATTATCATGCTAATGCTAAATGCGCCTACCATTCAGACAGTGTTGGGCACGACACCAATGATTGTTGGGCACTCAAGCATAAGATCCAAGACCTGATAGAGGCGAAGGAGGTGGAGTTTGACGCTCTGGAGAAGCCTAATGTGATATCTGCACCCATGCCGAAGCACGGCCGAAATGTCAATGCCATTGAAGAAGATTTGTATGTTACCGATGTCAGTGATCTGACTACTCCATTGCTAACCATTAAGTTGAATCTGTTAAGGGTCGGGATCTTCCCGGGATGTAAAGAAGACTGCTATTGTTGTTACTCTCTGCCGTTTGATTGTCCGTTACTGAAGAAAGGCATCCAAGGCCTTATGGATAGTCGACAAATTTTGTTTGAAAAAGTTTCTGCTGTTCCAGTTCATACTGAAGATGTCTTAATCATAACCATTCACGCCAATCTTTCCAAGGCCGTCAAAAAGCCTGTTAAGATTACACCAGCTACGAAATATGTTCCTTTGAAGATAACAATGCCAGGGCCTGTTCCCTATGTTTCTGAGAAGTCGATACCTTGGAACTATGGCGGTGACGTCTACTACCATGGTATCAAACAAATCGAAATAACTGAAGAAATTTCGGATGATGAAGAAGCCAGCATTAGTAACATCGCGGGCACTAGCAAAATCACCAGGAGCGGGAGAATATTTTCTCCAGAGATTGCCCCTCCAAGAGCAGTCTTTGGACCCTCATCAGCTGACAAGGTCATCCCTGCACCAATAAAACTTTCTGCTAGAACTCCTTTGATTGAAGATGTTGTTGTTCCTAGTACTGTCTCTCCTACCACTGCTGACAGAGGTAAGGGAATCCAAGATGAGCCCGTCAGGACGAGGGCTCAACCCTTGGTTATCCCGGAAACCTCCAAGAAGGAAATGGATGAGATTTTGAGGATAATCAAGAGAAGTGATTACGATGTGGTAGAACAGCTGGGGCAGACCCCCTCCAAGATTTCCATGCTGGCATTACTACTTTGCTCGGAAGCGCACGCTAAAGCCCTGATAAAATTCCTGAAGGCAGCCCATGTGCCCCAGGAAACCTCTGCGGATCAATTACAAAATTGCATGGCTAGCCTGACTGCGGATAATGGATTAGGTTTTTCTGATGCCGACCTAACTCCTAAGGGTAGGAATCACAATGATGCTTTGCACATTTCAGTCGAGTGTCGAGGAACTACTCTCGCACACGTCTTGGTCGACACTGGTTCGTCGCTGAATGTATTGCCTAAAAAGGCCTTGGACCGACTAGATTGTGAAGGGTTGGAATTGAAGCCGAGTGATATTGTTGTCAGAGCTTTCGATGGTTCGAAGAGAATGGTCCATGGAGATGTTGAAATTCCCATCAAGATAGGCACTGAGGTGTTTAAATCCACTTTCTATGTGATGGACATCCGTCCATCATACTCTTGCTTGTTGGGTAGACCTTGGATACACCATGCTGGGGAAGTCACCTCCTCCTTGCATCAGATGTTGAAGTATCCTGTCAAGGGAAAGATCATTACTGTCCATGGAGAAGAAGAGTACATGATTAGCCACTTAAATTCTTTCCGATATGTGGAGGTTGAAGGAGAGTTCATTGAGACACCGTTTCAACATTTCTAAGAAGTCCTTCCTGAAATAGCAGTAGCAAAGTTGGCGGCTGAGACACCGAGACAGATGGCCGGGATGGCATCTCTGGAGGACGCAAGGGCCGCAATAAAGGAAGGGAAAAATTCAGCATGGGGGCAGTTACCTGATATTCCACATAAGACCGACAAATTTGGATTAGAGTTCACAGCCGCAGGCTAGAAAGCTATGCGCCGTTCGAAGATTGAAAGGGCGCCAGTCAAAATTTCTCCCTACGGAATCAACGCCTTGGGAGATGAAGACAAGGAGAGCAACATTGAAGAGTGGATTTATCCAACTGTCAAAGGAGGATTGAGCAACTGGGAGGCAAAAGACTTCGTCCCCATCACTTTTATTCATCAGTAATTTATCTGTTAAACATTTTCTTATTCGGTCTGTAATATTTATCTTCAAACAATCCGTACACTATCTTTTCACCTCATGCCTTGCCCGGGGTATGTAGGTCCACTTGTAAGGGTTTTGATTATTTTTCATATCCATATGCCATGTTTAATGATTCATTGGACGTTTTTCATTTGATAAACTGCTTGTGTTCATTTTCTTTCCTTTTGCGTTTTTGTTTAAGGATGGCTATCCCTTACACACACCCACACTCACCAATGCAGGTACCCATCCACTCCAGATTCCATGGGTGACTATTCTGCTATATCTCTCAATAACTCTGAAGATCTGGTCAATCTAGCCGAGTATGAAGATGACGAAGGTTGTGAAGTACCAGGGGAACTAGCCAGACTTTTACAGCAAGAGGAAAGGGCCATCTTACCTCACGAAGAGTCATTGGAAACTGTCAACTTGGGAACCGAGGAGGACCGGAAGGAGGTGCAAGTGGGTGCCAATCTGGAACCGAGTGTCAAGGAGCGCCTGGTACAGTTGTTGAATGAGTATGTTGAAATCTTCGCTTGGTCTTATGAAGACATGCCGGGTTTAGACACAGACATCGTGGTTCACCGTCTCCCCACAAGAGAAGACTGTCCACCGATCAAGCAAAAAGTTCGCCGAATGAGGCCTGACATGTCTGAAAAGATCAAGGCAGAAGTAATGAAGCAATTTGACGCTGGCTTTCTGGCTGTTACGTCCTATCCTCAATGGGTCGCTAACATCGTGCCAGTACCTAAGAAAGATGGCAAAGTCAGGATGTGTGTGGACTACCGGGATTTGAATAGGGCCAGCCCCAAAGATGATTTCCCGCTACCTCATATTGACATCTTGATCGACAATACAGCTCAGCACAAAGTGTTTTCCTTCATGGATGGATTCTCGGGCTACAATCAAATCAAAATGGCCCCCGAGGATATGGAGAAAACAACTTTTGTCACACAATGGGGCACTTTCTGTTACAAGGTGATGCCGTTCGGGCTAAAGAACGCAGGGGCAACTTATCAACGCGCCATGGTAGCTTTATTTCATGATATGATACATCATGAGATTGAAGTTTACGTAGACGATATGATAGCTCGGTCACAGACAGAGGAAGAGCACCTTGAACATCTCGGGAAGCTGTTTGCCAGGTTAAAAGAATACAAGCTCAGGCTGAATCCAAGTAAATGCACTTTTGGAGTTAGGTCTGGTAAACTCCTGGGATTCATTGTAAGCAGCAAAGGCATTGAAGTCGATCCCACAAAAGTAAAAGCAATACAAGAGATGCCTGCTCCCCGTACTGAAAAGGAGGTTAGAGGATTCTTGGGGCGCTTGAACTATATTGCCAGATTCATCTCACATCTGACTTCTACCTGTGAGCCAATTTTCAAACTTTTGAAAAAAGATCAGGTAGTCAAGTGGAACGACGATTGTCAAGCTGCTTTTGATAGAATCAAGGAGTATTTGCTAGAGCCTCCTATTCTGATGCCACCCGTCGAAGGAAGACCATTGATCATGTATTTGACCGTCTTGGATAACTCAATGGGGTGTGTTTTGGGCCAGCATGACGAGTCTGGTCGAAAAGAGCATGCTATTTATTACCTTAGCAAAAAGTTTACCGACTGTGAGACTCGCTACTCACTGCTCGAGAAAACTTGTTGCGCTTTGGTATGGGCTGCTCGCCGACTAAGACAGTATATGTTGACTCATACTACCTTATTGATTTCCAAAATGGACCCTATCAAATATATCTTCGAAAAGCCCGCTTTATCTGGAAGGATAGCTAGATGGAAAATGATCTTAACTGAGTATGACATCCAGTACACCACCCAAAAAGCTATAAAAGGGAGTGTACTAGCTGACCATCTGGCTCATCAAGCTATTGAAGACTATCAACCCATGAGATTTGACTTCCCAGACGAGGACATCATGAATTTGGACAACATTGAAGGTAACGGACCGTATGACGGACCCGAAAAGGGATCCCGATGGACCCTGTACTTTGATGGTGCTTCAAATGCACTTGGAAACGGTATCGGTGCAGTACTTATCTCCCCGGAAGGTTGTCACACACCTTTCACGGCCCGACTTTGCTTCAGCTGCACAAACAACATGGCTGAGTATGAAGCTTGCATCTTTGGTCTCAAGGCTACTATAGACTTGGGGATCAAATCTTTGATCGTATTTGGGGATTCGGCTTTGGTTATCAGTCAAATCAAAGGAGAGTGGGATACCAAGCATCCTAATCTTATCCCATACAAAGAACATGTCCTGACATTGTTGCCTCATTTCGAGCAAATTACCTTCGAGCATTTCCCGTGAGAAGAGAATCAGTTAGCAGATGCTCTAGCCACAATGTCCTCCATGTTTAAACTCAACTGGGATAACGAGGCTCCCCAAATCACCATCGAGCGAATGGATGAACCTGCGCATTGTCACGAGATTAATACCGAAGAAGTAGTGGAACAACCTTGGTTCCATGAAATCAAAAGGTATCTCGAGACCAAAGATTATCCCGAAGGAGCTTCCGTAAATGACAAGAAGTTCTTAAGGAAATTCGCCGCTAAATTCTTCCTAAGCAACGACATCCTTTACAAACGAAGCCATGATTGTGTATTACTCTGATGCATAGACAAAGCTGAAGCAGAGTTGATCATGACTGATATACACAGCGGCATATTTGGCACTCACTTGAGCGGGCATACAATGGCTAAGAAGATCCTAAGGGCAGGCTATTACTGGTCTACCATGGAAGCTGACTGCCATCAATATTCCCGTACTTGCCACAAATGTCAGGTCTATGCTGACAAAGTTCATATCCCTCCGGTCCCTCTCAACGTTCTGACTGCTCCTTGGCCATTCGCAATGTGGGGCATTGACATGATTGGAGAGATCAAGCCCACGGCTTCCAACGGACATCGCTTTATCCTGGTTGCCATTGACTATTTCACCAAATGGGTCGAAGCATCTTCCTTCGCCTCTGTTACTAAAAATATGGTTGCCCGCTTTATCAAGCAAAATATCATATGTCGGTATGGTGTTCCGGACAGGATCATCACAGACAACGGTACAAATCTGAATAACACGATGATCACCGCATTGTGCGAACAGTTCAAGATTTATCATCACAATTCATCTCCCTATCGGCCGAAGATGAACGGTGCTATTGAAGCTGCGAACAAAAACATTAAGAAGATCATTCAGAAAATGACAGTCACTTACAAAGACTGGCATGAGATGTTACCGTTTTCTCTACATGGATACCGTATGACGACACGTACTTCAACTGGGGCAACCCAATTTTCTTTGGTTTATGGCATGGAAGCTGTTTTGCCTATGGAAGTCCAGATCCCTTCTCTAAGGATTATGAAGGATGCAGGTTTGAATGAAGATGATTGGATGCAGACCCGACTTGATCAACTCAATCTAATCGACGAAAAGCGACTTGCTGCTATATGCCATGGTCAGACGTATCAAAAACGGATGATCAAGGCCTTCAATAAGAAAGTCAGATGTCAAGTGTATCAAGTCGGAGATCTCGTAATCAAGCAGATTATCTTGCCGCAAAGTGATCCCAGGGGCAAATGGACTCCTACATATGAAGGACCATTTGTGATCAAGAGCATATTTTCTGGTGGTGCAATGATTCTGACCACCATGGACGGCGACGATTTGCCGCACCCTGCGAACGCAGACATAGTCAAAAGATACTACGCATAAAATAACCCGACAAGTCGAAAACCCGAAAGGGCGGCTTGGGCAAAAATGGGCATCCTGGTGGATCGAAAACCCGAAAGGGCGGTTCAGGCAAAAATTAGGGATAAAAACAAAAAAATCTGTACACCCGGCAAGTTGAAAACCCGAAAGGGCGGCTTGGGCAAAAAGGGGTTTCCCGGTGGATCGAAAACCCGAAAGGGCGATTCAGGCAAAAGTTAGGGAATTAAAGCGTATGACTATGTCTCGTCGGATCACTTCAAGGACAATCTCTTCATCAACCAGTTCCAGGCTTCTGATCAATCCAGTCATCGTCAAACGAAGCATTGAATGGACAGATATTCAGAGTTGTGAAAGCTATAGCGGAATGGAATCCCATGGAATTATTTCACATAGCCATCCTTATTTTGTATAAATCTTTCAAATATTTACGACAAAATCCTCTTACTAGGATGATTGTCTCCTTTGTACAAATATACTCATAGAAAATCAATACAAATACTTTTCCCAGAAATTTGTGTCATTTCCTTTTCTTTTCTCTTGCACTATTTATCTTATTTTGAGAAACGTCCAATGTTTTGTTAAACATGCATATGCATTTGAACATAATCATTTCCTTATGAACCAAGAAAGAGGATTACTGATAGGTCGAAGGTACAGTTGGATAACCTGATACCCTTTCAAAGGAAACCCCCAGGATATTTGGAATCCATATCCCTAGCAAGTCTTGAAGCTCATCCCCAGTAGATTCTGGAAGCTTATCCCCCGCAGAGTACGGACGTCTCTCCCGAGTTTTATTCAAAGTTATTCCTCACAAGGCCTTATAACTGGGTTATCCTCAGCTAACAACCACGAAAGATCGCACTCGCCAAAATTCTTCCTATCCCCAGCGGAGTTCATCAAAATTCCCCAGCAGTAACTTATCTTTACAATCCCCCAGCTAGAGGATCCTCAGGAATTCAATTCCCCTCAGAGTTTAAGTTTCAGAATCCCCAGCGAAGCCAGGCTGATGAACCTTCTCCCTACAGAGTTTTAGGAAGGAAAATCTTGAGTTCCCCAGTAAGGTCGCCAGAGATGCTTCCCTCCAAACGGAAGATTCTCAGTCTTGCATCCCCAGCATGAGTCTACTAGATTGGTACTCCCCAGTAGAAGTCATCAGGAATTCCCCAGAGGTTTGGTACAATCCAAGCTCCTTATTCCCCAGCAACAACCAAGGAATTATTCTTCCCGGCAGCAGTCAAGATGCTTTTATCTTCAGCCATCCAGGATTCATCTATCCCCAGCAAGACAGCTCATCAGCTTACATGCGCATTCATTACATTCATATCATAAACATTGATATAACATATATTGCATCATACATTTCATGCGACATAATTTTGTGTTTAGCTAACATTTTGTCCTTTTCAGGATAAGAATAAAAGGCTATCATTAGCAGTTTCAGATGCAGTTTTACACGGACTCATCATCAGGCAACCCGACACCGGTTCCTCCTCAAATTTCAAGATTCCTGAAAACAGTTTACGGGTTCTCCAAGTAACGGATGTTAACCTATCGCTTGTTCAGTTTCTTCTCAAGACTTCTGAAAACAGTCTTTGGATTCTTCCCAACAACGGATATTAATCTATCACTTGTTTAGATGCAACTTCTGAAAACAGTTTACGGACGCTTCCCAACAACGGATGCTGCTCTATTGCTTATTCAACTCCAAGATTTCTGAAAACAGTTCACGGGTTCTCCAAGTAACGGATGTTAACCTATCGCTTGTTCAGACTCTTCTCACCTTTGAAAACAGTTTACGGACGCTTCCCAACAACGGATGCTGCTCTATTGCTTATTCAACTCCAAGACTTCTGAAAACAGTTTACGGGTTCTCCAAATAACGGATGTTAACCTATCGCTTGTTCAATTTCTTCTCCAGACTTCTGAAAACAGTCTATGGATTCTTCCCAACAACGGATGTTAATCTATCACTTGTTCAGATGCAACCTTGAAAACAGTTTACGGATTCCTCCCAACAACGGATGTCAATCTATTGCTTATTCAGCCCCCCAGTTCGAAGATGGTCCAAAGCATGGACGCCTTCCTGATACTCATTCCAGATGGCATCTTTAAGCCCATCCCCGACAAGTTTCTGTCACCCCTTAAGATGGCATCTCTAAGCCCATCTCCAAATGGCATCTCTAAGCCCATTCCCGCATCCATAGCTTTGACGAGTGCAAATTTCCGGGCACTCTAGTGTCCAATCTCCTCTTACCCTCGAGTCACGAAAGGCAAACTTGCCAATATAACTCTTCGGATTCAAGAAGATTGAACAGGGGCAACTGTTGTACCCCAAAATTTTCCCTCCCATTTCTCATTGGTTTCTCATCACAAAGCCCTTGAAGATCAGGATTCAGTTAAGGTTTCATCTGCTCAAGACTTCTCCTTGCACTGCTGACCCAAATTAGGGTTTGTGTTTGCACAAAGATGTTTTGACCTAAAATGCCTAAGATGACTTTCTTGCTTCATATTGGACTCCTAAGTTTATCCTCGTCAAGTTTCAAGTCTTGATTCCAAGTTTTGCCCAGTCAATTGGATAGTTGACCTAGAAATCAGCTATATTGGGGAAAAAGTCAACTGTGGCCAATTGACAGTCAAACCTCATGAAAATTGACCCACATCAACATTATGAACTCCTATGAACCATTTGATCAAGTTTGGATCACAATTCCACAAGAAATTTGATCAGATCACCAAAAGGGCAAAATGGTCATTTTTAGGGTTTTGACTGCACAAAGGCAATTTTTGACTGTTTGACCTAGCCAATGGGAAACCAAGTTCACATATGGACTCAAGGACCCCATGGATTTATCTTGACATGCTCAACAAGTTCAAAAGATCCCAAGTACACAAGATTGACAGTTGAATTTCCCAGTCAATTGATCAATTTTGACTGTATACTGAAAAGTCAAACTTTGACTTTTTAGTCAAAATCAAGAGTCAGGATTCATTTTTCATCAAAACATGCCAAATCATGAAACTTGTTCACCAAGAAATCAAAAAATGCAAATTAGGGTTAGAAATGAGAATTTTTCATAACTTAGAATTTTTCTAAGTTATGAAAAACCCTAATTTTTTCCCAACTTTGCCCCACTTTCTCACCAGGATTCATTTGGATTCAAACAAAAGTCAAAACATGAAAGTTGTAGCTTGTTGCATAATCTACAACTTTGATTCACAAAGTTTTCCCAAATGAGGCTTGTATCTCAAGTTACAATATTTTGAATAAGGGTACTAAACCATTCTTAACTTAGTGAAATTTTAACCTATTTTGACAAGGTTTTCTACCCAACTTCAAGGCTATTTTCCATACACTTCCACTTGGAATTTCAATTTGAATTTCAAAGATGGATTGTAGTACACATTCCAAGCTTTCCAAAATGTCCAAGAACTCATCAAACAACCTCATAACTTGAGAGAATCGAATTTCACAACATGGCAAAAACTCAATTTTGAATTGGTCAATTTACATGTTCATAACACTAGGCATTTTCAATCTCAGCTTGCATATCTTGATTACAGGTCCTTAAACCATCCAACACTCATAAAATTTAATGCAAACTCTTTGTGCCAAGACCATGTTCTATGGATTCAAGCATTGCATAGTAGATTAATCCCAAAATAGATAAAGCACTTTATCCATTTTTGAAAAAGCAAGCTTTATGTCCAATTGAAAATCCAAGAAGTACAGTTAAGATCTCTTTGGCACAAGTTTAGGGATTAATCACACTGATCAAGACTGAGTTATGCAGCATGTTATGGGGGCCTCTAGCTGCCTAAACACCAACTTGACCTTTTCTTGCTTAAGTGCTAAGAAACATTGCATTGTACAACACAACTTTGATATCAGCTTGCAAACCCTTAAGCAATTTTTGAAAACACATTCAAGACATCCCAACTGAGCTAGCACACGACCCTAAGACCTCCAATACCTCTCCATTTCCATAATCACTCTCAAACTGCAGAAACAGGGCAGGGCCTGCAGATTGAACATCATCTCTCATTCCTTGCATGATTTCTTGACCAAAGCTTATCAAACACATTCCCTAGCGTCAATGCAAGCTAACCAAGACCTGAAACACGACCTGTAATTCCTCTAAAAAGTTCCACCATTTTGACTTTCTCATTTTGCAGTTGAAGTTCCACAGCTCGATTCAAGGTGTCTCAAGGCAAAGTAAACATTGGAAAC